>VWYP01023430.1:16501-129980 GCA_013400435.1 Pycnonotus jocosus
TTTTTTTTTTGTTAATTTCCTTTCAAGTTCTCATAGTAATTGTGATCTGGATAAAACTGTTGGAACTATGTCAAGCCATCATAAAGTTTCTGGGATTTATGTGGGAAGTAGAGGTCTAAGATTCTGTGGATAGAAACATTATGGGCAGAAGGGAAAAGGGCAAAGAACACATCGGGACTGACCTGTTAGTGAATAAACTCCACAATGCTTAGACTAACACAGAGCTGTTTCGTTTGGGGAACTATGCAATGGTCTCCAAGTCCCCGTGCTAAAAAAGAAAAGTTATATTCAGGTTAAATACATACATTGCTCAGTGAATATAATTTGTAGTGTGTATCATATTTATTGATGGCAAAGAAATTATATTTTGTCCCAGGGTGCATCTCAGAGGAGCAGATGTCAGAGAACTGCTGAGAAACACATGTGTCCAGGGATGTAGCAGCGTTGTCTGGAGGTTCAGCACAGGTTGTCTCTGCCTTGTGTTCACTTCTACTCATGTCTGTGGGCCCTGAGATGCAGCTGGAGGTGGGATGACAGTGCCCATGGTGCCTTGGCCATGCAGCATTCCCTGCACACATGACAAAACAAGTATTGTGGCTCACTTTGAAAGCTGCCATGAGCGAGGGGTTCCCCAGTCTGTCTGGGAGGAGGAGGGCACAGCTTAGCATGTGATTTTCTCTGTTTTCTGGAAAGAACTAGCCTTTACTTCAATATTACAGCAAAACTAACAAGTAGCATTACATCATTTCCTGAGCTAGAAATAATAGCCAAACCCCTAATGAGGAGGGAATGCAGCCAAATATCATCAAGTTGTAATTAGCAGAGGACTACATTTTGAAACCAGCTCTTTATGAAGATTTAAAAATTACTCACCAAATGGAATACATTCAAAGTGCAATTGGATGTGTCCTTTCTTTATGTTTTCAGTATGTTCTGTGACCTGCACTCTTACTTAGAGCTCTGTAGAAGCATTTAGTCTGCTTTTTGCTTTCTCCAAAATTAGCCAGACATTCTTCCTGCAGAGAAAGGACTTAGGATTTTTATAATATTTGAAGTCCTTACAAAGATCACCAAACCACACAGCCCGAGGACACCTTTTTAAAAGATGCTGAGTTGCTATTCAAGAACATATGTGCATAGTGGATTTATCATTTTAAATGACTGTTTCCTTGTAGTTTCCAAACAATTTTACTTTTAAATATGGGACAAGTTCTTCAGTGTCTGTAGATCAGCTATACTTAACTTAGCAAATAATTTAGCACCACAGGAGCATGCTGGTAGAGCAAAGAAAACTTTGATCAGGTTGCTCTATGTGTGTACATCTGACCCTGTGCAGTTTCATTCCCTGCACCAAACATCCTCTGGCTGCAGGCAGTTTGAAGATACTTCAAGGCACAGTCACAATTCAGATGCAAATATCCCTTTTTGGGCTGAGGGAATGTGATGGAGAGTTCCTGCTTAGTTGCGTATTAAATAAGTGGCATTCACTTGTGCACAAATCACTTCCTACAGAAGCCCATGCATGGGCACTACAGGATTTTGCTGTAAAATGGCTTGATTGTTCAGGATCAAAACAGTGTCAAAGACTCTAGCTTCAATACTGGTTCATTGCAAATATATTTTTTGCCAGTGGCGTTTATCTCCAAACATTGCAGAAAATCTTGTAGAACAAACCTTACTAGAAGTGCATCACATGAGGGTATAATACCTAGAATGGTTAAGACTACTATAGAAATAATGAGAAAACGTTATTCTTGAAATTAGAATTCTTTTTTATCCATTGTGGGTTTGTTAGCATTTCTGATAAAGTGCTCTGTTTTGTTGGAAACTTGCAATTCTACATGATAGGAAATTTTGCCTGAACTGCCACTGCATTCAGCAGTCAAAAAAGGTAACCATCGTGACTTTGAAAAGTGACATAGTATTGGTTTTCTTACTAGTATTAGAAAGCATTAGAGGCTTGAGCGAGCAATAGAAATGGATAAGATACAAGCATCATACAGAATTGTGACTGAATAGGCAGCTGATATAATTAAACTACAAAACAAATTTAGTGTCTGAAAGACAAGAGAAGAACATGTGATCTTGGGTGAACTCAGGTCCCAAAGATTATTAAGACAGAACTGGGCTTTTCATTTGAGAGATTTAATTTAATCAGATTTTTCTGCTAACTTAATTTGATCAGATTTTTCTGTTAACACTGATATTTAATTTATTTGGTTGTCATGCTACACCTTTCATTCTTTGAGCATTAACACATCATTTCATAAAAGTTTTTCCCCTTGGTTTTAAAGTCCCTCAATATTAAGAGGGATTTTGAGGCTAGGATTTGAATTCAATTTTATCACAATTTATATAAAGTGTCTGTCAGGCTGAGGTACTCATCTCACATGGAAGATTACCCCAAAATTTCCACTGAGGCAGAGAGAAGGAAGTGAGACATCTTGGTTCTGTGTCCTCTTCAGGGTCCTTCCTTTAGTACTTGGCCAAAAACCAAACCCAAACACAAAGCATACAATTTGGGGCAACTCACCATCCCCACTGCTGGAGCTATGAATCTGTGGTCTGTAGAAAAAGTGTGTAAATTATCAAGCCAAACAGAAAGGCTGAAGCAGAAGCAGCATGTCTGAAGACATTTATCTAGTGGTTCCCTAGGGCCACACACAGAAACAGGGCCTGCAACAGGATGAGAAAGAAGGGTTTAATTTCACGTAGCATTGTTTCTTGATAGCTCTGGCAGATTTATCAAGAGACAGCTTCTTCAAGCCCTTTTATTAAAAATAAAACCATAAAAGAGAAGACATTTTTAATCTCAACCTAGTGTTACATAAATAAAGCATTCTGATGCATGGGTCACACATTGCTGTAGCAGAGAATTCCTTTGGCAGCAAGAGCATTTTAATCCAGTCTGCAATGTTTCGTCAGGGAATCATGGAGCCACATTCATCTCATTTGTGGTAGCTGAACTTCACTTCTTTTGCTGTGCAATGGCTATTATAACTGTATGCCAATTGTTTTGCTGTATGGGTTTTTTAAAAGTCTGATCAGTGTAGTTCTTAAGATGGATTAAATACTTATTAATTCCATCCTCTTTATTCACCCTGAAAAATTCAAATTAAAAGTTAATCATCTAAATTAGATTTAACAAACTGTAAAAATTAAAGTGATCATCATACAGAAATTGAAACTTAACAATATGATAAAACTAACTGCCAATTATGATTAATGATAGAAATATAAACAACAACAACAACAAAAACTACAATAAATTCTACCTCCTCTCTAACCACAAATTTAAAGACAATAACACTGATGTCACTTAAACATGTTTCAGTTTATTGCTGAGGAGGCCTGAGCTCTGTCCTGAGTGGGGCCAGAAGCAGCACCAGCTGGGTGGACAGTTTTCAGGTTATAGCTGTTATTCTTTCTATGCCCAATCTCTGCAGTTCTGGCAAGAGAAACAAAAGCAAGAAAAGCAAGCAAAGCTAACTATGTAAGTAAAGATTTTCATGTACAGTAAGACTTGATGTTGGGGAAAGTTGGCTCATATGACCACTCCATCACACTCAGACTCATTGACCATTTTCTTTAAGTGGAGAAAAAAGGATAGTGACTTTTTATGTAACTTCAAAGAAAACAATAAAGTACCAGTTTACTGGAGATGATGCCTAATGCTGTTTGGGTGTCTCTCAGGAGTTTCCTCCTGCCTTGCCCGGGCTAGCCCTGACACCCAGGCTTTAGCAGAAAGTACGGTCCAGTATCCTGAGATACCTTCCCGATCCTGTGGGTTTTTGCCATTGCTGCTGCTGCTGGAACGTGAACAATGACAAGGAATAAAAGGAAGGATTCTGAGGGAAGAACAGCAGCTGGGGTTTATTGGGATCCACGTCACACCACCCAACCACCAGAGAGTCTGCCAGTCAGAGCAGAGATCTCCCTGGTACAGCACCTTAAATTCAGGGGAGGAGCAGAGGAAAGGGCACAGTGAGGGACCAATCCGTAGATTGGGGGGAGCGGCTCTGAACATAAAAGACAGAAATCATACCAAATCAATAAAGCAGAGGAGAGAACAGCCAGAATTCTGCCCAATCACTCGACAGTCTCACTGGAATTTTCTAGGCCCAGGGTGAGGTCTGGGAGTGATGGACACATCTCAGGGACAGGGGTACAGAATAATTGACAGTGGCAGGTGAGGGTAGGGAATTAACAAGCATCTTTGATGGACAGGGGCAGGTGTAGGCACAAACCAAGTGAAAGGCAGGAATTTACAGGGGGGTACATGGAACAAACCGTTATAAATCATACAAGTAGAATAAAGGCATAAAACAAATACATACATAGAACTGATAAAACTGAAAACACACCACTACAGATGCCTAGCTTTTTTTTTTTTTTTTTTTGTGACTGACATTGTCATTGCAATAAATATTTGTGTTCTCCTTATGAGTTCAAAAAGTTTTTCTCCTTCTGCAGGGAAAAGTTCTTTGTTTTCTTCAGGTTTTGGTCCATGAGACAAGAAAAAGAAACCATGAGTGATCTTTGGTGTTGGAGGGGGCAGTTGTATGGATCCCAGTTAGTTTTTCTCAAAAACTTTATCCCCAAAGTAGTGTTGCAGGCACTGTTCACTTTATATTTAGCTTTGCATAAAAAGCATATGAAAATCTTCTGGCCATTCCTGTTAGCTCCAAGTAGATAGATCAGATATGCCAATTGAATTAAGCAACAAGAAAGACATTAATTTCTTCCATTACTCTTTGTTATTTAGACTAGATCAGGATACAAATCAACTTTTAACATAGCATTCAAACATTGTAAGGAGTTGCCATAATCTTTATTGTTATGACTGTACCTCAAAAACTCAATGCAGCATCTGCTTAAGGTTTTAACTGAGGCTTGATTGCAATTAAATACAAGTTATATTATTGCAGAAATAAACTGGACTTGTATGAAAGGAACTACATATTTATTACAGTTAAACAGACTCTGATGGAATTCTGATATGCCACTTTGGATAAAACACAGCAAAGAAAGGTAATCATGATTCCAAATTTTAGGCTAGATGTCAAAACCAGCTCCACGAAAAAGACTTATACCTAACAAATTGTTCATTCAAATGTTTGAAGTAATTTTCAAGTACAGGCAATCTGGAGGAACCTTTCAATTTCTTCACACCTAGCTACTATATATGTAGATGTGTTTATTATAGCATATGTCTTCCCTAATATTTGGTTTAGTATCTGAAAATTTATTATTTCCACCATCAAATATTTCAGCTAAGAACCTTAGCCTATGATCCGTATAATAGCTGTAAACCACTTGTGCTGGTGAACTAATATTTATTTCATGATTAGGAGGGTGAAAATTATTAAACCACACAATTTCTAAGAACATTCACCCTTGTATGGAAGAGTCTGAAATGAAGAAATTTCTTGAACCTTAAAAAATGGGAAATTATGAAAACCAGTTTCTAATGACTCATTAAGGAACTTACTCAGATTGCACAAATGATAGCTTTTATCAAACCTCAGACAAACTCCCAAAAATATTGTCTTTACTAGGAATATGTGTACTGCATGTGTCTCATTAATATCATAATTTTAACTCTGTTGCTCTTGTTGCCTGATGATTGAAGGCAAAACAATGGTCATTTAACTGTTCCAATAGTTGAAAAAATATTCAAAAATAATTTTGAATTAGAAATATATTTTATCTTTTCTTTTTAAATTTATAATTAAAAAAAAAATTAAAGATAGGGAGGGAAATGGGTTCTTCAAATTTCCACAAAGTTTTATGGACTGGCTTTCTGCCAAAGTTTTTCATTATGGTTGTCCTACAGAACTGGTGTTCCTAGTGTTACAGCAGATAATTTTTGGACTATTTTAAGTAAACATGAAAAAATATTTTCCATGTGTTTGAATATAATCATCAGAACACCCTAAAGTGAAAAATTTTGTTGCAAAAAATTAGACTTCTGAGGTTGCCCAAGCAAACAATAGATTTATCCAAAATATCTCATGAAGAAATCTCAAAAGTCTTCTGTTCCTCTGTTGCCTCCTCATCATGGCATCAATCCAAGAGATGCAGTTTATGCTGCTCTGGTTTCTCAAGTCCTACTAAGAGCAGGAAACTACACAGAGATATATGTTTGTATGAACAGCTGCTAAATTTCAGATGCATACACACTATGCAGGTGTGTATAAATGCATAGTTGCATATATGAAAGCACTCACAGAAATAAAGCAGAAGCATGTCAAATCCTCCAAGTGGTCGTTTTCATTGAATCAATAGGGAAAAGAGACAAAAGGAAAAAGAAACAGTAACTATCTCAGAAGTTCTTTTTTTTTTTTTGGATCACAGTTTCCCTGCTGGTCATACAGTTTTGACATAATTTGAATTCTAACAGAGATCAAATTTTATGCAGCCATCAAGAACTCTGATTTTACTCTGAATATGCAAAAATTCTTATGGTCATTTGGAAGGTATCTGCTATTTCTAGGCATTTCCAAAACATTCTGTGTCTCCAAAAGCAACTAGTTACTCAACTAGATTGATCTTTCCTGTAGTTTACTGTAACAATAACTGATAAATTGCTTGATATTTTCTTTTCTGTTATCAAGGTAAAAGGCTTAAAGAAATGCATTTATTTTGAAAGGCAAAATTATTTTTCATTATTCACTTAGTTGCTTTGCAAATTCTACTTTTGATATCTGTTTCTATTAAGAACATTCTTAACTCAAGCATATTTTCTAGCTTCCATCAAGGCCATGGTATTCTGTCTTTATATGCCTACTTTTCTAGGCCAATCAAAACCAAATTTCCTCATGCTGATTGGAATCCTGTCTGCTGGTGAAGCATTTCTTAAAGTCCAAGAAGGTAGGCAGGAGCAAGGCAGCAAGACCTAAATGTTTCAGAAGTCATAAGGGCAGTAGGAGTGCCCAGTAGAGAAGGTCTGGGAATCTCGACTGGAGTGGAGTTCATGACAAGGTTATCTTCTTTCTTATCAAGGCTTCTTTTTTGAACCATCAATATTTTTCTATGTGCTCTATTTATCTAATGTTTGGTTTGTTTTCTGTTTCTAAACAGTGCTCAGATTAACTTGTAGGGATAATTTGTCTCTAAATTAGTTCACCTTCCTATCAAGAATTCCTCAAATGAAAAAGATGTGGTGTTGCTTCTGAGACAAACTATTATATGTGGATATGTATGTGGCATATGCAATAACGGAAACAATAATATGCATTATATATGTAATATATTTTGTGTTCTTCCCCAGTTAATCGCATTATGAATTTCATTAATGAAAACTAACTATCTGCAGACTTGGTTTCTTTGCTCATTATTCCTTCTCATGCTGCAGTCAAATAATAGACATACCACATATAATTGCGGGGGGAAAAAAAAAAGTTAATTTGAAACATTGTTGAGTTTCATTATTTGAGTTTCAGATTTCACTTTCTTTTCACTTTTACCAGTTTAAATATAAATATATTTTCTGGATTATTTCTGGGTTATTTCTGTTTCGCACCAGTGATAGTGCAAGGCAACCAGTCCCATAACCTTTCAGTGACTGACACATGACTCTGTACCAGCAAATTACATGTGCATCCCAAGCACCATAGCCAGTTGGTAGAGCCTTTGTTGATTTTCCTAGTCTCCAAAAACAGAGCAACCACACACAAAAGATCCTCTGGGAAAGGGGGTCTGCAGCACCCTCTACTTAAGTATCATGCCTGGGAATTATTAGGAAGAGTGGTGCATGTGCCAAATTCACACCAGGGGACATTTCAGGCACATGACATTATAGATAAACATCTATCAGTGTCTGGGAACATTCCTGGACACGATTTAAAACACTAATACAGACAAAGCCATTATGGTCTGTGATTCTAATGGAGAATAGGAAATGTGATTGAATAGCTCTACTGAAAATTGTTAAATGGTATTAAAATTTTTGTCTGTATTGTCTCATCTTCCCCTTCATAAAAGTTAACTATTCCATACACTCGACTGTACCAGACTCACTAACATCTTTCTGGTTTTTTTATCTCCTAAGGCAAAAAAAAGTTTATCTTAGAGACATTCTTACAGCAAGTCTGCAAATCCCTTAATAAAACATCCATCTATCAGTTGCTGTCACTTTCCTGACCTGAAAAGGAGTAAAAATATTTCTGTAGTGCACTAGCTGCATTCAAAATAATTTTTGAGACAATTCTTAATATGGTTGCATTCAGATGTCATCAGCCTTTACAGAACATGTCTTTTTGTTAGGTCAGCAATTGAATTTACTGCTGCTGCTGTGAAACTCAGTTACGTTATGTTCTCTTTCCTTGATGCTGATCTCTGAAAATTCATAGTGATCTAGAAAAGATTTCCCAGGTTTCTTCTTGTATTGTGGTTTGGGGTTTTTTATTCACTTTCCTATGCTTTTCCAATTCTATTTAATATTGAAAGTCCTTTAGGTGGCATGAAACATAAAATACAGAAGGTTTTTTATTACATCTTTTTCAAAAGTCCTTGAGAACTTAGGCCAGGATTTCATGGCTCTAACAAACCTTGTTATGTGTGTTGATTTAAAAAATTCCCTCTAGCTCTTTCTTACCCTGAACAGCAGGAATCACACTTCAGTGTTATGATTCTAGCATTGTGCATCATACTAAATAAATTCTGCTATGTGATGGCATAAAAGTACCTCAAGGATTTATGTCAGACCAGCCACAACTTCCTTACTAATCTCATTTATTGCTGGTGGGTTTTTTTCCTCTCTCCAGGTACTACAGATAGTCTGCTTTTCTAGTGAAACCATAGCAACTACAGAGCTAAATCACAGAGTGGCCAGAAACATGAACAGGTTCACTAGTGCCTGATAACTTGGGACCTCTGAGGAATCACTGCAGAGCATCCTATTGCCAAAGACCGAGGGAAAGCACAAATTCCCTGGGTTTTCATGAAGGGCGTGTATATAATGCACGTCACCATTCATTATGTGTCTTATACTGCAAGCTGTCCTCCATTGTCCTGTGAGAGTCTAGGTTCTTCTTCATCTAACCATGAGGCACTGATGAACAAGTATAAAATCTGGGTGGGAAAAGACTCTGGAAATTTAGCTCGCATTGACCATATTAACTTCTTATGGCTTAATTCTGGTGAAACCATCCCTCACTGGAAGAGCCATGGGTTAAGACAGAGAAGCAATCTCCTGAAATGTCTTATGAATTATTGACACAATAATAACAGAATTCACTTGATTGCTCTTTAACTCTGGAATACGGCTGATTGCACTTTTCATTTTCAAATATCACCCAGCGAGCTGATATAGAAATACGAGTTAAGATGAAGCAATTTCTTAGGAAAAAAAAAAGGGATTTAGTATTCCTTTTGTGAAGGGATTTCAATTCCTTTCTAGATGAATAATTAAAAATAGATTATTTAAAACTTATTTAAAGAATATATATTAAGTACAAATTAATTTATAAGTTATAAAATTTCAATTATGGAATAATTTTCACATTTCCTTTGAGGAATGTGGTTTTTAGGAAAATCACAACAGATGCTAACCTCCACAAGTAAGAAGAAAATTTTCTCTATATGTGTTATAAATAACCTAAAAGATGGTTAATTCCCAGTACTTAGGAAATAGCATTTAGGAAAAAAATAGGTTACTTCTCTATTAAGCCTCCTTGAAGATATGCAAAAATGGTGGGTAATTTACAAATTAGAAGATAAAATTACCCAGGCCAAGGACAAAGTGTGTCCTTAACCAGTGTTATTTGGTTCAGGTTATGTGCCTTGAAGGTAGTTGCTAATCTATTGAATTCAACAGAAACACTTGGTTTCAATTATGTGGACACATTTTTAAAAATTGTCTTTACTAAAGCATATTTCTACTGGTTTCTCCTAAAAGCTGAAAACATTCAGTTTTCAAAAACGTGTTTCAGGATCAATACTTTGGTTTCTCTGTACCTTGTTTAGATTGAATAATTATGAATTCATCTTTACTACTGGCTTACCTCCTTCAGCTCAGAATTTAAAACTGCACCAAGATTTTTTTTTTTTTNTGTGTGTGTGTGTGAAGGCTGTGCAGGTTTGAGGCTCTTGCTTCTTGTCTATCCAAGCTTTCACTTCTCCAGAGTGACTTCTGGTTCTCTCTTCAGTCTCATGCCTGGCATTCCCTCACAAAGAAGCCAGAGAAGAAGGTGCATACTGCACAGCTGAGTCCTATACCTACAGGGGTGTTAACACTTGCAGGGTGAGTATTATCCCAGGCAGGAGAAGCTGGAGTGCCTCTCAACAAGGCACTTATATACACTCACTTCAATGACAGCTGAACATGCATTCAATCTTTTTTAAGTGGTGGAAACTTGTGTGCTTTCATCTTCGTCAAGTACCTTTAACCAAACTCTCCTCCTTCAAACAGGAACTGTATTTGTGGATTGCTGTTTTAAATCTAATGTGCAACCTGTACTTCAAAATTAAAAAGCAGATGCACTTTCTGTGAATAGAAGTCATTGAATAAAGTCTAAATCCTAAAGTGATGCATATTATTTTTTAAAATTTCTTTTCTGAGCTACATTATTTTTCTAGTTACAAGAGTGCTGGAAAAGCCAAACATTTGGACACATCTGTGAGCAAAAAGCAGCACAAAAGTATGTACACCCAAAATTTGGACTTTAGACTGTGTATCGGCATATAAATACTTATATTCCATTAAATTCCTCCAAACTAAATTCACAGAGTTGCAGATTAATGGAATGGTTTGAGTTGGAAGGGACTTTAAAGATTGTCTAATTCCAAACTCCTGCCATTATCAGAGACACCTTCCAATGGACCATTTTGCTCAAAGCCCCATCCAGCCTGGCCTTGAGAACTTCCAGGGATGGGCCATCAACAACTTCTCTGGGAATCCTGTGCCAGAGCCCCACCACCTCATAGCAAAGAACATGTAATCTAAACTTACTCCCTTTTAGTTCAACCTGCTCCCCATTGTCCTGTCACTACCTGCCTTGCAAAAAGTCCCTCTCCAGCTCTCTTGTAGGCCCCTTTTAGGTACTGGAAGGCCAATAAAAGGTATCCACAGAACCTTCTCTTCTCCAGGCTGAACAACCCCAAGACTTTCAGTCTATACAGAAGAGGTGTTCTTCCCTTATCCACCACTGGAATACTCCAGCTTTAGGCAGCCATCAAATTCTCCAGGCACACTTTGCTCTTAGTGAAGCCATGTTAGTGTCACACATCACCTCCTTATTTTTCATGCACCTTAGCAACTCTACTCCTGTGCATGGTAAGGTCTGCAGCCCAGGCAGTTTTCGGCCTTTCCTGGCTGCAAAATTTGTGCAATGTTTCTGAACAACCTCAGCCACTGCACAAACACAACACAGGCCCTGTTTTCCCCTCAAACACAAAATCAGGTGTTTGAAGAGTATCTCTGTGCATCAGTTCATCATCATGATGATCACTGACTTGAGGTGGCATCTACCTTACTGTTCCTGAAGTTATTCAGATCCACCCTTCCCAGGCAGAGAGCTCAGCTGCCAGCCTTGCTCTCAGCAATCTGAGGGCAAGGCTATATTTTTTTACATTTTTCGTAGCTCAGCATTGCATCTTACAAATGTGGTAAGTGGTTGCAGTAGATGACGCCTCTAAAAATGTTAACGTTAAATAAAGGAAATCTCAGTGAGTAATTTTTCTCCTAACACTCATAATTCATGGAATAAGAAGAGATAATATTAGACAGGATGTTTTATGTGCTTATTAAACTGTTATGGTCATCTAATCAGGCTGGCTCCCTTCTGCATTTTAAAGAAAAAAAAATGGAAATAAAGCCACTTAGTAGTTTCTACATGAATAAAGGATTTTAGAGCAGAAGTCTAACTTCAGAGGCAAAACTCAGGCATGTGTAAAGCTCTGCTTAGTATAAAGAAGGCTTAGGTTCAATAATCTTTCCATAAGTAATATATTTAAAAAATTAAAAGTCTGAAATACTAAAAGATACATTAAAAAGATTTCTAAAAGGCAGAATAATATATCATACCAAGTCATAGTACCTCAGTGTTAAAATATGCAAATTGATTATGCCATATTATTTCTTGTTAGCAGGACCACTTTAAAATGCAAGATTTTTTCTCAGTACAGAATGTTACAGTACATCTCAGACACCTAATCTACATGGAGGCTCTACAAAATCTGAGATTAGCTCAGTTGGTCAGAGCATGGTGTTAATAAAGCCAAGGCTGAGGATCCAATCTTCTTATGAGCCATTCACTTAAGAGTTGGGCTCAGTGATCCTTGTGGGTCACTTCCAACTCAGAATATTCCATGATCATTAGCAGTTCTGTCCTTTCTTTGTATTCAAAATCTTGCTTCAGCAGAGAAGCTGGGCTGAATAGACATGGAAATGCACACTATATAATGATGTGTATAAAACAGAGTGTAGTGGAGTGATACAAAGGTACCAAGTCAGCAAGTTTTGTTTGTTGCTCATATTTGAACTAGTTCTAACTTTTGTCTCACAGCTGTTGGGAGCTATTTTTATTTTTGTCAGTGCTTCACATAAAATCCAGCTCTCCATTCAGAATGCTAAATGAAGAATCTACCTTTTGAAGAACTCTCTACATGTAAGAAAAATTTTCACTATTCCATAATTGCGTCCTATTCCTCACAAGGTGCTATTGCACCACCTCTAATAACTATTTTCTGCATTTTCCTCAGAGAAGGAAAAATTGAAGACTTCTGTGGCCCATGGGGTGTCTACCCACAAAGGGAATTTATCTACTTGCAGTCTTGAAATGTAAGAGCTATACTGCTGTTAAAAGATATATCCTGCATATTCAGTACTGGAATAAACTCTGAAACACAGATTTTTTCAGAAATTAGAGCAATTGACCAAAGCAAATATTAATATGTTTTTCTCTAAATATTCAAAATATTATAAGGTAAATATTTTGGAAAAATTGATCTCTTATTTTATGCATGGAGAGAAAAATAGTGACATTCATTTATAGCAGTGATTCAGAATTTCATCAGACTTTCAGTGACAGTGCTGAAGGTGAGTAAAGAAAAGGAAATGTCTTGTGCTGGCATCTGCACTGCTGTGAGTTTGCCAAAACCACAGATATAAGCCCTTGAATTTGTTTCCTTTTGAACAAAGAGTACAAAAGAGATTAAATTCATAGGAAAGAAGAAGTCATTAATCGTGTTTTGACTTATTACTGTGGCAACCACCAATGTTTTATTAGACAAAAACCTGCAATCACAGTTTTCTAGAGTGGATTTTGCACTATGACTAGGTGAATTAATCATGTAACTTGGAGAGATTTGCTTTGAAAAAATAGAAAGTTTTTCACTGCTTGCTCTTCATACAAGTTTCAGCTAAGGTTTTGCATTTAAATTTATTATTTGAGACTGTCCTCACAGCATAGTTTTCATTAGCATTTGATTAGAATGTGCAATATTTTGATTGTTTTCCTACACAGTCACTAAGATTTTTCTTGCCACAATGATTTCAAAGACCTTTTCCTTTTGTCTAGCAATGTATGGGAGCTGTTGTTTTTCTCAGATCTGTGCTGTAATCCTGTAGCTGTTGCTGAGCAGTACTCATTTGTGCAAATAGTCACATTGACTGCATCATCAATGGTCATTTAGACTCCCTCTAAAGTAAATATTTGCAAGCCAGGGTTGTATAAACAGTCCTTCCAGTTACTGGTGTCTACTGAAGAGTTAGAAGAGCAAACCAGAATGGCTACAGCCCTAACCCTGAGACTGTTTCTGTACAGTGGCAGCAGATGAGGCACAGGCATTGTTCAGGGCCACTGGAGCCAGACAGGATGGATTTGCTCCCCTCAGTAAAGAAGACAGGTAATCTCACCCAAAGCCTTTGGAGATAGGCTGGGGAGGCTGTGTGAGATGGAGGGAGTGAAAACAAGTGCAGCCTTGGGGAAACTGCTTACTAATCTTCTAAACTTAGGAGTGAGTAAACCATGCTCTGAATCAAAGCAAGATCCAGAGGAGCAAGCTAATAGCTAGAGTGATCAGAGACTTGCTGTTTGAGTCTTCCCCTGCCTCCTTTTGGTTTGAAGAGGTGGTGTATCTCGAGAAGCAGCAGAGCCCTCTCCCTCAGATTACTGTGCTATTGATCCTTTTCTAAGAAAGCAGAAGCATTACGAAGGAAGCAGAAGCAACCCAAATTAAAAAGAAAAAAGAAAGAAGAAAAAATTTCATGACAGTCTTCACCATGATCTGGGAAGCCGAGTCACATAATTTAGGAAAAGAAAAGCGTTGCAGTCCTGTGCAAGGAAACTGCGTTCACTGAACCCTAAAACTGTGAAATTATATTAGAATGAGAGAGCATCCTGAAAAAAGGATGTGAAAGCAAACACAGAAACAAAGCTTAGTATATCAACCGTTTTAATTGTGAAGTGGTTAGATCTGTAAGAGGTGAAGACACTTGGCTCTATTTCTGACAGCAGTTTTATATTTCCAATGGCACATTGATAAAATTTGATCATTATCAAAAGAATTATGAAGACATCTGGCTTTTATTTATTCCATCACACAAAATATCTTAATCTACAAAAGTACCAGCTCATTTAAAGAATTTTTTTTGTTATTTTGTTTTAACTTTTAATGATGAAAACAAGCTCTTCTGCTAATCTGGCAGCATTTTGCTAGAAAGAGATTGTTTCATCAGTGTTTATCATGTCTGCTTGAACAAAAAGATGTCTCAATGCCTATTTTTGATGTTTGTACAAAATAAAAGTGAAATCAGTTTAAATGTTCTAAATAAATAACCGTTTCAAGCAACCATTAAATATTAAGTTATTAATTACTAAAATTGCTGAAGTAGTTGTTTGTCTACATACAACAGGCTCAGATATTGTGCCACCACACAAGAATACTGAACAGTACTAGTCATAGAAAGCCTGCTCTTGACCTTTTCAGAGAAGTGAACAGTGCACTGGTTTATAAACTTTCTGAAGTGAATGCACTCTGACTTAATGGGCAGCAGTGGGAAAAACAAGCCTGAAAGCAGTGCAGATAAGAAACCACACAACAAACTTCTGGGAGGCAATTGCAGGCCCATGGCATGTGTCCAAGCCACAGGGCTCAGCTGTTCTGCTGGCCGGGAACGAGATGATAGAGAAGATATCCTGCAGCTTGTCCTAGGAGAGGAGTCAGCCAACATATGGCCCATGTGCAAGGGAGGGGAACCTGAGAAAGGACAGCACCCCCAGAAAACAAAGCTCCTCCAGTGGACCTTCTTGAAGATTTTAAATTGCCCTTTTTCCCTGAAGTGATTTGTTGCTTTGTAAGGGGTATTTTTTCTAAAGAGATGGCTCACTTATGGCAGTGGACCATTACTGCAGAAGAGGAGAGAGACTGAAAGAGATGTTGCTCAGCAGTGTTCTGGGAATTCTCACCTCCTCTGCAGGAGAAATATGGAGCTATGGTCACTTGAGGGGGTGGTGCATCTGTGAAAAAAAGTGTAGGTGGTTCCAGGTTATGTGTGAGGTGCAAAAGGGGTGGCACAGAGCAGAAAGTGCCAGGAAATACCACTTTGACCAGAGGTACTACCTCTTTTTAATAAACATAAAGCAATAAATGGGAATTCATGTATCTAAACAAATTATAACTTAGCATTAATTACTAATAGCAAAAAATGCTATTTCAAATAGAAATTCTGAAATGGAATACTGGAAACTTCTTGAAGGCCTCAAGAACTGTAAAGATGAAAATGACAAAATCAACAGATAAAATGCATCCTTCATGCCTTATTTGTTTTAAGTAGGATGAGAACCAACCTAAATCAAAACCAAAATGCATGGTGCCAAAATCCAAGACACCACCATCTGAAACTGCATGTGTTTGATTTTTTTTCTTAAAATATTCCTTAGAATAATTAATAAAGCTATCTTTCAACAAAAATTGTGCCCTAAAAACAATTTCTAAGGTAATTTTTATGCTATTGAGTTAGAAGAGTGAGCCCCAAACAGGATACAGAATTTTTTCTTTTATTTGATGAACATTTTTTATTTTTCTGGTCAAAATCACAAATTAACTCAGGATGAAGAATAAACATAGCAAAATGTAAATGTTCATGAATAAGGATACAATTCTCAAAAATTCAAGGAGTCATGCTGCTGTTCTGGATGCCTTTCACTAGTATCAGAGTATACTATCTTTTTTGCTGAGACAGGTGACCTGTTTCCACCTTCTGTTTTTGTGAAGGAAGTTTTAAAAGTATTTTATTATGTCAGCTCTCTGTGAGTGCAATTCTTTATTGAAAATGTCTAAAGAGATTAAAGCACAGACTACGCAAAAAGTTTATTTGATCTTAAGTGTTTTATTTATTTGTTTGCTTTGTTGCCACAGAATCACAGGATATTCTGATTTGGAAGGTTTGAGGCGGACTTGAATTTTTTTTCGTTCTTCTGACAACCAAAATAAAGATCTATAGAGATATATATGGATAAATTCCTGCAGAGAACAATGTTCAGAAGTTTTCTGTTTGGTGGAGTCTTTCTATTGTGACCAGCTGCTGTTGGTTTGACAGCAGCTTCTCCTTTAGTTAAAGGACTTAAAGGCTTGAAAAGTGTGCCCATAGCTAACAGATTTTTTTTATTTTTCTTTATTATTCCTAATACTGCAGAGGCTGGTAAGAACAAATTCACAAGGGTATTGCATTGATACCTCCACAAGTTATGTGGAAAATATGTGGTTTGATCATTTTATAGGAACTTATTAATCATGTTGGAAGTGCATGTACCATCTGGCATGACATATCAAGTCTGAGAGAACAGGGGGTGTGATCCTGCTACCACTAAAACTCCATGCATATAGAGACAAAGCTCATATTCACATAAATTAATGCATTTCCTGACCAAACTCTACAGCTCAATGATTTTTCTCTGCAGAGATGTCCTCAGTGAATAGTGCATGTTTTGGAGAGATATCACTGACTGATTGCTTGCTGGTTCATTTGCAGTGTTAATCACTTGAACAGCATCGCTCTGTCAGCGATGGATAGGAAGTTGTTGACAGCAAGCCCTTTTCCAGAGATGGAACACCAGCTCCCCACAGAACTGATTTTCCCTTCTGTGGTGTATCCACTAAAATGAACCCATCTAATTTTTTTTTTTTTTTAATAATTGCACTAAAAAGGTTTCAAAACAATATAAATTTTAAAAGGACAAAAATCTAACGGGACTTTATCTGCTCTTTGTTATTGTTATATTTTTTATGGTTTGTCTTGGAATTATAAAAATAACTCTGACATAAAAGCTTAATGCAGACAACAACAGCAACAACAAAAGAAGCAAAATGCACTCAGGCTAACAAAACAACTGATTTTTCTTACCAGGACCAGGTTTAAGCTAGTGACAATACAAAACTAAGAATATATCAGCATGATATATCTGTTCACATTTGAACAGATGTCCAAAATGTTTTAATTACAGTTAACTGACTTGTAATAAAGAGCTGGTCTAGGTAATACCTCTGAGGTCCTAATCCAGCCTTATTTTCTATGACCTCTAGAAAATGAAAACAAGAAAATATTTGACAAAGTTCTGCACATTCTGTGTCAAAATAGTTTTATTTTAGTATGTTTGCTAGATGTTCAGATATGGTGTGGTGAAGAAAAAGACCACTGTGACATCTGCACCATCCCACACTGTTCTCTTGAATAAACACAGAAGCAGAGCCCCAAATCCACTTCTCACCCACCAGAGGCTTGTTTCAGTTTCTCTCTTTCCTGTTCACTGTTTAGCCAGATATTTCTGGCACTGATAGGGGATCAAAAAGTACTCCCAATTTCTATGTCCATCAGCTGAGTGGAGACACAGAGCAAGGCTCACCTTGGGTAAGTACAGAATCTGTGCATCAGAATTTTAGCAAAGGGAACAGTCACTATAACCTACAATTATTTGATTCTGGAGGTGGATTGCTAGAGAAATGCTTTACAAAAAGTTAGATAGATGGCATGCTTTATTGTAGTCATGACCTTGGCACCATTGCTCACTCAAATTAAGAAAGAATCAATCCTTGCCTTCGATGTTTCACTCAAGCAATGATGAAAGGCTGCAATTTGTGCAGCAAACAAAGTCAGTAAAGCCACATTGTTAAAACTGAGGTGCAATAATTGATAAGCAGTAGAGATTAGAGCACATTGATAATTTTGCAGGCAACTTAGCAAAGAGGATTTTTATCAGAGTAGTAATAGAACAGCTTTGTCCCTTCCACGTATCACCAGATAGTAAGCCAAAACTTTTCAAATTTTCAGTTAAAGAACTGTCCTTCACTTCAGCCAAGATATTTCAATGAGCTCTCTCCACACAATCAATTCTACAGCTGTGATATCAGAGGACACTTGCAAGTGTAAATTTGCAGGAGAAAGTTTTTCCTTTAGTAAAACAACGTTCAAACTTTGGTAAAACTGAAGGGAGCAAAAGTTTTCTTGAGATTTCACCTGGCAGTACTTAGCTTGCATTGGCTGGATGCTTGTTAGAACATAACCCTTGTCTTTTCATGGAATGCTGTAGGGTACTCTGACGATTTTTCAAAAATCGGTGGTTAGAAATATGGTTTTTCACATATTAGTAATACAGAAATGCTTGTCATCTATGTTTCTGCATAAAACATGTTTAAAAGGTAAATGAATGGGGTAAACAGCATGATATTTATCCAACTACCCTGCATGAAAGGTTAATTCTACAATAAAGACAAGTTGAGACTGGGCCTCCAATATTGTCAAAGACAGTTGTAAGTAAACTCATTTTGTAAAGCAAGATTCATCAAATGCACAAAGGCACTGCCTCTGCTACAAATGGTAGTTTTGCCATGTTGCAGGAGGGTGCTTTGATTCATTTAAGCCAAATAACAGACTTTCCCTCCCACACACTTTATCTAGGACCTTTGGCAGCCTTTGCAACACCAAAGTTAAGTGTGTCACCTTGCCCCATGTCTGTGCACATACTCTTGCATGTAGTCACGTATATACACATTAGATGTGCATGTATTTGTGCTCAAGGGCTGGTAAAATGCAGAAGCTCCAATCCCACGTATTTTTTCACCTCTCAGTATTACTTTTTTTCATCACCTAAGAGTTCCTTTTGCTTTTTGGAGTGCCCATTTTCCCAGAGACTCAGTGTCAGTTTGCTTCAAATACAGGAACTTTATCTCTCCTGTGGGTACTTAGCAGCTATTTGAGAGCGTTTCTGTCCAGGGGCATTGTAACATTACCAGCAAACTCATTGATACAGCTGATTTATTACCTTTGTGCACTCTCTTTCCCCTTAAAATTGCTCCAGTTTCCAATCTATTCACAATCAAAGAGAGATGTGTATCATAATTTTTCAAATGATCATCAGCGAAATGCTGCTTTTAGTCCTCAAAATGAGCATAAATTAGTAAAAAGTACCCAAACAAACAACTATTTCCACTGTATAATATAGCTCCAAAGCCACAAACTGAAACAGCAGTCATCTTCTTACAGAAAATTATAGCAGGATATAGAAAATATCCTTCTATATATATAAATTTATAATGATAAAATGATATTCTTTCTTTTAATAAGTTTTTTTGTTGTTGTTTCAGATTATCTGCTATGGAAAAATTTCAGCAGAAACTGGTTTTATCAGTGAATGGTCTGTTACCACAAACATGTCTGTAACCATGATTGGTTTAAGAAACAGGGTTTGTGGACAATTGTTTTAACAAAAAAAACCCAAAACAAAAACAAACAAACAAACAAAAAAAAGGATTGTGGCTAATTAATACTATGATTTTCAGGTGTTCCACATCTGAATGAAGTTTTGATTATCTCTTGTATCTGAAATCACTACAAATGCCTTAACAGTGGATAATATATTCCTTTATCTCAGCAGTAGTTTCTCCCTGTTTCCTGAAATACCTCATGACTCCTTGGTGAGCTGCAGCAGATACTTTTCCAGGCCTATTAGAAAATTAGAGGCATCATGAGATCTTCCTTTCCACTGAGTAAATAACAGTCCAACATCACTAACAGAACAGCTGATCATGTCTGAATAATAGTAACATTTGATTACAGTGCTCAAGATTCAGATAGTAGATATATCCTTAGGACCTCTAAAGCGGATATGTATTGCCATGCTTCTCTCAACCTGTAATATCTTTTAGAAAGATACTCTTTAATGCCCAAATTCTACTCTCAACAAAGCAGTTACCCAACACTCATTCAACTTGTAGCAATTTTGATTTCTACACAGATTTCTGTTTGTTTCCTTCCAGGCATTGAATCTATATGGTTTCTTAGAGAAATAAATATATGAAAAATGTTGATAAAACACTTAAAATGTTCTTACCCTGCCTTAAGTCAAATCTTGTTCCTGCGGTGCCAATAATTTTACTAATCTCCTTAATTTTCTGAAAAATAAAATAGCCTTCTTGAAAAATCTAAGAGTAAAATGTAGGGTAATAAAGTAGTAGATTTGTTGTTAATTTTTTAAGAGGAACTAAGATGTTTCCAACCTTTTTTTTTTTTTTTTCTATTCTTTTCTTTTTTAGCATTAGATTGATTGGCCACTGATTGTCTTTGTACAATCTTCTTCATTCTCCTCGGTCCAAGGATGTATTTCAGAAGGCTCAGGGAGGAATGGAGACCACAGCTTTGCTACTTATAAAACCTGGGGCACAAAAGGGAAGATCTTGTGGTCCCCAAAAGGGAGCCACAAGAATTAGACAGGGAATGTCTAATTACTCCAGAGTAGCAATTTATATCTAGGGCACTAATAATCCCATTTAGCCTTTTTCTAGTTTTTTTTCTTTTTCTTTTTCTTTTTCTTTTTCTTTTTCTTTTTCTTTTTCTTTTTCAATTATTATTTTTTGGCAGTAGAAAAAGTGAGTACGCTTATGCTCTACAGTAAGTGTAACAATCTGTCTACAGAAGTTCTGTTAGTCCATGCTGGACTGAGAAAAAGTGAGGTATGGTGTGCACTTAATTAGGGTGAAAATAAGTTAACAGCTTGCTCAGAATCTGAAGAGCTGAGAAATTTTCATTTGGGGAACAGAATACACTGTGCAACTTGTAAAGGCAAGTAATTTGTGTACTTACTATCTTTGTTCTTTATAATTTGGATGTGCACCAGAGATTTTAGACACCTTTAAAACAAGTTTTCATCTGAGTTACTCCTGACTTTAATGTTCACCCAAATAACCAGTTACATTCATAGGGCTATTCAACCACAGGCAGCACTTCCCAGATGCTCAGCCTTGGTTTTTTAGCTACTCTGTTTCTGATTGAGAGGGAACAGGGTTTTGAATGAGATTGGATTGCCACTCTTGCTCTGAATTATGTTTAGTTACTTCTCTCAATGACCAGCTTTGTTGTGGATAATTCTGTACTGAAGGCTTTTAGGTCATAGATAGTGGTCTGAATGCAACTGAAATTCACCGGTGGCTGGGGAACATGATGTCTTTTCCCACAAACTGACTTGTACAATATTAATTTAATTAGAAATAGGTATGGTGGCATTTTAGGCATAGATTTATTTGTGCTATGTAGGTCAACTCTGGTGCTGTGAGCAAAGAATTGGAAAATACTGGATTGCCTGTGGCAGAAAAAGTTGATTTCTGGCAGAAATATTTGAAATCATACACCTTAATAATCCATCCATTTTTGGGTCCCCAATATAAGAAAGATTTAAGGTCAAGGGAACTCAACAAGGGGCCACCAGGATTGTTGAGGGCTGGAGCATTTTTTCTATGAGGAGAGGATGAATGAGCTGGGCTTTCATCCTCAAGAAAAGCAATTTAAGGGGACTTTGGAGCCCTCCAGTGCTGAGAGGATAAAGCCAGGCACTCTACAGTGGAGCAAGGGACAACAAGAGGCAGTGGGCACCAGCTCACTGAGTTGATGTTCAGAATACACCAAGTTAAATCGAGGAGTTTTTTCTGCCTCATGGAGGTGGTCAACCAGAGTGAATGTGCAGTTTCCAGAGATGCCCAAAACCCAGTTACATAAAAACACTGAGCAACTTGATTTGGTCACAGCTGAAGGTTGTACTAGAGACGTCCTGAAGTCCCTTCCAGCCTGAATTATTCCAGGATTCTATGATCTTACAGTCAGCGAACAGGCGCCTAATTACTCTCACTAGTTCTCTTTATTAAGTGAACAGATTTCATGTGCACTGAAAAACATGCCACGTGCTCAGGTATGTAAATACAGTTTTCAGAAAGCTCTGTAGTGGTAGATCCTTCTGAAAACTTTCTATGCGCATTTCTAGGTACCTTACTTTCCTAAAAATATCCCTCAGAGATTAGACCTCAGAGTCTGGAAGTCACAGGTTGCTTAAGAAGTTAACTGCCGTGTGATTTGGTATTTCTACTTTCCACTGAACTCTGGAGTGCTAGTTTATATAACAGAATGTCATGGAACATGACAAGGGACTGATGTCATTGCTATACCGGAGTTCTGTGGAAATGTTTAGAGACATGTGGCTTTTTTCTTCACCTCAACTCTTTACCAGGCCGGTGCAGTGACATCCCAGAAACAATTTGCTATGAAGTCTCTCAATGATGGCACTTTATTGTCTTGCCCAGATGACACCACTGGCACATGTCTACACTGTATGTGCCTAATAAAACAATTCTTCCAGTGCAAGCACACACGCATTCCTATACTGACAAGGGAGGTGGAGTGGCAACTATACTTGATGACTTCCTAAGGGAGGTCCTGTGCATTTAAACGGAGGTAAAGATGCTCTTGTGAAGACCTCTTAAAGCACTGCTCCTTCATGGGCTGCACTAAATCACCTCCACAAACACTGTTTTACTAAGGAACTAATATTTAGGCATTGGCTGGATGCCTACATGAGGCAGAGTATATGTGAGCTCTAGTTCTCATTAAATTCAGGTGCCAGCTAAGAAAAACTGGTATTCACAGTAGTAGAGACCTTTTCTGTTATTTCTGTTGGTAGAGGCAGTAAGTGCTTTAACCAGGAGTTTTCTCCTCTGTATGTTCATCAAATCTAACCTGCACTTTAGAGAAATCCTGGAGGGCAATTGTTTTTACAATTTTTATAGGAGGGACACTGAGAAAGGAGTCTGTACTGATCAGCCCTTAGTGGGGAAATGACAAAAGCCAATAAAGTTATTTCTCTGCAGAGGGTGGGTGGCATAACCCAGCTGTCAAGACTGGGATTTGATTCTTAGGGAAAATTTTTCATGTCACTTTAGGTGGACTTTTATTCTTCTATTTTACTTAAAGATCTCTGTAAAAGGTCACCTCACTTTTTAAGTATTTACTTTAAGATCTTCTTGATTCACATTGAATGGAAACACATATCTCTTAAAAAATAAATGAACTCTTTATCATAGATTATAATGAGGCCATCTCCATGGTAATTAATTTCAGAGAATGGCATTCACCTGGCATATACTGTAATTACACTTTAATATTGAGGCTGATCTCAGCAAACTAACTAAAATGAATTAATAAAATATGTTTCATTAAAGCTAAGCAGGTTATTATTGTTATAGTAATAATATTAATAATAATAATAATTACTTGGATCTCAAATTCTTTTGAAACAGCATCTTTTTCTGGGAGCAAATACTGAGTTCATTTTCACACTATATGTTCTTAAGACCATACTGATGTCAGAGTGGTTTACCAGTGTTTTCAGATTAGAAAATCAACAAAAGAAAATAATCTCTAATTGACTACTATGTGTATTTTTATAACCTGCTGATATATTAATACATAAAGCAGTAATCGTAATTATGCTAGTTCTTCACATAGCAGATGTGTGATATCCCCACACTAATAGCACAGGCCTAACATGCTTTTCTTTGCTGTTTCATTTTCTAAAATCAAAACTAAGCATCCCTTTCGACAAAAATATACTTTGTTTCATTGATTTGATTTTCTTCCAAAACAGGTGTAATGGACTTTATCTGTTCATCGGGATCTTATCCTGATTGCATGCAGTTTTTGTTGATATGCTTGAATTCACAAATCTGGTCATAAGCCTAATTTCTGTCTCTAGATTCTTTACCTTTCAGCAATTCTGCATATTACTCCTTATTCTAACTCACTGAAAAACAAACCAGCAATCCTTGTAGTTCTTGCCTTGCTCTCAGCCTAAATCATTATTTCCCAACACACTCACACACACACATACAGACACAAAGTTAATTCTATAACTATACATTCTATATTTATATTCTAAATATAAAATCACTTAAATCACACTTATGTATATAATTGCATTTGAACAATTATTTAGCAGAATGCGTGCATATGCACAATAAACTGGGGATGACATGGGTAGTATTTGGTAATGCTAAGATGTTTATTTATTAAATGTAAACTAAAGATATAAATTCATAAAAAGAAATTTTCTTCACAATTAAAATGAAAATTAAAAAATACTGTGATTTAGAAAATTTGGCAAATTATAACAGTGTTTCAAGCATGCTTGCTGAAGATTTTCTTCAGATGCCTCTTTCCTAAAACATAACTGCAGACACTGACAGGAAAAGTTGATGCCAATGGAAAACTGTGCAAATGATGTTTTGATAAATTATATTTCAGAACTTACAATGTGTATTTCAGTCACTAATCCTCCAGATAAACCAAAAAATGAAATTAGTACTGGTATGGTTCTTCATTTCCAAACCAGAAATACACAAAGATGTGTTTAAACAAACCAAGACCTGGGTTATGACTTCATTATGGCCATTGTGATTTCCCCAAATCAACTATTAAGTCCATTACAGTAAATTTTTAGGCTTTTGTTTATAATACATCTCTGGATCTTTTCAGAATAAACCTTAAACTAACCATATTTTTTCTTTTTAGATAAACAGGGTCTATTGCTGCTTCAGTGTTGCATTTACTTTATGCTGATTTTGCAAAGGAATAGTTTTAGCCAAAAAGAAGCAATGTTAGCTTTGTAATTTCATTTTTGTTCTCTCCAGAGATATGTATATGCTTTGGAAAAAACTAATTTTTGAAATTTCTGGTACTCTGACAGCCCATAAAGCAAAAATGAACAAGATGAAACTGGAACTGATTATATTCCAAACATTTGATTAAAAAAAAAAATGTAGATAATTCCTGTACATAGCTACAGTATGGGTAATTTTGATAACTTTTTCATTTTTTTCTACAGCAGTGCTGTTTTCTCATAATATAGTAGTAACTGGAAAACACGCTTACTCCTATAATTGCTTTCATACATTTTCATTGCTTTCCTTACAGAAACTGCACTTCTGTAATAAAGTAAAACCAACTGTGAGCTGCTACATATTGTAAATATTCTGCTCTTATCTTGCTATACTATTTATGGTACCTTATTCCTTTCTGTTTGTTATCTAGGTCTATATTATGAAATCTCTATTAAAGTAAAATGGGTGATTGCCTGAAAAGCACATAAGAAACAGAACATTTTGCATCATACTGAAAGACTATTTACCAGCTGTTCACTGTCAGAGAAAAAGGACATTTCCAGTAAGTACCAGGGAGGTCTGTCTTGGGATGGTATTATTGAATAGTTTTGTTAATGACTTTGACCTCTCATTAGGACTGATTTGTAAAATTTATGGATGGCTTCCTGCCTCACAAATACTGAACGAGACGATGAAAACTCAAAATGTCTGTGCTAAATTAGACAGATGGTTTGATGTCAACAAGAATAAAGTGTTGCAGGCAACGGCAAAGTGCTTCATGTTAGAATAGAAAATGGAATGCATAAAGGCAAACTTGGGACTTGTTGTCTAGGCAGGATCACTCCAGTAAAGGGTCTGGGAATAATTGCCACAAACTGAGTCATAAATATAATGCTGCTGAAAAAAAAAACCAAACAACCAAAGGAAAAAAAAAAACCCAAACGAAGCCAAAGCCAAAGCCAAAACCAAAACCAAACCAAACAAAACCAAACAAAACAAAACAAAACAAAAAAAAAAAAAAAGAAAAGAAAAAAAAAAAACACGAAACCCAACACAAAACCCCAAAACACTCCAAAAAAGTCATATTTCAAACCTGGATATATTAATATCAACATAAACTGCATGGAGGAGTCATTTCCATTCATGTGTACCTGGCAGCAGAGAGGCTTTAGGTAGACTAAGTACTGTGTCCACCTCTGGGCACTCTGCAGACAGGTTCACATGCTGGACAAGGGAAACATCTAGAGGGAAATCAAGTTAAACAGCCATCCAAAGAATGGAACCTGGGGAAGAAAAAAAAAAGGCAGTTTAGTTTGGAAAAGCTAAAGGTAATGGAGGATAAAAAGGAGAAAATGTTGTTGCACCTCAACGTACAGCAAAGGTGAAGTAAAAAAACAGTTGTCCACTTCAGTGAATGTGCAGATTAGATATGGGGGAAATCTTAACTAGGAGATGAGTTAGACAGTACAGCAGGCAAGCAAGAGATGTAGGAATGAGGAATATTTTAAAATACATGGATTTGTGTTGTATGATATAGGTTCAAGCAATCCCTTTGGCCTCAAAGTAAGTGATTTCATGAGGTCACCTCTGACTGTGCTTGCCTCTCTGAAGGAAATTCAATGATACCAGAGAAAAAAAGTAATTGTGACCTCACTGTGCTGCTGGGGGAAAAAAAGTACCTAAACAAGCAAATTGGCCTTTGGGTCTCAAATGTTTAGATAAGGAGATTTCAAGTAGCACTACAATGAGAATAGAATTGCCTCTTTATAAAAATGTGATGAGTCCTCATTTAAATGAAATAATGAGATAACCCAGTAAGATGGGTATATCTTTCTTGTACCAACTAAATTAAAAAGTCTAATGAAAATCCAAATAAACGGTTCCTGGATTGGTGAGAAAGAAGTTGTGCCTAAGTAGTTCAGCTATTTTTCTCATTAAAAAGGGAACTTAAAGACAGCCTGATTACACAGTGCACGCACCTCCATGGAAAGATATATGGGTGTGAAATATGCACAAGTTGATTCTCAGCCCTGGACCTTGCTTCTAAAAGCTTTTTTCTCCCATCTGCATAGTATGTTCATGGGGACAATCAGAGCAGGAGGCAAACTTCTGGAGCTCTGAATTACCCTCATGAGGGTCTTCTCTCTGGAGACAGAGCCCAGAGAGAGACTGCTTCGCTGGGGTACACGGACTGCCATCCTGGATTTAAACTCCGTAATTTAGCAGCTGACAGCTGAAAGCAAGAGACAGAATTTCAAACAATGACAGTGATTAAGCTTGGGGAGTTTCTGTAAGGGAAATGGCATATCTTCTGCTATTTTTAAATCAGAGCTAGATGTCTCTCTGAAAGGTTTGCATTAGTCAAATACAAGGCATGATTCAATATAAGGAAAGTTACTGGTCTCACTAAGGGAGTGAGTGTCTGAAATGGAAGGGGTTATGATTCAAGAGGGTGATCTAATAGCTTAAATAGGAGAAAGGCATTGTTTTATATGAGCAGTAAGATATATGTAATAGTGTGTCTAACATTCAAATGTAAGGTAATTTCAGACTGCTCTTTGATTTAGCTTATTTCTTTCTGTGTCTGAAGGAGGAAAATATATCTTTGTTGATAAGGTAAATTATTTGTTTTACATAGAACTACACTGCTGTCAAAAGCACTGATGGGACTTGATGAAAACAGTCCATGCCATTTTGCCTCTGTGGCCTCTCTTTGTCTTCCTTTATTGAATTGTCTTGATTTGCATTTCCCTTATTTCTATTCTTATAACTAGTAAAGAATTCAAACTTTGCAAGAGATTTAATTTTGTAACAGTATGTTCCTGGCAGTCCAAAATTAGGCTTTTTAAACTCTTAGAGGGGAAAAGAAAAGGAGAGCATAATAATCTATAAGTTATACTCTACCTTCCTTTCCCCCTTTTCTGGTAAAAAAATTCTGCCCTATCTGGGGGTTGAAAGGATAATACTGCAGAAAGGGCTTCTCAACATGGATATTTTTTAGAAGGTGTTGTTTATCTGTCTGTCTTTCCTTATTAAGTAAACTTTCACACAAAATCACACAAACACAGGGTACACATGCAGATGCCTTGGATCATAGTATTAAGGTGTATTAAGATACTTGTAGTCTTGCACTTGTAGCTTGCACTTGTAGCTTGCACTTGTAGCTTGCTTTCTGCTACAAGATAAAACAGCTGCAGTCAGAGAGTGGGTTTAAATTAGATATTAGGAGGAACCTTTTTACTGTGAGGGTGGTGAGGCACCGGAACAGGTTGTTCGGAGAAGCTGTGGTTGCCCCACCCCTGGAAATGTTCAACACCAGTCTGGATAGGGCCTTGAGCAACTTGACCTAGTGGAAGGTGCCCCTGCCCATTGCAGAGGCCTGGAGCCAAATGGTCTTTAAGGTCCTTTACAAGCCAAACCATTCTGTGAGTTTATGAATCCCACAGAGTGTATTTTGTGGTGTAAAAGAGCTCGGTATAATTTTGGCAATGGGGTTGAACAGAGTCTTCTTTTTCTTGAATCAGACTGACAGTACTTGTGAAAGGAATGTGTTGAAGACAGTGCTGGAAATATTCATGATGTGAAAAGATAGGGAAATGGGGGCAAAGTGAATAATCAGTTATCAGCAAAATTTATGTTCTCTAAGAGATTTTTTTTACTTAATGTAAGGGGAAAACCAATATTAAGACACATAAATGTAATGGAAATATAGCCAAAATTAAATTACATTGGACTTTTTGTGAAAATATTCAGAACATGATTTAGTTTTGAATGATAAGAGACATGCTTTCTTTAGTGGTACTATATTGTTCTATATTGTAATTAAAATACAGAAGGTGCTCCGGCTATATCAGGGTTCTTTCAATCTACAGAAAGCCAAGATTTGGCAGAAAAGGGTGGGTGGACTGATGAAGGGTTACACTGCAGCAAGGAAACAAGATCCAGCTGTTATATGGCAGAACAGCAAAAGTTTGAACCTTGTGGGTCAGAATGGGAGGTGACAATCTCTGAGAGGAATAAAGGTAAAATTATAGACAGTATGACTTAGATGACACCCGCAGAATCACAGATTATGCTGAGTTGGAAGGGACACACCAGGATTGAGCCCAGCTCATGGCCCTGCACAGGACAAGAAGTGTCTGCACAGACACCTCAAGGGTCACACCATGTGCCTGAGAACACTGACCAAACACTTCCTGAACTCTGTCAGGCTGGTGCTGCAACCACTACCCTGGGGAGCTGTTCTAGTGCCCAACCACCCTCTGGGTGAAGAGCAATCCTTAAATGGAAAGAGAAAATGAAAAGGCTGAAAAAGGGAGGGATGAGAACATCAAGTTCTGTTCCAATGACCAGGAGTCATTGGACCAAGGAAGGAGTTTTTTAGTGTTCAGAATAAGTTGTGTATTCTGAAATGATATAATGGCATTTGCAGTTTTCAAAGTTTTTACCATCATTCATTCAAGTTATAAGAGCTTTGGGTTTAGCTCATGCTGACATAAGTTGAGAACAAGGCCATCAAAGTTAATGAAAATGCACATCTATAAAACACCCTGTGTTTGAGATATTTCAGTTGAAATACAAGTATCAAATCATCTTTATTTCAACAGAGATAAGATTAGAGAAGAAAAGTATCAAATTATATCATCAGTGCTTTCTGAAAACATTGAAAGAAGTGCTTTCTTCTGCTGCAGCCAAAACCTGTGATTAAACAAACACCAGATGAAAAGAAATTTTACACTCTGGAAGTATTACTTTTCCCTGCCAAAGGTATTTTATTAATAGACTTTGTATTCTTTGCTGTCAAATATAATCATTCTCATAAACTATCATCCTGAGAATTATGAATTCATTGCAGTCTTATTTCCTAACATAAAGTTTAAAGTAGACTTTATATCTTACTGAAGAATATCCCATCAAGAATGTGTACTCACTTGTGGTTTTCTACATTTAAGAAACCAGAATATCTTTTTATTTTCTGTGGTGAAAGGTCAGAGTGTGCCTAGTGTAGAGGTGGAAGAATAATTCCCAGTATCCTCTGTTGGTTCATCTGCTCTTCATGGGAGCTGAATGAGTTGGAGGATAATGATAAAAAAGAGTGACCAGCTGTGGACTGGCTCTCAGAGTAGTTAACTTCCACTTCCAGAAGAAAGTCTGCTGGAGAGTGTCTGTTACATATTGGGCCAGATATTTATGCTTCTGACACAGTTCTGAGATCCTAAAATAGCTGAAAAATTAGTGTACCTGTGACAACTTTTAGTGCCCTTTCAATTCAGCACAATTGGCATAATTTATGCATGTGAGAGTCAATCCTTTTGAAAGTCCTTCCGCCTTTAGGATTTGTAGGAAACCAGGTTTATGGGGTTTTATCATCTAGTAACTTTGATGTTTTTATCTCATTCTAGTGAGTTATAGAAGTTATAGAACTAGTTTTACTAGCAGATTGTTAAATAAGTAAATATAATCCTGAGAGTTTAATCTGCTAAGGTAATGAGGATTATGTGCAAGTCATACACAAAAATCTATGTTGAAGGAGGAATACAAATTGAGTTTTCCAGAATAAGTATGAGGTTTTAATGGATGAAATCCCAATATAATTTCAATGGTTGCTATTTGAAAATAGGAATAAAGCTTTGGCTGAGGAACTGTGTCCTTCATACGCATGTAATTCTAATGAATTAACTAACATCTATTAAAAATTCAGCATGTACCAAAGTCACCAACTTGAATATTTAGCTGCCATTTTATACCAAAGCTGAAGCCAATTTAAAGGCTAATGCTGTCAAGACTTCAGACAGGATAATGAGTACTTCAAAATGTCACCACAAACTAGTTTAATGTAAAGATTATCAAGAAATGTCATGTCTTCAAAATTAACGGAACCAAAGCTTTGACTTAGCGCATAGAGGATAAGAGAATTTTCTTTTAAAGGGGTAAATACTTCTGCTGAATGAATAAAGAGCTACCAATTTTTTTAAGTGGTTAAGCAAGACAAATAAAAAAAGACTGAATGAGAAAAACAATAGTCTGCTTCTAAAAAAAGAAAAAAAAAATCCCTATAACGTAGGATAACAACATAGGATAATACAAAGAGAAAGTGAGCTGGCAAAAAAGTTTGAATCCCCCCTTTCTTTTTTTTTCATTCATCAGGAGAACTTGTTAAATGATTTTTTGGGGGGATAATTTTGAAAAATTTCTATGTGAAAAGGAGGATGGTTCTAAAATGTAAAAAAATTGTATAAATATTATAATTGGCATAATGGCAAAGCAAAGGAGGCAGGAGACAATTTTAGATTAAATTATTCTCAAGATGGCAATAATATTGTGTTTCAGATCTGTGTTTCTAGGAGTCTCTGTATTTACATATTTAACTAGCTAGAATGGGAATTTTTTAAGCTGCATTTCAGGATTTGCATTACCTAATAAAGCAGCTGGTCTCTTGGATAAGTGTTAGTAGAAGATTACCTTTTATATTAGCTACACTATAACAAAAATGAAAAACACATCCAATGCCATAACTCTATATCAAAGTATATAAACTGCTTCAAAACAAAGCAATGTTGAAGAAGAAAAAAGAAATAATAAGAATTGTGCATTAGTGTATAAACAATCTGAAAATTTAATTAATATTATAACATTGGTAGAAGAATTCTATCAGACAATAAACCATATTTATGTTTTCAGTAAATTAAAGGAAGATTTCTTTGATTATGTTTGCTGAGAAGTTTTCAATTGCAAATGTTTTAGGAAAAATGTACTGAAAACTCAATATTGGTCTTGAAGATCGCAACAAAATCTAGGCCAAATGGCTGGAAATTAAACTGGGGTAGGCTCAAACTGGAAATAACATCTGCATGAGTAATTAGACACTGGAAACATTAATTGAAAGTTGCAGTACATTAGCACAAGAAGTCATTAGATTAGCATGGTCTAGGCTTTTAAAAGTATTCGTTTTCATTCAATCAAAGCTCCCTGTACTCACTGGGAGAAAATCTTGCATTTTATAATTTTATGATTTTATGACAGAAAATCAGTTTAAACTATTATACTGGGCCTTCTGGTTTTAAAATCTATGATCGAGATAAAAATCATTTGCAAAAAGACACTTATTATGAAACCAGTGGATTTTAAAATAATTCATAATTTGGACCAGATATCTGAAGACATATATTTTCATGCATTTTTATCCACAGCGAATACTTATGCATGAATTTAATAAATTTTACCTTTTTGAAATAAAAAGTTGGAAACAACAAGGAAATCATCAACATTTGATCAGCTCATCCCACACTGCTGACTTTTGAATACCCCTATGTCAGATTACAGAATAAATAAATTTTCTTGAAATTAAGTACACCACATATTTCTCATATTGTAAGAAACCCTATGTGACAAGTGTTGTCCATAAACAAGCAATGAATTAAGAATTTTTTTGTACTTGGTAATTGTGTCTGAATTATTCTGTGCTAAAATTAACACCGGCATTTTTGAAAACTTATGTCAGGTCTTCTGAGAAATTACTTTCATAAATGAGTGTTCATGCAGGTTTTCATAATTTTTTTTCTCTAAGAATTATTGGGCATACAAATATTTTATTGATTTTGTTCTGGTAGTTGTTTTGTAAAGAGGTAAATTTAAAACAGTACAGTCCTGGACACTGAACATACCCCATGTATATGAATAGAGTTTAGAGTTGCATTGCTGGTTTACTCCATTGGTGCTTGTCTTAGCAAGCTCAGGGGATCCCTCCATGGACATCTGTTCCAAACTTTGAGGATGGGATACACAAAAACCCTGGGGATCCCCATGCTCAGTAAGATGTGTCACTGTGATAAATTATCTTAAAAACTGGCATTTTCAAGGATATGAATCCCTAACTGTGAGCTGCAGGGAGTCACTTTATTGAGTGAAAAATCCTTGCATGTTTTTCTGCTGGACATACAGAATCATAGAATGGTTTGGGTTGAAAGGGACCTTAAAGATCATTTAGTTCCAAGCCCCAGGCCATGGGCAGGGACACCTAGGTCAGGTTACTCAAAGTCCCATCCAGCTTGGCCTTGAACATTTCCAAGGATGAGGCATCCACAACTTCTCTGGGCAACCTGAGCCCATGTCTCACCACCCACACAGTAAAGATTTTCTTCCTAATATCTAATCTAAACTCGCTCTCTGTTAGTTTAAAGCCAGTCCTCCTTGTCCTATCACTATATCCCCCTGTCAAAAGCCCCTCTGTATGTCTCTTGTGGGCTCCCTTTACACACTGCAGAGATCCTAAAAGGTCTCCCTGCAGGCCTTTTTTTTCCAGGGTGAACCATCACACCTCTCTCAGTCTGTTTCATTAAAAGAGATGTTCCAGTCTCATGATCATATCTGTGACCCTCCTCTGAAGCTGCTCCAACAGGTCCATGTCCCTCTTACATTGTGTCCAGAGCTGGACACAATACTTTAAATTGGAATAGAGGTGAAGAATCACCTCCTTTGACCTGCTGGTCCTGCTTTTTTTCAGCTCAGCCAAGGCCCTTTATTTCAAATTACAAGTGGAAAAGGAGAAAAGGGTGTGCAGTGTCTGCTCACTGAGTGATGGTCTTCTCCTAAAAGATGGGTTTAAACCTTTCCCAAGAGAGGATCAGTCTGACTCTTGTCCTGCCACATCCCAGGCAATACTCTGTTGGATATCACTCTGCTGAGCTGAGAAAAAACATCATTATTTGAATGGTGAGACCAGCAATCCTATGAGAAATTATGTCAAAATATATAGTGCAGGGAAACTTGAGCACATTTTATTATGGGTTTGTGGCATTTCTGACTGTCATTAGTTGTCCATATATAGGGATGGAAAAAGACTGTGAGAACTGAATTTATCAACAACTGACTTGGAAAAAAAAGGTTGAAAATATCTCACACTTTTAAATCCCATGAGGTGTAAAGATATTTCACTTTCATTTTTGCTACATTTCACTACAACTCTCATCTCTATAACTTGCCAGTACCCCAGTGATCTAACCTGCATTTTGGTTAACGTGACCATTTACCCAGAAATAAGCTGGTCATGTGTACAAGCAGGTAATATGTGGGTTGCACTGTATTTGTAAGCATGTTTATACTGTAACTTGTGGGTTTGGACTTTTCTTTGGTGGAGTCCTGCAATTGATTAAATTATATCATTTGCAGCTGTGGCTGTTGAAAAATAAAATGATTACTTTTCTTTTGGAGAAGAAAGGACTGGAAATATTGTGAGAAAGATGATCTTTAATATAAATATTAGATTGTATTTTTGTTTCCAAGATAGAAAAACATGCAAGTATTTAATCAATAAGCACTTATTGATTGAGTAATCACCATATAATTACTGTCACCCCAATAATGACCATATGATTTGCATGTTAAACAGATTAAACTCTCCAAATTATATATTTTGATGATGGATTTAAGTGGTGATTTCACAGTTAAAAGTAATTTCAACAATATTTTCCTTAGAAAGTGTAAATTTCTATAAAAATTTCTGTGTTTGTCTGTCTTTCGCAGTGTGTGTGCTTGATTTTAATTGATTTCCATTACAGAACACTGGATTTTCATTCTGTATCATTGACTTTCCTTGATTTGATAGGCAAAGTGACAAATCATGCCTGCTTACATCAGCACATCATTTTTGTTCCTGTTTTGGGGTATTATGACACGAGATGTCTGCATGTCTACAATACTTGCAGTATTGCAAATAACATCAAATTCTGTGGCCTGTTATTCAGAAGACTAAAAAATTCTAGCTATACTACAAATCTGTATTTAATGTAAGGTAGGAGATATGAGATAAATAGGATGAAATACTCAGCTCAGGGTGGTGGTCCTATACAAGCAGAACAATCTGGATTGTTCAGAAATTATAATTTCACTGAATGTTTCTCATGGGATAATGCTCCCAAACCATCTGATGTCAGTGAAGTTATTGTTTGTTTCAGACCTGAGTATGTTCAAAAGATAGACCAGAACTTCATTGAGCATGGATGCTCATGGTGAAGGCAGTTATTGGGAATATGCTTATTATGGTCAAAGGGAATGATAGATATATATCAAAGTTCAGAGATTTCACTGAAATCATAAAAATTCAATGAAATGTGAAGATTTAAGAACAAATTGAAAGTATCCAAATGAATGGCACATTTTTAACTGGTTTGAATCCAGACAATCAATTTTGTGGCTGATATCATCCCAAAGGCATTTCTGATACTGGGGTTTTGGGGTTTTTTTAATGCTTTTTTGGGCTTTTTCCTTTTTTTTTTTTTTTTTTTTTTAAGGGCTGAAGTGACAGTGCTGAGCTGAAAAACTTTAAAAAACATTAATGAATAAAACAGAAGATAGCTGTGCATAGAGTGCAAAGCTCAGGACTGTCCCTCAGTGAAGACATATAATTTGGTTACCTTTTTTTGTCCTGAGGACCATGATTGTGATGAACATACAAACATGTTTTCTATCATTCAAGACCCGTTCTTTTGCTTAAAATGTACTGTGCTTATATAAAGTGAGTAACCTACTAGAAATACTACTTATAGGAATGGGACTTCTGTGAAGACAGAAAGAGTGCAAGTTTTTTCAACAATTTCTCTTTTGCAGGTTGGAAAGAAAGTGGTGTTTCCAAACCTGGCTCTTGTAAATGCACAGTCCTGTGTGTCTCTGTCTGTCACATATCGATTTGTATCCCCACTAGGACATGGCTTTTTGAGAAAATTAACAAATTTTTAGGCATGTGCAGTCAGTCCTGATTTGTACACAGAGCAAGTCTGCATTTGTGCCTAGTAAATCAGACCTACAGCTCTGCTGGCAGCTCTTCCCTGTATGCATGATAATTCCCTCTCCATGTTGGTGGCTTGAGGGAAGCTGCTGCTCCTCCAATCATAGCAGCTCCTAAAACTGCAAGATCTTGAGTGTGTCAGCATGGTCTTCTTTCTGACCAGGAATTGTATATCAAGCAGAAAGTAGGAAGAGAAAAAGAAAGAAACTATATATATTCATCAGTCCCAGGTCTCAGCAGTGCTCGGCAGGAGAGGGAGGAGAACATTGTTAGTTAATGAAGCAATTAGGCAAGACACACCCCACAGTAAACAGTTGCTCTCTAAGCTGGATGAAGGCGCAGCCCTCTGCCCAAACTCGCCAGTTCTGGCAAAGAGCAGACTTTTCATCAGGGAGAGACTGTGTTTAGCTGGCCTCCACTATTGTAAAATGCCTATAAAAGGAAAAAAACATTTTATATTTCTCTGAGTCTTTGTGTGCAGAATAGCTTTCTGTCTATGGTAAAGGAAACAGGCACGGAATTCTGGAGGGGATGAAAAGGGGAGGGGAAGTGGGTTGTCTGCTGTCATCTGAAGCAAGATATTTCACTGATAGGAACTCATCTCAATATAAGAATTATGATGATTCATTTCATTTTGCAGGCCCTCCTCCGTCCAGGCTGCCAGAGACCACAGCAGCATGCAGAGAAAATTGTTTCAGAAAAGGACTGATTTTTTTATTATTATTATTATTCATCTGTGATGAATAATAAAAATATATAATAAAACGTTTAATTATATCTGTATTCTAAACAGAATGCAGAAATCTTTTAGGAGCTGTGTCGTGAAATGCCATAGCATACGTGCAGGATGCACACATTAAGATCAGTCATCCTTGTATTTGTTTTTCTTAATGCCTAGTGAGGGGTGCTGACAGAAACAAAAATTATTGCCCCCAAAGGGTCAGTTGGGGGCCAAATAACAGAGAGCCTTGTTCGACAGAGCACAAAGGGATAACATTTTAAAAGAAAGAAAGCAAAGATGGAAAAGAATAATATTGAATGTATGTCCCCAAAAACGCTGTTTTTCTATGCAGCTCCTGTCATGTCCTGTCTGAATTTTAGCTTCACTTATTGCTTTGAGATATGCAGTTTGAAGGGAAAAGCACACTAGAAATGCTTTTCCAGTGGTGATTCCAGAGGAGGTTTCTCAGACACCTATCTTGCCTTATGAGATGCAGAGCTGGCGGCAGCTCGGCTCGTCAGAGTTGGAGCTGCTTGATGTGACAGCCAGCCTGCTGGCTGCCAGAGGAGGCTCTTCCCTTCCAGGAGAACGGGAGTGGCTGCAGAATGTTTAACTGAGCATCAGTCACTCTGGGAAGGAACCTATATAACTGCACTAAGCAGAGCAGAAGCCTTTGAAATCACACTTCCATGAAGAAAAATGGCCAGCAGAAGGGCTGTCTCCAGCGTGTAGCATTTTTCTCCCAAATCTTTCCTTTCTGAGGATAATGATGTTTATTTGTGAAGAACTCTCTACTGTTGCCCAGAAATAGCCCACATATGTGGAACTCCAGGACTTGTTATGAGAAAACAACCCACTTTTGGTAAGGCTTATAAGGAAAATTAAGGGCATGTGTTTTTTCTCAGTTGAAAAGTCATTGCTGCTCATTCCTGCTTCTGCAGAAATTAGTTGAAAAAAATCATACATTTGGTATAATGCTCTGGGATTATGAAGTTATTAATCTGTTTGCTGGCAGGCTTCTCAAGGCGTGGTGTATACATTTAAAAAAATAAAATCCAACTAAAATGACAAGTGATTGCCGGAGTCGCTTTTTTTGTAGCTGCAATTATAATATACATTATGAATCACAAAGTGCTGGGTAAATAATGAGAGGATAAGTAAGTTGCTCAAAGTCACACAAGATGAAAAGAGACCAAGCAACCTGGTCACTGTGACCTATCCTGATCTAGTCTCCTTTTTATTTCTATTAAGAAGATCTGATTGCAAATTAACTGCAGCAGGAAATAGACTAATTGCCTTTTCCCTCACCACCCTGAGGACCTTGATTGTCTTAATGTTAAAAAGAAGCAACCTTTACAGCCTCTAAGAGTGACAGGAACCAATTCTCTATAAAGCTTTATTCCTTTCTTCTCATTCTGTGTATTCTCCCATGAGAAAGAAGAAGAATTTTGGGATGGATATATTCCTGTGCAGCTCTTCACAGAGGAGGAAAATGTGAAACCAAAACTTCCACTAAATGAAAATTCAATTGTTTCCCCAGCCTAGTAGAGGGGAAATATGCTCAGTCTTTTGGATTGTGCAATGGTTGTGGGACCAGGAGTTCTTCTCAGGCTTTAGTCTGTAGATAACAAGTTCTATCCTGAATGTTGTCTCTCACTGAGGTAATGGTGCCTCCCATTCAAAGATATTTCAGGGCAGGGAAGCAGAGTTTAGCAGGTCTGTATATTCAGAGTTTTTTGCCACTGTAGTTTAACAAGAATAAGTGCTGTAAGTGCCTCTTTAAGACTAATGAGAACATTTAATTAAGTATCATTATTTGGGGTCGGGGGGTGGTAGGATCATCTTCCATTGGTGTTCCAGATCATTCTTCCCCTAAAGAATAGTGCTGAGGTATGGAATTAAATGTTAAAGCAAAGCTGGTCATTAGGAGAACACAAAGGCAGAGGAATGTTTTATCCATAAAGTCTAAGGATAAAATAAAGACAATTGACCCAATTCAATGTCCTGTATAAAGCAAGAAAAGATTTGAGGAAACACAATCTTAATGGTGATATTTGCTGTGTTTAACTGTTACGTTGTACTCAGTGAATTCAATGGTTTCAATTTTTTACTAATCATGAATAGTGTTGATGTCCATATTGCTTTGTCTGACCAGAGGCAAAAGAAGCAAAAAATAAGAATGTCTGAGAAATTACTACATTTCTCCTTCCTTCCTTCCTTCCTTCCTTTCTAGAGAAATATTTTTTTAGTCAGTGATAAATTTAAATACAAACCATTTTCTTCTTCTCATTGGTTTTTAGGATTATAGTGATCAGTAACCTTGGCATTTTGCATGTAACTTTTCCTAAATCCTCCATCCAATCAAACTTCTAAAAAGGTCTTTTCTATTTCAGACAAGAAAAGGGTAAAGGGTGATCAGGCTTTCGAATCACCTGATCATGTTCAAAAAAAGTGTAGATGTGGCACTTGGAAGTGTGGTTTAGTGGTGAACACAGCCATGATTCAATGATCCTTGAGGTCTTTTCTAACCTATACAATTTTGGGATTCTGTAATTTTTTTTTTTTTTTTTATTGCAGGGTAGGTAGGAAAAGTTTGTTTTCACCTTTAATTTCTATCAACTGGTTTCTTATGCATCTGGTGTAACCAGAAGGAAAATCATAATGCACACGGTGAAAATCCAGTCTTAAGGTGGCAAACAGCAGGACTTCTGTTTATTTTAACCTACCACTTTTAAAAACTTCCAGGCTTTTAACCAATTTATTTTTAATTTTAAGAATCATCCCAATCCCTTCTCAGCAAAAGGATATGTAGATGAAGATATCCCACAATAATTGTTATGTTTCCTCCTACCAAGAGTGAAAGCAGATGCTGTAGCTTTTATGCAAATTCATATACATATTCCCCCTCAGAATATGGAAGAGTTAAGGATAAATGTGGAAGAAAAAAGCTACATTTTTTAATAGTGTTGTGATAATCTTTGTGTTTACCTCCCATCTCCCCCCTGTGAGAGCAGCAAGAACACAGACTGGTGTTATAGACAGAAGTTTGCTCTGTTGGCTATCCAGAAAGAAAAGGGATTTATGTCCTCAGGCAGTCATTGTCAGGACACAGAGTGTGTCCTTCCCCTAGGAGGCAGCATTAGGGAATTGAGCAGAATTGAGTACAGGGTCACCTCCTCCCAGACATGAACCATTGCAGGGCAGGTGTGATGCTTCTTTCCCTGGGGGGCTGCTGTTAAGCTGAAGGGATGCAGCATGAGCAGGGAGCAGCTGTGCAGCAGCTGTGCTGCATCCAGCCTCCTGCATCCTTGATGCTGACCCTGACCTGCTGGCTTGGCTGCCCAAGGCCTCCCTCAACACTGCAGGCTTGATGGGACAGCATCAGTCAGCACAGAACCTCAATTGCTGTCTCTGGGCCTGAGATTGACCCAAACTGCCTGTTTCCTATCCAGTTCTCTGTTTTTGACATTGCCTGCAAGGCTGTCTCAGCTATGCTACATGGTTGCAGTCTCCCAAATAAGCCTACGAAAATAAGAGCCAGGGTCCTAAGAAAGAGTCACTGCAGCTTGTACAGAGATGGACACCATCAAGTGGCAGCTCAAGACTTGGAATATTGCTGCTGCTGCTGCTGTTTGTCAGGAAGCCACCATCAGGATGGTAATCAATACCAAAGACAGTCCTTCCTGTCTCTCCTGCAGTGTCAGGATCCGTCTGGGTGTCACAGTTCCCAGTAAACATCCAGCAATAATGCAGCAACTTCTTTAAGCTTCAGTTGGTCTCCTGGAGCATGCAGTGGCATTTGAAATGCTGGCATGCTACAAGGAATAGGAAAGAAACAGCAAAGTCCTTAGGAGAAAGGCTTTCAGGTATTATTGTAATGAAGAGTCTCTCACGGGTCTGTTTTCCTTCCTCCTACCTGTGTCCTCTCAGCATGCCTAACATTTGCAAGTTTGAGCTGAGCTGCTGGCTAATGGCTTGCAGAGCCTCCCTCAGAGATGGAACATAAAGAGATGGAAAAATGAGGATGACAGAACTGTGTAGGTGGCCATAGCAGGAGAATGCTATAGAGATACATACCAGAGGCAGAAATACCTCTGGGATTCAATAAAACGAGAGTTTGACATTTAGTTCTTGGTTCTTGATTTACAAAAAAATATTTTTCTCTTAGTTCCAAACATCTCTGTTCATCTGTTTATTTCTGTTGTAAGGTAAGCCAGGGTTTCTTCACAGAGGTTATGATTGTTGCTGAATGCAGGTGTTGGAAGGACATTATTCTTGCCAGTTGTATACAGACCCTAAGGAGTACGAATTACTTTAATATTTCAGCTGGTGAGATCACAAGGGCTGTTGTTTCTGGGTTCACAGGTGAGGGTGACTGGCATGGTTTTGTATTCAGTTGTCTTACTGCTTTTCTTACAAGGCTGGATGAACCAGTTCTGAAACAAGAGCTGACCTACTACAGTTTTCAATGTGGCATATTAAATGGTCACCAATTGCAGATTTCTTTGATAGTAATTCTGTAAATGAGCTGCTGATGAACTGAACATCAGCTGATGGCCTGGGGTGCAATCCATTACAGCTGCTTGGAGATAAACTGCCCTTGTTCATGGCTCAGAAACTTGGTCTGGGGGTCTGTCTTCAGAGCTCCATATATGGCTTCAGAACTGCTCATGTCAGAATTATCCCAGTGGGGGAAAAAGCTACAGGGAGGAGGAATTTTAATGATGTACAATGTGGTAGCTGGATTTTAATTTTTTTTTTAAATAACCTGTGCTATTTGCTTAAATTATAGAGTTATCCTGTTAAAACAGGATCGTGCCATTTTTCTTTTCTGTTCACAGCTGGCAGCTATTAGATCAAGTATGCTAAAGTTAGCCAGTACTAGATAGAATGATGGCTGGTTGTTGCTTCAGTCCACACAAAATAATCCTCTCCCCTTTATTTTTGATTTCTGGGCATAACAGGATCTATTCTATTAATTCTCATTCCACTATTAAGTATTCAGCTGAAGAACGTACAGTTTTGAAAGAGTTAGGTCAGCTGTCCATTTTTCACAGCTAGTTGCCTCTCTTTATAAGCAAATATATATTTTTTCCTTTCCCGCGAATCATTATTTACTTTATTTCTGCTTTTTGCCTTTAAAATACTCATCTTCATCCCATTTCCAAACTCATACACACAATTTAGAAAAACAACCTGATTGTTTAGACTGTGAAGTTTTCCTGACTTATGTTCTAACATCTGCTATGGGAAACAATGATCAAAATACTGCTATCAGAAAAGCTTAGACTTGTTTAGCATTCAAATAAGTTGGTGCTTTTTGCATAGAAATGCATGAGTTTTTATCTGACACTTGCTCAGAATACAAATTAATCTACAAAACCCAGGACATTCCTGAAAAACACTGACTTTTTTTTTTTTTTCTCTACCAAAATACCTTGTCAGAGAAATTAATGGTAAATTAATAATGCTTGAAAAAAAAAGTCTTCAGATACAATAGCATGATTGATCTAGTTGCAGCTCTGAGCTATGAAGTATCTGTGCATTAGCCAAAGGGTTTTATATAGTGAATAATATTTGGTGTATAACAAAGCTGTTAAAATAAAGACAAGTGCATTGTTGGAACAACACCTCAGAAGAACAGTCAAGTAAGACTACAGTCAAATCTTGTAGAACAAACTCTCATGAACACAATGTGAGATATAAGCCTTGTGATGGCCACATGGACTCTTTTTCTAACAATTTTCTTGCAGTTTAAAGCCAGCTTATGTTACATGGCAATAGCGATATTTCAACATCCTTGACCATTGACTTATCACTTGCCAGGAAGATAGATGTGGCTTTCATGGAAGAGCTTCTCCTTGAAATTCACTCACCTGTCCTTCTGCTCCAATTCAGAGGGAAAAAAAAAAACAGATAGTGAAATCCATATCCTGTCCTGCCGAATATATAAACACTAACCAATAGACATCTGAATTTATGAGCACTATACTTGGCCCTGTATCTCTTTTCCTTTTCCTGTCTGTACTTAATGCCTTTCTTTAACAGATATTTTGCTGTTATCGCTTGTTTCAGTGCTAGTGTACAGTCACAATAACCTAACCACTTCACAACTCTGCCCTGCAAAAATCCCTCATCTCTTCCACATATTTTTCCTTTAAACTCATTTCTTCCCAGAATCAGCCTCAACAATAGCATGTTCTAGCTGGATGTTCCATTTTTCTACTGGGTTGTAAGCATGCATCTGTGATAGGTCACGGTACTTTGGAAAGGACTGTGTGGTCTTATAATACTGCATGAATGTTAATGCTAACATAAAATCCCATCTTGCTCTGTAAGAAGCCCTGGCTGTGTGATTCATCTGTGCTCTTGCTCACACAGGCTGCCTACAGCCTGACTGACACCGCAGACAGGAATTCTTAATTCTTCCAGTACATTCATCCAGAAATGACAGACCAGAGGAAGATCCCTGGCATAAACACTTGTTACTTACCTGTGCATAACTTAATTCTCTTTGTTCTGTCTTCATTACTACTACATAAAGCTCATCCTTGCTGTCTCTGACCTTATGTCCTAATTAACTACTGCATGACAGTGTAAGTGCCTTCAGCCACTGCTGCCTTGACTTTTTCTGCCTCCCTGTGACAGAACTCTGTTTGATACTCTGTGAAATGGCAGTTCTAGCTCATGTTCTGCACACATCTCCAGCATTTCATATTTCCTCAAATGTTTTCAGAGGGTGTCAGGGAACTCTCTGTTGTCAACTTTATTCTGGCTATTCTCTCACTGTCACTCTTTTCCTACTGAGTATTTGAATCTTCTCTACCCATACACGCCACAGATACAATGAAAGTTTTATTGTTCCAAGGGATCTTCTCAATTTTGTCACCATCATGAGCACAGCTTTTGATTTGGTTTAAAGGCAGTAATTCAGATTCAGGCACTTTTATGTAAGTGTCCATACTGGGTATGACCAGATGTGATGAGAATGCCTCAGGTCTCATAGTAGAGGGTGGACATTTGGTAATCAGTCCACAGAGTTGAGAGAATTTTTCTTCTGGTTATGTGTATGATTTCCAAGGCTTGGTTGACTTTATTGGCGGAGAAGAAATAGGAATGAATAGTCTTGCAATCTCAATAGGCAACTAAATGGGTTTCAACAGGAGTGGAAAAAATAAATACTGTATGCAGATTTGAATAGTCCACCAGCCAGCTGGATGCTTATTTTATTTCACCTACTGAAGTTTTAGGCTGATTGTGGGTTAGCTGGCAGCAGATGCAGCTGCTGTTGTGTTATCTTGAACTATCTGCCAACTGCTCTGAGCTCCAACATTTTATGTAGCAACACTGATTTGGTTTGTGGGGCCTTAAGTACTTTAAAGGAATGATTTGGGCTTTGCTGAGGAGCTGAACTACAACGTGGATTGCAGTTCTCTGACAGCTTGGGGGACTCTGATGATTTTCACCATCTGAAAAACTTGCATTACACTTCTCAAAAAGACATTTTCCAAAACAGACAGCCCTGACAGACATTGTTGATGTAGGGTTACAATTGTCTGTCTGACTCATAGAGAAAAGATCTGCCAAACAGCATATTTTTGGTGCAAAATACTTATATCTGCTAATGTAGAAATAGATTGCATTGTCATCCAAGTTATTAATATCCACAAAGAAGCCCAAACACTGTGGGAAATCTACCTCTTTATACTACTTGCTTCAGTTTGGCTGAAAATAACAAATTTTATGGCATTGTACTAGACCCTCTATAGGATAGAATAGAATATATTTAGGTGTTTTCTGGACTAGGAAGAGAAAACATACTTCAAAAGTATTAGCTATAGGTTGTTCTTTCATTAGATATAGTCAGAAACTGTGTTAGCCAAGCACAATATTAATAATATTCAGGTAGGATTCAATTTGCTCAGTTTGGACAGGGCTTTAGAAAAAGAAGAATATTAACAAGCCTTTACATGAGCCGTGGAATATGTGAAGTTTGTTTGTTACATATATACGTGCAGCAGTTGACTCTGGTAGTTTCATTCTATCACCTCTCAAAAATGACCTGTTTGGAGGGCTTGGGATCCTTGTGTATTACAAGAAAAGACCTCCTACAGCTGGACCTTTCACGCTGCCAAGAAACACATAGTACTCTGTCCAATGAAACTTTAAGAAACTGTGAGACCTTTCTTACAGTGTCAGAATTGGCTGAAGGTGAGAGAAGTATACAGCGTAGGTACACAGGCGCATACAAATATTAAAGAAAGGATGATGGCCTAAACCCTGTTTCTTCTGTAAAGAAGCCTAAAATGAATCATAGAATCATTTAGGTTCAAAAAGATCTTTAAGACCACAGAATCCAACTGTAAACCCAGCACTGTCAGGTCCAGCACTAAACCATGTCCCTCAGTGCCATGTATTACCTGGAAACAACCTCTCCCATAAGCAGTAGGCATCCCCATAACTTCTTTTGCAATGAATGGTTGAACACATATGCACAAATTACTGTTCAGAAGTGACTGACAGGATATGCTCCTTATAACAGTGTTTTCTGTTCTTCAGTTGTGTGTTGTTATAAACTATAGCAAGAATCAGAAAGGGGATGTAATACATAGAGCCATCCTCTGGTGAATGTCAGTCATATTTCAGCCCACGAAGCAAGCAGCATAAAGAAGAAAAATGAGCCCTTTCACATGCCTAGAAGGATGGGCAAGCAAGCAGGCAGCAGCAAACAGAGCAGATAAGTTGGATGGTCCAAATATTTGTTGTATTTGTTGTAGATATGGATTTTTGTGTGCTTTTTAAATGAAGTGTTCCAGGTTTTGTTCAGATTTCCATCTGCTTTGCCTCCAAGGGACGAAGAGTTCTCAAGTCAACCAAAGTAACAAGTGGTTGGCATAATTGTCCAATGAGCACAAATGTCTGTCAAGAAATGACTCTTCTCTGCTTCTATACAGAATAAGTGGAACTGTAGATATGAAAAGCTTTGAATCCTTTGAGAAGAAATGCTATTTATTTTACAATTTCATGGAAGCAATAGTCTTGCTTATCACTAGGAAAAGATCTCTGAATCTTATCCTGGTTTGATAAATATGAAGCACACAAAAATAATGAGAGTGTGACAGGGATGACACTGATATTGCCCCTCCCTGGTGCAGTACTGTCCTGCTCACCTTGCTCTAAATCCAAAGTCCCTCATCCAACAAATCTTTACTTCTGCTATTCACTGGTAGGATGTTCAGTGTAAAAGGGAAACAAGCCTCCATATTAGGACGCAGTCACCTTTCTGGTACTTTCAGTTTCTGGGAGGTGGGAAAGCACAGCAATGAAATCCAAAGAAGGGCAATGAAGTTGGTGAAAGGTCTGGAGCACAAGCCCTGTGAGGAGCAGCTGAGGGAGCTGGGGGTGCTCAGCCTGGAGAGGAGAAGACTCAGGGGAGATCTTATCACTCTATATAGCTGCCTGAAAGGAGGGTGTAGTGAAAGAGTTCAGTATCCTCTCCCAAGTCAGAAGTAATGGGACGAGAAGAAACGGCCTGAAGTTTAAACCAGGAGAGATTTAAACTGGGTATTAGGAGCAATTGCTTCACCAAAACGGTGCTCAGGCAGTAGAACTGGTTGCCAAGGGAGGTGGTAGAATCACCATCCCTGAAGGTATTTAAATGTTGTGCAGAAATAGCTCAGAGGGACATGGCTTAGTGGTGGACTTGGTAGTGTTGGGTTCATGGCTGGACTTGATGAACTCAGTGTTTTTTGTCAATCTAAATAATTGTATGATTCCATGAACTGTAACTGATGTTCCCACAAGCAGAGAAGGTTGTTAAACCTGAGTCTTCTCTGTCTGGAGAGAGCTACTCTAGTGACTGGGAAAATGTGCAGGAGCAGCACAAGACTGTTGCTACACTTAAACAATGTGTTTTCTCAGACTAGGTGGTTGTAATAAGGTGGGGGTAAATTCCAATTTTGCTTTAGTGGTTTGAACCTTTCAAGGGTCATAAATTAAAGAGGTGCTAAATAGTACACTCAGGGAGGGCTTGAGCCTGAGCAGTTGCTGAGCTGCCTGGGAAAGGTTTTAGGGAAGAGCTTTAGTGAATTTTACTGGGCTAAAAATAGAATCTGTGGTGTTAGAGGACATTTAATTTCAGGTCAGCCTCACTCATGGCAGCATTGTGAATCAAATAAATTATACTGGGGTTTTTTTTTTTCTTATTTTAATCCAAAATACTCCTACCTGCAGCTTCCTCTCCTAGCTTTGGGAATTCAAACTATGTTGCTAACAAGAAGAAAGTGTTATTTGTAATGACTTATATATTGTGTCATCAGTACAGTGACACTCAGATAACAGAAATCAGTTGCTTTATGAAGGAAACACTTTTCTTTGCAGAGTCCACTCCTACTTGTAGCTGATTAAAGTCCTGCAAAAATTGTAAAATAATAAATATTTCACCTTACCTTCAGTTCTGGCTGAATGCTTTAGGCTGGAGTTCAAAGCAGCCACTGTACAGTTTTCCAAAAATTGCTTTATAAACTTGTTAATTCTTAACTTGGTACTCATAATATTCTATCATGAGCAAATATTTCTTTTGAGATCAGAAGCATTATTTCATATTGATGCTTCATGATTTTGTCTCCAGAGATGAAAGAGTTTGCTTAAGTTTATTGAATTCACTTAGGTTCATAACCCAGACAGAACCAGCTCTGGCAAAACTTCCCCTGCCTTATGTTCCTTATTTAGTAAATAGAACCTGCAGAGTGCATTGCTATCTTCTCTGAAATCTTTGGCTTTGCTGGACTAAGCTGGAAATGAGATATATAGATCAGATGAACTCAGAAGGAGAAGAAAAAAAAAAAGAAAAAAAAAGCAAAAAAAAAAGCAAGGCAGTTGCTGCTTTTGGAAAGAAGCAAAAAGGGTTTTTCAAGCCAAGAAGCTCTGCCTGTTAACAGCAGCATTAAATATCTATTGAATCTGTGTGGGAATCTTTGCAAGTGTTTTTTTATTGGGTTTTTTTTGTTTGTTTGTTTGGGGTTTTTGTTTGTTTGGGTTTTTTTTGTTGTTGTTGGGGGGGTTTTTTGGTGTTTTGTTTTGTTTTGTTTTTTGGGGTTTTGTTTTGGTTTGGTTTTTTTAAGTAAAAAGATCCTAAGCTTACATATTTGTCTTCCTGGAAAAAATTAGACTGAACAGAAATATAGCACTGTAAACATATAGGAAATCTTGCAGTTAAATGAAGTGTCTTTTACATCAGGCAGTTGATACAGATTTAAGTCATGTCTGTAGTGCATAACACAGTGCAGCATGGCTCATGAGTAAGAACTCTTACAGCCTTAGTTCTGCATAGGCTAAATTCCCCGATAGATAAGTATTTCTTCCTGCACAGATGCACATGGCTTAGATCCAAAGTCCTTGCATCTATCCTTTCCTGGATCTAGCCACTGGTCCTTGGTGGCCTCCTCAATTACCACCCACCCATTTACAGATCATTAAAACTAAAAATATGTATCTCTGTACATATTCACAGCCTGTGGAATTAGAAATTTTGATTGGGTTATAGATGCTTTAAAGTTATAAACCACACTTTCCTGCTTCATCCTCTATAGGTAAACATACTGCCACTGAGCTTGCCTTTAAGTGACTTTTCAGAAAAAGCCTGCAACATTCAGGGATCCCTGAACGCTGCTTGACAGAATAAAGCATAGAGAAAATAAACCCTATTTCCATATTAATAACCCTCGGAATAAAATGCACCACAACAATGTCAAGTGTCCTGCTGTTTGATGGAATGTCAGAAAGACTTTTTCTAAATTCAAAAGGACAAAAAAGCAATGGTAGAAGGAGCCATAAGTGTAGGATGGTGTTTCAAAAAATAAATCTGCATATCCAATCCACAGAACACCTGCAAGTGTCCAGTAAAAACCTAGGAGGAATATTGCATTTAGCTGAGGCTTGTATATTATTGCACATAACTATTCTAAAAATACATGCCTACAGGCAATTCCATCCTGCATGGGAAATTTTTCCTGAAAGCTGAAGAAAAATGAATTTGAGAAGATCATGTAACTTTACACATAATCACAGTGGGAGCAAGAACATGCTAAAAGAATAGCTCAATTCTACAGGCTTCTGATGGCAATAAATTCAGAAAAGTCCTGTAACATGAGATGCACTATTAGTCCCTTAGTAATGTTTTATATTTGTTTCTACATGTATGTGTATGCCAGTCTGCTCTTAAAAAGTGTTTTTCAAACCATACAAAACAGAACCAAGCAGGTTGTGATTCAAAGGTGTTTTGAGCAATTTATAGATTAGATTTGCCAGCAGTTACCACCATGAGGCAAAATTGTTTCTAGTGATTTAGCAAGGCTTTTATGCATAAAATCGTAGAATCATATAATGGGTTTAGTTGGAAGAGATCTTAAAGATCATCTAGTTCCAATCCTTCCCCTAGACCAGATTGCTAAAGGACCCATCCATCAGGCCTGGAACCTTTCCAGGGATGGGGCATCCACAACTTCTCTGGGCAACCTGTGCCAGCACCTCACCCTCCCCACAGTAAGGAATTTCTTCCTAATATCAAAGCTAAATCTACCATCTTCCAGCTTAAAATCATTGTCCCTTATGCTATCACTACATGCCCTTGCAAAAAGTCTCTCTCCAGCCTTCCTATAGGCCCTTTTTCATACTGAAATCAACCTTTTAAAACTAGAAGCCATAAAGACATATAGATAAACTTTAAGAAACTTAAGTCCTGAGTCCCTGCTTATGAATCAGCCTAGTACAAAAGAATTTTTAATGAGGAATGACTCATAAGAAATCTCTAAGGATTGACTTCACTGACTTAGAAATATAGATATTAGTGAGAGCCAGGAAGCCCACAGACTGTCTGCATGCTTTAAAAATTGAGTCAGCAGTCTCTGATAAGATGACAGTGTGTCATGAAATTTCAGGCTTTGATCTGTAGCCTTATGAATGGATTTCCTTCTTTCCACCCCCTGAATATTAACTCCAAGATGCAAGCTAAATATCTGTAGCATGAACCAGTAGAAAGCTGAGTGAAAGGTAGAAGGAAAGGAGGACTCAGATGCCTTAAGTTTTAGGATTTCTAATGCAGCTCTTGGTTTGACTAATTTTAGTGCATCTCATTCTTCTTATTAAGCAATCAGATTCCCAGAGATGTTGTCTTCCTTCCTCAGCTGATTCTTCTCCCATTGGTAGAAAATCACCTGAAAAGAAAAAGTCCTCCCTTTGAATTAAATTCTTTCTAAATATTGTGAAATTCTGGAAGCAGCATCTTGGACATAAGAGACACTTTGGAAGAGTAATAATATTTTTCCTTTATGAAGTACAGGATTGCAGTGGTCTTACAGGTATGCAAGATTTCAAGAAGTTGGTCCTTACTGGAGCAAAATTAGCAGGATTTTCAATCTTGCTTCCCTTTCAGGCAGGTTAACCTTTATGGTGCATGTATTTTATTTTAAATATTGGAAATATAGTGAAATGTATGAGAACAAAAGCCCAACAGAGTGTTTACAGTCCTGAATCCTTTGAGATTTTCCATATGGATATATTTTAGGCACTGAAAGTCATGGTAGCAATGCTAAGAGTAAAGTGCTCTGTTAAATCAGTGCCTAAATATATTTTGTGCTGGCTGTAAAGAAGTATTTTATTTATGTGAAGAAATACACTTAGAGATACTCAAGTCTTTCATTTTCCTGAAACTGAAACTCCTAAATATGAGTACCTCTGCTTCACTGATTGGAGTAGGCTTCAGTTCAGGCTTTGTGCAAAGACAATTTTTCTAGGAGAATGCCTCTTAAAGAAACAGTGGTAGAATGTTGACTAAATATTTAATCTGCTGCTCTGCACTACTGTACTGATTTAAGATCCTTTGAAAATGCCATGCTGGGAAACTTAGGATACCAACTTCCAATATTGGTAAAGCAGGATGAGATATGCTTTGCTCTAACACTGCCCTAAAAACTAGGAACCTACTAGGAGCCTTGAAGCTCCTTTGAAAATATTTGCTTCGGTCATCGAAGTCACTAGATTTCTACTTGTGTTTTTTATAAAACAATAAACATGATGTGTATTCCATCTGCCTTGAGCCTGAGTGTCTGTCCTAGCTCTTATAACACACATGCCTTTCTACTTTTAACCATTTTGTATATCTTTGAAGTTCAATTAAGTGGACCTATAGAAAAAAGGTGTTGAACTTCATGTGATCCTATGGATGGCATTCCTCTTGTTTGACTCTGACTCTACACACACAGAGCTGAGAATTTAAATATCTGCATTTGGCTATCTTGCTTAGACTGCCTTTACTCTCTGTGGAAAGCAGAAGTATATTATTCTGCCTACTTTCACTGTACATTTAAGGAAGAAATTATTCACTCCTTTTAAGGGCATCTTTCTCTCTGTTGTAGATAACTGGACTGCCAGCTTAATTTTATCATCTATCCTATGTAGTCTATGCATGTTTGTTCTTCCCTGCCTCTGCATATGTATCCTTTTTCCTTTTAATGATCTATTTTTTTTCTCTTGTCTCTGGCAACTGTCTTTTTTTTTTTTTTTTTTCTCTCTCTTTACAGAGGTTGCCAGACATATTTTAATGTAATCTGTCTTGTTAATGGGTTCTTGTCAGTATGAAAGCTTTTTTTCCTGGGACAGACTGTTGTAAACTGAACAAAATGTGAGGTTCTTTCCAGCTGCCAACCACCTAAAATTTCAGGTTCAAAAGCAATTTTTTTTTGTCAAGAAGGGCTATAAAGAGTACCCCTGAAACTACAAGCATGTCCATCTCACTTCAATTCCTAGTAAAACCATGGAAAAGATTATTCTGGATAGTATTGAAAAACACCTGGAGGAAAAGGCAGTCATCATCCACAGCCAGCACGGCTTCATGAGAGGAAAGTACTGCTTGTTGAACCTAATTTCCTTCTATGAGAGGGCAACCAACCTAACTCATGTTGCAAAGCCAGTTGATGTAATCATTTTGGACTTCAGCAGAGCTTTTAATAGTGTCTCTCACTGGATCCTTCTGTACAAAACATCCAGCCCACAGCAGGATAAACACATCCTGGGATGGGTAAGGAACTGGCTCATGGGTTGGGCAAAAAGTGTTAGTATAGTGAAAGGGGTGACATCAGGCTCATGACCTGTCCCTAGTGAGGTTCCACAGGGCTCCATCCTTAGCCCAGTTCTCTTCAACATCTTCATTAACATTGTTGATAATTGCTGTTCTATCTGGTGATTTATTTGTCATATGCAGAAATTGTATTCTGAGATTTTGTAACTGACTAAAATACATTAAAAGTCAATGATCTGAACCTAGATTCTAGGACTTGTTGAATATATATTCTACCTGTTATGGCTTTGTTGAAAACAACCTCCAAGACAGCATTCTTGATGATCATTTCAAGGTATCTGCTTTCACAGTTCTGCACCCCTTGTAGGAAATCAAGTAGTTCTGCACCTTGACCTGTCTGGAGTCTGATTCCAAGAACAGTTCTTCATAGTCAGTGGGCAGCTAGATTAGCAAGTCACGGCTTAATAGTGCCCTTATGCTTCCTGAGGGCTCCTCTTGAACCAAATAGTGGGCTAATAAACCTATTAAATAAACCTATAAATCAAAGCAATATGGATCGAAATAAAGAGGCTCTATGTTTATTATTTACTGCATTGTGGAGGGCAGCAGGATAGAACAAGGAGAAAAATAAGAGGAATACTGTGAATCACTCCTTTATGCTATTTTAAACCTAGCCAGTAAATGATTTGGTTAACTTTTCCATAGGAAGAGAATAATTAGTATTACTGACAGTAGTTGAAAGCATAGAAAAGTGTGATGGCAAGAAAATTGCTGTGATCATGAGGGAATTGTCATTTTCTAGAATATGTAGGTTTGTTCGTAAGCTGACGTGGCTTGTCATTTCAGCCTCACTGCAGCTATGCTAATTCATTTATAGCCGTGGTGTGCATTTGTTGATAGGACTAAGTGGCCTGTGGAGCTGCTGACACTCAGTGCCATGAAGCAGGTCCTTAGGTGGGTTTTACTCTATCCAGGACCCTTTCCATTCCCCACTTATGTCATCATATGTAAGACTACTGGGAAGCCACTTACAAAAGGTTCCTATTATCAGTTTTATTTTCTAAGGTTCCAAAAAACCTTTTGCTCTTTGCCTGGGACTGCTTCCATTTTGTGCACACTCCTGATTCCATCTAGTACTTCTAGATCTAGAAAATTACTTTCAGAAACTGGTCTTGCCACTGATTGCCTTTTGAGAAGCATGTGTTTGATTAGAGTTATATCATAAATATAATACAAGATAATAATTGAAATCATACTGAGAGCCCTTCCAGATCATCCATTGGGTCAAAAGCTTAAACCACTCCCAAGCAATGAATCTTCAATTAATTTTAAAATTTTCACTTGAATGCAGAAACATTTTGAAAGAAAGGTGCAATTACAGTATTTTCAACAGAATATCTCCATGCACATTCTCATACAGAATATATATATAAAATATCAGAAATGCAGAATATGAGATCCCTAATACCCTTAAATTATAGAATTATTTATGCATGATATTTTTGCAATGTGAAGATGAATTTAAATTAATTTTATAATTAATTTAAACAAAATAATTCTTTAACATGTTTTTTATTCCTAATATTCATGAATAAGCATTTTATGTGGTCCAGATTTTTACAAATAATAAGTAGCAGCTAATTTATTTAGTAAAAAACTGTGACTAATTAATTTTCAGCACTGGAAGGGAGTAATACAAACTAAGGCACAACATTCAAGGAATATATCAAAAGATATGTGTGTTGTTTTAATTTGTTATAGTTAAGGATAGAGGGCCTTTTGGAGTCTGCTTCTCAAAAATATACCCATGTATATAAATATAATCTACATAAAAAACTTTACAAGTCCCATCTTTGTAGAAATCTTTCATATATAGACATACATGTAGGCTTCTTAATTAAAACATATTATGGACACATTAATTAGCTCCTAAAATCCATATTCTTTCCAAATCAGGTTTGCAAAAGACTGTTAACTCAATTGTTGGTGCAGTGCATGAGATTTTTAGTTTTGCCTTTAAAAAGTTAGTTTGATGTTTTAGTGTTAAAATTCAGTGAACAAAAAAGCACCCTCCAATCTTGCAATATGGGTGAGCTGATGGTCGTCAGAGCAGGGTATAAAGGCACCAGAAGGCACTAGAAATGTTTCACTCTTTCCAGAATCAGAATTATTTTGAATCCCATCACCGAACACAAGAAGCACAGAGGATGCTCCCAAGAAAAAGACTCCCAAGAAAACCATGGTCAAACACCTGTGGGGATGAGTTTCAGAACAGGCTTTTGAAACAAAGGAATTATTTTAGGAAGGAAAAAGATACTGCACTTACTGAATGGTGAAGAGATTGAAGGATCTTCAAGGTAAAAAAATTTCTGAACGTTTTGAAAATAACCTACTCTTTCTTTAGTAAAATATTTACTCTGGCTTAAGAGTTGGGTGTTTTAAATTTAAATTGCATCTCTATGGTATGTTTAGTAACTGTAACAAAATGATTTCTTGGCACTAGTTTGGCCGTCAGTCTGATGGCTTGGCTAAGTGTATGCTAATAAAAAATATTTATTCTTTGGTACAAATGAACTTTTAGAAAGATATTTTTAGACTAGGTAATGATATTCTAATGACACGATTACACATGCAGATGTTTGCCATCTTAAATGTCAGTCAACCTTTCAATATCTCACCTTTTTCCTCTGTCTCAGTTTGCAGAAAATTTTCCAAGGAGAGATGTTCTGTCAGGTTGATCTGTAGTGGAATCTGAAACACAGTGAATCAATGCTGTTACACACAGAAGACCTAAATACAAGTGAGACATACAGAGAAAGCAATACCTGGAAATCAGAGACATGATTATTACCTTTCAGGTTAACTTAGACAAAAGAAAGGGATGAAGGATGAATGCAAGCTGAAACCAAACAGATGAACACAGACAAATGAGACTTAAATATTTTACTCAATCTCTTAAGAATCTAAAATAAGAAACAGGCTTTAACAGCAGTCACCTGCAGTGTTATCACCCCACTCAGTAAAACAGCATGGGTAAGGATGGCGATGTTTAGACTTTTCCTATCAGACCTTAGTGGCTAGAATTATTAATGGAGATTTTAATAAACACTCTTCTATGGAATTTATTTGATTTGGCTTCCATTTGTTTTAACAGGTATAACATTTTAATAATTCCCCCCCTCCCACGTACTGCTTTTCCAATCAGTGCAGGTGTGAAACCTCAAATGAACAAAAAAAAGAGGCTGCAACATTATGAACAAGAAAGAAAAATATGCTGTGTGTCATTCATGGTTTCAACATCAAATCAAATTCTCTCTAGACTATTCTTTCACATCAAACCAGAGGATGACTGGAGAGATGCAAAATAAACACAGTTCTCTTTGGCAGCCCTGGTGAGAAGACACAGCTTTGTTCATGTGTCTTGGCTAATAAATTTGAGCTTCTTCTTCTGACGTAACCAAAATTCAAAGAAAAAAATCCTAAGCCAAGTCAGTACATCAGAATAAAAGTAGAATGTGTGCTCACTTCATATCTCCCAACAAAGCAAATACTCTCTAGTAAGACCAGTATGAGTGGTAATGACATTTTTACACACCATCTAGGCTTTAATCTGCAAAGAAGGCTGTGAAAGTAATACACTTCAAATATTGAAAAAGAATAAAGACTTTTCCTCCTCTCCCTCCTACAAAGTTAGCAAGAGAGTAGGATCTAACAAGCATCTTTGCAGTGCTAGGTGCACAGAGATCTCCAGGCTACAGCCCATGTTTTTCTTCTTTGAAGTGAACATAAGTGCTACAATTCATGCTGGCTGAAGGGCTGCATTTCACTCAGGTCAGGTAGCTCAGGAACCTACATTGCAACAAACCCCAAGTGGAGTTATGCTTCTTCCAGAGTTAAATGTGAGATGAAACCATGCTTATACATTTGGTTTGGGAAATCTGCGTTTGAAGCAGATGTGGAATGGGAAGCAAAAGCAGAGCTTCAGAAAGCAAAATCAGGCACCCAGTGAGTTGCTTGAGAAATTAAAGGATAATTAAATTAAGCTTAGCTCTGCTTCATATTATATACAGGCAATTTGGATAATGCAGATATGTACAAATGACTGTTCCATTGCATGCTGCTTTGAGATATTGCTTCTCAGACATTTCCTTCATAGCATTTTGCTCAGTATGCTGTCTGTCACTTGCATTAACAATGATATCGCATCAGAGGATTTTTTTACCCTCATAATGAACAATTGCATAAAAATAAAAGATATAAAAGAGTTATAAAAGTTAAAAAAGTATAAAGTTATGAAAGTATTATGAAATATGAAAAATTTATAAAAGATGTCTGAAAGGTTCACAGTGACCAAATGTCTCTAGAAATAGCATGACATGATTTTGAATGAAATCTGTTTAATAGTGGAGTTGAAATGAAACACATACTATAATTATTTGCATTGTGAATGCTATTTGTGCTGTTCTGTCTTTACTAAATGAAGCATCCACAGAATGGCAGAATGGTTTGGGTTGGAAGGGACCTTAAAGATCATCTAGTTTCAAACCCCTTGCCAGGGGCAGGGATACCTTCTACTAGACCAGGTTTCTCAAGGACACATCCCACCTGGCCTGGAACATTTGCAGGGATGGGGCATCCACAGCTTCTCTTGACAACCAGCACCTCACCATCCTCACATTAAAGAAGTTCTTCCTAATATCGAATCTAAACCTACCCACCTCCAGGTTAATGCCATTATTCCTTGTCCTGTCACTGTACATCCTTTTAAAAAGACCCTGTGCCGCTCTCCTGCAGGCTCCCTTTAGGTACCGGAAAATGCTAAAAAGGCTTCCCAAAGCCTTTTCTTCTCCTGGCTTAAATGCCCCAACTTTCCTAGTTATCTACATTGGAGGAGTGCTCCAGTCTTCTAATCATCTTAATAGATCTCATCTGGACTCCCTCCAACTATTCCATCCAAAATTGTTTTCATGCTTAAATGAATTACCTCAAAATAAGGATTATATTAAACAGCAACCAAAATCCATGTATCTTTTTCCTAAGGTTCCATTTATGCTTTAAAAGCATGCCTCTGTACACACACAGAGAAACACATGCTTTCCTATTAACAGCTTTAAGTTGATTTTGCTTTCATTTAATGTACTGTTGAATGTGATTTAATGAATCGTGACTGAAAAGCAGACTTCCGGGGATATGTCATTGTCAACACATTCTGTCCCTCTGACACGTTGTCATCAGTGATCATGCTTACCCTGGATGAATGGTCTTATGTTCTTTTTTAAAACATAATTACTGATCTGACATGAAAACGTAACAGAAAAAATAAACACATAACAAGTAAAAAGTGATGGGACTTGTGCTAGTTCCTGCCGTGCCATGCTGAGCACTCCAGCTCCTTTTCCTGACTACTCATTTGTCAGCACTGCTGATTTCTTCTAAATTAAATTATTAAATTATTTGGCATGTGAAACATGAGCCTACTGTCTGGAATTAACTGAAGTCCTTTATAAATTATAGATCTGATCTGAAGTAGGAAGACATCAAATAGTTGAGGATAGTAATACATTTCTGTGGTTTATTAGATTGCTGGGTGTGTATCCACATGGGAATTGCTAGAGCTAGAAAGCATCTGTTGAAGTCAAAGGCAAATATCCTTTTTTCCCCAAGTGAAATCAACTTTATATCTACTATGGAAATGGTTTCACATTCTGAGATACACTGTGCTATCCTTTCACTAGGGAACAAAGCCATTGACCACAGCAGTTGGAATATAGCCAGACTGATGTCTGAAGGGAAAAAAACCCTGCAGTTTCAGTGAGAATATTTGACCACAAAATTTTCAGATTTCCATGCTTTCTTTTCTCATTTATTCACCAGCGCATCTTTAGGAGTAAAAATGGCAGTTTTCTACAGTGATGTCCCCAGCTCCAACAGACCTAGATTCCATAAGAATAACACCCACAATTGCTTAAAAATTAGGAAATCCTTACAGTTCTTACTGTAGAACTCTGTTTCTCAAAATCTAAAAATTATTTAAGAAAAAAATTTGGTAAATGTACCAGAGTGTAATCATTCTGACTATCACAATTAGTCTTCCCTTAAGACAATCATATCTTTGGCAAAAAGTAAAATAAAACTATGTAATTATTTCTAATTGTCAAAGCTGTTTAGCTCTGAAGAAAGAGAATCTATAAAACTTGCTTTTCCATTCCTGTCAAATCAGTGGTTCAGCTCCAGGGTTTTGATCAATAATTATTTTCTTCAAAGCAAAATTTGCATTTTTAAGTCAATATTTAAGTTCCTAGTGGATTATGAATTCTAATAATAGGAACTGAACTATCACAAATCATGTCAGATTAGTTAGATTTTCAGTATCTGAGAATTTAATTAATTTATCTGAAAAAATTATTTGCAAAGAAATTATGGTGGCTTTTTTTTTCAATACTCATTTACATGTGTTTTACAAACCCAGAAGATGATATAGTAGAGAACAAACTGATCTCATGCAGATTTCAGTGAGACTGCTCCATCACCTGCAGTGAAATGTCCCTGATACGTGCCAAAGCAAGACATGAACCAGGCTGGATTTTCAAAGCCCATCACTGCTCATCATTGGCCTCTCAGTGCTTCTGTTCCTTCTTGTCTATTCAAGCATCTGTTACCAGCACAAGCTCAAAAGCCTTAATGAATCATGCTTTTTTTTGCATCCTATCCAAGATTTTCACCTACAAGTTTTTTACTTGATCATCTCTGTATGCTTGTTCTTTGTTTCACCTTATTGTTTAACACACTCTTGCTGTTTTTGTTTGACAAAGGCTATAAGACACTCAGTCAAAATGATGAAGAAAACTAGAAAGAAGAAACCCTGGCATGTAAAGATAATGGATCTGTGAAAAATCAGAACAGCTATTATAAATAAATAGATTTTTAAAAAGGAAAATTATGAAAAAAAGAAAACCAGTATCCCCCAAAAGTACAAAATCCTCTAGATTTTGCTTTACTCTAACCTCGAGTCTGATCCAACAGTCTGGTCTTTCAGTGCATGTCTGTGTACCTAGAAACTGAAACAATGTAACCAGTAAATGAATGCTAATACCTTTTCCGTTTGATTTCTGGTGTGATGCTCTGGAAATCAAATTACAGTGGTTGGCAGCTTTCATTCTGTTGATTCTATTTTCACTCATGGCTGTCTGGGCATGGCTTGGGGGTATAAGATCTAATGTGTACTCAGGTCCTTTCATTTCTGTGAGAAATATTAAACATTTTTTGAGAAAAACTGAAAAAGAAAATAATGTCAAAATATCTTGCTCAAACTTCTCGCAATTCTTGATTTAATTTTTTTTTAAATTATTTTTTTGAAGTACCTTTTTTTTAAGATTGACCCTTTATGTTTTGCTGCATATTTTAAGGTATGGGAGTTTAAAATATTTAGTAGTTCATGTAAACATTAACCACAGGTCTAATATAAACCCAAATATCTTGATTTCTAAGGGTTTTTTTCCAGTTTGGTTTTGAATAATAAATAAAGCTCTGTGATTTCGATAGTGGCAAATTCTGTTTAGAGAGAGAATGTTCTGCATGACTGGGCAAAAAATAGGACTCACAGAAAAAAAGGTTTGTGTCTTAAATTATGTGGAATGTGTCCTGGAATTTCTTTTTCATCAGCTGACCATCTAACCCAGAACAAGATAAGTGAAGTGATTTTGCAAATGGTAACACACACTCTTATTGCACATTTTGACTCACCAAGAGAAGAATGGTTTCTTTTTTTTTTTTTTACATATCTAATTATTAACATATCAGTAGATATTTTGACTGAAATCTGATTATTATTATTGAATTTATATTGAATGTATGTGAAAATGTGCTACTTGGCAGTATGTAATTGGAATCACAACCCTGAATTTAGACACCCCAGACATCACAGAAATTAACTGGCATTAATAAGTTAAGTATGTTTTTTTTATTCTTGAACTTATGTCCCTTATAAATAGTAAAGTGCTTGGGCTTCCTTAATCTGACTGAAATAGAAATGAGTGTAACATGTAGTAATATATGTACTATATAGTAACATCTGAATATTTCTTTGACACTAGCTTTGATTTAAAATATCTTAGTGAGAAATGGATGTTTAAACAAACCCACACCAGTATGAGGGAAAGAATCTGTAAATAGCCTGTAGAAACGAAATAAATGTATATAAATAGAAGTACTATGTAATAGTTTAAACAAATATTTCTTTAAAAAAGAATTGTACTGACTGGATCATATTTGTAGTTTGTGATTTACTGACTGGCTGATGTTAAACTCTGTGCTTTTGGTTTCAGTAGACTTTTCATCCCCTCTGTCTTGTATCTTGAAGATACAATCCATTGTTTATTCTGGATATACTATATGATAAAACATTTTTGACATGTAGCCCAAACAGCCCATGAAAGATAATCTTTTTACATTGTGGGAGGTCTTTTTGCTTCCACATGTTGTGATTCAGACTTTTAAATGAAGGATGTGTAACAGTGTGCAGGGATGCAGTGAGACTACAAAGAAGTATCTTTGTAATAACACCCCTGATGGAAGGTTCCATGGAGCTCCTGAAATTACCTGGACATGGTTGTCTTCATGGTTTTGGGGTTAGAGGGGTGAGGTCTGAAGTAGTGGATAGGAGAAATATGTTTTTAGAGATAAAATTTACCTATTTTCTGTAACATTTGTATTTTAGGACAGCGTTTAAAAAAAAAAACAACAAAAACCCCACAGACAAACAAACAGAAAACCCACCAAAAAACAAACAAACAAAAAAAAACCCCAACCAAACCCCTGACATTAAAATTTTCACAAGTGGCTTTTTTGTCTAATATTTTTCCCTCTGTATTCTTAGATAAGCACTTTAGCATTGATCTCAAAGAGTGCTTAATCAAATAATATATGTGTGCTTTTAAGTATTGGTTTTTAGATAATTCAAGAAATGAATATCACTTAGTTTATGTGGTAGAAGTAGCTCAGAGGACAGAAAACTCCTATAAAATAGTGTGGTCCATTTAGGAAAAGCACAGATCAGTGAAATCAAGAGAAACTGATGATCTTGGAGTGTTGGTACATGAGAAGCTTGACGTGACCCTGCTAGGTCAAGGGATAATGGCTTTAAACAGACAGAGGGTAGTTTGAGATACATGGAAGGAATTGTTTGCTGTGAGGGTGGTGAGATACTGCCACAGGTTACCCAGAGAAGCTGTGGAGGCTCCATCCCTGGAAGTGTTCACAGTCAGGTTAGACAGTGCTTTGAGAAACCTGGTGTAGTGGAAGGTGTTCCTGCCCATGTCAGAGGGATTGGAATCAGATTATCATTAAGGTGCCTTCTAACCCAAACAATTTTGTGATTCTATGATGATCTAGACATGGACATTTTATTTCTTAAGTGTAAAAGTAAAGATTTTGATAACTACTGCAGTGAAATTTTCAGATGTATATATGAGAAATTCAAGGAAATTGAAGCTGTATTGCAATTACAAGATCTATATTTCATCTGTGAAAAGAGCTGCTGAGAGTGGGCTGCTGTGCAGTTACCAGGAAAGGGTAGGTGGAAAACCAGCACAGAACAGAATGTCTATGAGGCTGAAAATACCTATTGTGCCATAAGAATGATCACTGGAGGAAAAGACTATGAACTGTAAAGAAGTTGAAAGAGATCACTGTGAAATTGTGAAGCTCAAATAAACAACACATAAGGCAGAAAATTAGATGGAAAATATCTGATATTTATTCAAGCTCATGGTTATATTTTCAGTAGTTTCTTTTATACAAATAATTTATCTTCCATTGTTTAATCTGAATATTTATTTCAAAGTGGTATTAACTTCTTTGTGTAGCTTAATGGCATTCCAGCTTTGTAGTGACATTATCCTGATCACCTCTCAGTCTGTGATCACTTCAGGATGTGTTTTGTTTGAATGTTCTGGAAAGTAAAGGGTTCTGGGTCAAGGCTATGCAAGAGAAAGAACATATACCATATACACAGGCAGTCTTAAAGAAGGCCTGGCAATTACTTTAAGAGAAACATCTCCTGAAGAAAAAAGTGAAATGAATTTGTAATTTTGAGTCTTGATTTCCAATCCATATCCTAAATCTGGGGTTAAAAGTCTGTTGACTTGCAGGATGCACTCCACTAGGGTTTTGGATGGAATTGAGGAAGAGATTTTTGTTATGAATGAGGTCCCTCTTGTCCCAAGAAAAATCTAGTAGGCATAATATTTATCTGGATTTATTATAAGGAAGAAAAATGTATTAAAGGTGAAAATACAAAATCCATATAATCACAATTAGCTATAACATCTATATATTTGCATTTTTAAAGTATTGGTTCCAAAAATAAACTACTCTCTTTTAATTATGAACATTATCTCTGCCATGAGCCATTGTATTATTGCACATTTCTTGGTACCAATAGCACAAGGGATATTTGAAGCAGCAAGATAAAACGCTTTATTACAATAAAAGGTAAAAAAGCAAGAGTACCCTACTGTTCCACATCACAGATCTGAATATATAACTGTGACCATTTTTAAGCTCACTATTCTTCAATTTTATATAAAACTATTTTTTTAACATTCCGAACTTAATGCATGGATAAAATCTCCAATAAATAGGCAATAGATTTATTCTCTCAAAATAGACTCTTCAAGTGTATGGAAGGAACAAACCACCAGGAGTTTTGCCTGCAGAGCACATAAATTTTACTTTGTTTGCAACGTTTATAAACTTCTAGAACACCTTGTGTCCCTCTCTCCCCACCAAGTCAAAATGGGAAAATACATAGTGTATGTCCATCTCAGCAAATTGATGTTTATGCACTAGGTCATATGCCATAATGAGCAGCTATAAATAAACAGATTTTGAAAGAAATCTGTATGAAGCTAAGGGTCAGATCCAAAAAAGGATTTATGTGCCTTAAGAAAGACTTGGAAGAATCTTGTGCCTTTTTGATCCTGAGAACTGCTAAGCTGCATCTGTTTAACTCCAGAGATGATTAAAATGCTATATTATTATCTATATTTGAACACTGCATGTCACTAGATACCATGGGCTGGTTCTATACATGCTCAGATCTGCCTCAATTTGATACAGTGATTGTGCTGTTGAGTGTTTAATTCATGCTTAGTACATGGTGTCTGATCATAGAATGTCTTTGGACCCTTCAAGAAACTAAAGGAACTGTGACTGTCTCTCATGGGAATCAGCTGAATCAGAGGATAATGTTCTCTCACAGGATTATAAAATCATAGAAATCTGTCATGGTTCTGCTTGCAAGGGACCTTAAAGCCCAGCTAATTCCAACCTCGCTTGGTGTCCCAGGGATTCCTTCCACTTGACCAGGTCACTCAAAGCCTCATCCAACCCGGCCTTGAACACTTCTGGAGACGGGGCATCCACAGCTTCTCTGGGAAACCTGTGCCAGTGTCTGTCCATTTAAAGCCATTACTCCTTGCCCTATCACTACATGCCCTACATGTAAAAAGTTCCTGCTCTCTTGAAGGTCTCTTTTAGGTGCTCAATGGATGCTTTAAGATCTTCCCAGAGCCTTCTCCAAGCTGAACAGCCCCAATTCTCTCAGTGTGTCTACATAAGAGAGCTGTTACATCCCTCTGACAGTCTCTGTGGCCCTCCTTGGTTCTAACTCCAGCAGGTAGGTCCATGTCCTTCCTATATCATCATCTCTTCCCTGTCCATAGTAATATTTATAAGAAGTGACTGAGTTTCAGAGGAAAGTAAGGAAAATTCTCCTGGGCTAGCTAGCCTGGTGAGGAGATCAGACATTGAGGAGGAAACAAAAGTGACCTAGAAATAACTCAGAGAGCAGAGGGAATCAATGCTGCTCTACCCATTTTCCCTAAGTGCTGTAACACCCAAGCTGCTGTGGAAAAGGCAGCTGCAACATTTCAGATAGGGTTTTAAAAGAGCAGCCTTTGATTCACTTGAGAAGGGAAGGAATGCACTTTAAGCTGCACAAGAAAGGTCCATGGGTGAACACCTAGGCAAACAAAATCCTCACAGTCCTGACTATCACATATTGGGTGGGAAAACAGGTGTTCCACTCACCTGTTCAAGGCAGTCAGATCTGATTAACTGTAGACAGCACCCTATTGCCCATGTGGGTGCACACAGACAGAAATATGCAGAAATGAGCCTTTTTATTATATTTTTGTTGAAGCTTTTTTCTTTGGTCCTTGGCAATCAAAACTGCATGCCAGATAACTTCAAAATGATCCCTTGTCACAACAAAAGATGTATCAGGAACAAATCAGCCTGATTTCAAAATGTTTTTTTCCTACTTTTCTGTGTCCCTGAATTAATGGAGCTCTCTCCAGCTTCTACAACTTACCTACTTTTGGAAAACATAACAGCGTAGTTACCATATTTAATCAACATAATGCTTCTGATATAGAAACAGTGTCATGAAGACCCATTTTAAACTCTTAATTTGAAATGGAATTGCTGCTATTCAGCAGAAATTCTATTGCTATACTGGGAATTCAGGACATTTAGAAAGACTATCCAGGATTTTGGTGTCTCCATCACAGATATTTAAAAAAATTTCTGCGCTCATAAAAGAGACATGCCCAAATTCCAACCTGGGCATAGCACACCTGTGAACAGTGGACTGCTTGCATTAACAGAAAAGTATAAAATGTCAGAAAAAGTATAAAAAGCTTTATTTAGTCAGCAATGTGTCCTTGTGTTAACCCAGTTTAAGATCCTTTTTTGAATTTTGTGGAAGCAACAATTAGATGGAGAAAATAGGAGCTTTCACCTCTGAAGTGCGTATAATTAATCACTTCATTTCCTTTCTTCCTCTCTTCTGTTGCCAGTTTATGTGAATATTGCAATAAATCAATTCCAAAAGTATTTTCAATGCAGTTCATTATTTAAGCATACAGTCTAGCGAACACCTGGATAAAAAAGGACATTTCACAAAGCACTACAGATTCAGAGGTGAAAATAAATGATGACAGATAAGTATGAAGAATGTAATTTTAATATTTGAATTACCTCTAAAGTGTAGCTGCCTTTACTGATGGTGGACTGATATGCAGGGAAGTCAATGAGATAAATTTATTTCTGACTGCTAATAAAGTTTTGTTGCAAATCTAAGTAATATTAAATAAAATCCTTACAGAATGTCTCATAATACAAAACATAAATATTGTATGTGAGCATGCCATGAAAATTTATGTAAAAAAATTCAGAATTATAATGTATTTTGTCGAAAGCAATAATTTCTTTTTCACACAAAAGAAATCGATTAATTCAGAGAACTAGTTCACAAATAGAGAATGAAGATCTCTTTACAGATAAAACAAAATTACACTCAAGCAAAAGAAAAAGAGTTCATTAGGCAGTTTCCCATTACTTTTTCTCATGCCTAGAGAAAAAGAGGGGAGACTTTACTCCTCTCTATACCTATCCAAAAGGAGGGTGTAGTGAGGCAGGGATCTGTCTCTTCTCCCAGGTAACAAATAATAAGATGAGAAGAAGTATATGCTTGGATACTTGTGTATACAAATATCCATGCTTCTAGTTTTATTGTTTCTTTCATTGTAAAGTCAGTTGGGATATCATGTAAGGGCTTTATATATTTTAAAAGGTTTGAAGCTTTTGTTAGCCTAGCCACATCTGAGGTGTATTGTGGGCGAATGAACTCTGTGGCACAAACAGAAAACTCTGCCAATGACATAAAGCAATAAAACATTTCTAAGCTGGCAAGTTGGTTCATTTGTCTAAAGATGGGGGTGCTGAATTATCTTGTACTCTCTGCTAGGCCATCTGTTCTGTTGCTGTTGTCTGGAAATGTATTATCTTCATATTACAAACAGATTTGTTTGAGAATATGTTCAGGTGGGTTGATGAGGTCTTCAAGGTCTGCTGAAAGAAAGATGGAATATATGCAGATGATGGGTATATCTTAATGGTAGACATTAATCACTAAGCTTTCCCACTGCACTGTTCTCTAGGACATCTTTTTTCATGTAAGGCAGTATTGTAACTCATTTCTGTGATGTATCACAGGGTTATTGTCCCAACAGGTTGTTAATGCTAAATCTATCCTAAAAGAGTTTAATTAAAAACATATTTTTTGTCTTTAGTTAAAAGCAAACACAATGGTGCTTGCAAACTTGACTAGCCCATTAAGGCATATAAGCCGTAATAGGTTCTTTTTCAAACAATTATGACATTTTAGTTTGATATATAATTTATTTACATGAGCTAGAAAATAGTTGTTACACTATAACCAGAACTCAGTAATAAAGCCCAAAAGTACATAAGAAAAAAAAAGAAATATAATGCTCAAAGATATTTTTTCTTATCTTCAAAGTGTGTGTACTACGAAACATAATTAATGGGGAAAATGGTCAATTGTTATTTTTAATGAGTATAAATATATCACTTCTTCCTTAAAATCCCTTTCAATCACCTAAATGGAATATTTCATAAGAAATGCTTGTCAAATAAGTACAAAAGGATATTTCTAAAGGTTTTACATATATTCATGCATACTTAAAAATAGATTGAAATACATAATACTGAGGAAAATACAGTGCAGTCAACACAACAAATGCTTTGATTTAAACTCTACGCCATTACACTGTAAAGCACAAAATAATAAATAATGAATTTGACAGTAAATCACAAATCTTAATCTTATCTAGGTGAATATAATAAAAAGAATTCTGAGAATAAATGTTAAAAATAAATAAATGAAGAATAAGATCTGCTTTAAGTCTTTGTATAAGAAACTCAAACAGTAAAGAATAAACTGATATCTTTTCTAAGACAGAGATATGTAACTTACTTTTCACAGAAACCAAGTTGGGTGTGGCTGTAAGTAGGGGGGATTTTGTCCCTTTTAATTTTCGATCAAATATTCATTCCAGATGCATAGTAGTTGTTTATATCATTCTCACAACATGAGGCTGGAAGAGATGCTTCATTAGTACACTCAAGCATTTGACAAATACATTTTTCTGAACATACCTATGTTTAAAATTTTCAAAAATGCATAGTGAAAAATTTAGGCCATATATCATGCTATTTGTTTCAGAATTGAGGTATATATCGTCATTTAAAAGTAGTAATTCTTCTTTTATGTTCCCTTGGCAAATCTTTTCTCTCCTACCCCAGTTTCCAAGATTCATCAAATCATAGCATATCTTGAGTTTGAAAGGATCCACAATGAAAACTGACTCTCACAGAGCAACTTAAAAAATTGGGTGCATTCTAATATTTTTATATCCATCCTTTATTTTGGAAATCAAGATGCACACAGTACTTGAGGTGAGGCTGCAACAATGCTGATTGCAGTGTGAAAATCACTTCTTCCAGCTCGTTATCTTTACTGGGCCTATGGTACCAGAGGATACATTTGGCCCTTTGGCCACCAGGGCACATTGGTGACTTGTGCTGAACTTTCCAGAACTTCTCTTTCTGTGGGGTTGCTCTCCAGTCTTTTGCCTGCAGCTTATACGTGCACCCAGGATTACACCATCCCACATGCAGGATCTGGCATGTGCACTTGTTAAAATTCATGTGGTTGGTGCCTGCCCAGCCCTTTAACCCATGAAAGTCTCTCTGTAAGAGTCTCTCTGTCCTTGAGGAGGTCAGTAAGTCCTTCTAATTTAGCTTAGTTAACAAGATTAGTGTGCATTAAATTCCAGCATCCAGGTCTGATAAAGATGTTGATGGGAACTTGCCATAAAATTGAGCTCTGGAGAACAGCACTAGTGACTGGCCACCAACCAAAAGCTGCTCCATTTACTGCAACTCTTTGTGTGAGTCAGCACAGGCAGGCAGTTGGGACAACCACAAACTTGTGTCTAGAATGGATAGAGTAAATAAAATAAATTTAGAGTAAAATAAAATAAATTTAGAGTAAATAAAATAAATTTATTTTCGTTATCTTGTTAAACAGGCAAAGCAATACCTGGACAGAGGCTCACAAGCAGAGACACAGGCACTGTTAAACAGGGTCAGTGCTAGAAGATCCCTGGCCTGCTGTTCACACAGCTAATCAAGAGTTATTCCCAATTGCAAAGTCACTTGAGCAATTCCCAATCTCCTCACTAACCTCTGTTTTTCAACCCATGCCTCCCAACACTTTTTGGGTCCAACTCTTCAGCCAATTGGTCACCATTGTGTTGTATACATGACTGGATAGTTTTATAGAAGGATACCATGAGAGAGAGAATAAAAAGCCTTCACAAAAACCCCCAAAACCAAAACAAACATAAAAACCAACTATGTCTGGTACCTTCTCTTCATCCATTAGTCAGGTAACCCTGTCATAAAAGGAAATTAGGTTAGTGAAGCATGATTTTGCCTTCACGAACTTATGCTAACTTTGAGTGATGACTGCATGGTCTTTCAAGTGTTTTTCAATAATTCCCTCAATAATCTCCTTCATAATTTTACCAGGCACTGAAGGGAGGCTGACAGGTTTATAATTACCAAGGTCTTTCTTGCCCTCTTGAAGATTCAAATAACATTTGCTAGCTTCCCAGTCATCTGGAACTTTTGCATACTCCCGAGACCATTAATAAATAACAGAGAGGTCTCTCAGCAGCATCAGCCAGATCTTTCAATGTACTGGGATGAAATGTCATTATGTCCAAATTAAACCATTAAATGTTAGAAAACTATTCTAGTTGTGGTGCTTAATTTGATCTTGCTGAGAAAACTGGATAGTTCTACTCTTATCCCAACCCCAAATGTTTATTCTCTTATCTGTAGAATTATAAAGCTGCAGGAAATACAAGTACTACAGGTAATCCCATGCAACCCATCAGGATATACCTAAATCATTTCTGACAGAAATCCCTCTAAACCAAAGTGATCTAGACTCTCCAAGCTCATGAGAAAATCTATACTTGTTCTATGATATCTTTAGAACATCTTTTCCTTTGTATCACCCACATATTTCTGCTAAAAGTTAAAACCTAAATATAAGTAATGGTTCACAGTCCTCCAACATTTGTTTGAGTAGGCAGCTATCATTAATGCAGTTCTTGTAGGCACCAAAGAACATCAGATGCTGAGCATCTCTTAAAATAAGTCCATCCCATGTTCAAAATTGACACAAACTTCATTAGCAATCTGTAATAACCAAATTAGTAGTTTTCATTAAATTAGTAGTAACTTTTCACTCCACATTTCTGCAAGTAAGAAATCTCTAGTGAGGTAGTGGAATATTGTAAAAGATCCATTTACACATGCAGTTTTGGAAGCCTTGGCTAAGGTACATATCTTATTAATGCTGTCTTTTAACTCCTCAGATGTTACTGGATAGTGAAAAAAAAAAAAAGTTGGAGAAAACTAGAGAACTGATATGGGTATTGCCCAACCCCTTTTTGTGGAAAAGTATTTAAACTTAAATTAGCAGAGTTTGAATAATTTAAATATGCTCTAGTGTTGAGTAATGTTCATTTTTGTAACACCAACTTTTTGGCACCTGCACTGACAGAAAAGTTCTTTTTAATGAGAAGAACTTATGATAGTTTGTCTCAATTTATTCTGTTTCCATTCAGATAGCCAGGTGGATCTTGTTGATAACTACAGCATCTAACTTGTTTGCAGAATCACCTTTCAAAACATTAGGCCATGTATAAATTTCAAAAAGTCTTACCTTATACATATGGAAACAAAACTAAGACATTCTATCCCAAGCATACGGAAAATGTTTCTATCATTCCTTTTCTATTCTGGCTTCTGCATTACAGTAGACCATTAAGAAACAAGGATTTAAGTGTTTTTTTTCCCCCAGCCTTGAGAGCTGTGAAGTTAATCACAGTCTTCCCTACCCTAGGCATTGCCAATGCCTAGCACAGGATGCTCAGTGAAGGAGTTGCTCACTCCCTTTCAGTGAGGTGTTGTCAATTCATGTAGATGTTAGCTGTAATTGCTGCTTAGGTCTGTGATTGTGTGAGTCCTGAAATTATGTTTGAGTAGTGTAAGTGAAAAATACCCCAATATTTTCCTCTAAATGAAGTGTTTAAAACCCAAATACCCTTTCAAGACTTGATCTAAAATTGAAATAATTATCCTATGACTATTTGTTAATTGATGGGCAAGTTATTATGAGAGATTTTGTTTCCTATTAGTCAGATCATTAGTAGATATTGTAAAAGTTTTATGCTTTAAAACCCTCTTAAAAATGTGGTGATCTTTGATTTCTTTCTCCTCCTTCTACCACAAAAAGTACAGGAATATTGTACTTATACAAAAAAAATTGCATACAAGGTCTGTTAATGATTCCCTTTGTAAAGAAATGTAATATTTCTCTCTCACTTCACTGTTCCAACTATCTCAATAACCAGTGTCTACTAAATAGGGCATTTTGCATTACAAATAAGAATAGTCTTTCTTTCTAAGAGATGACATGGCTGTGTCACTACAATTTCCATACTGTTTTACACCAAAACTCATGTCTGCATTTTAAAGCAATATGGACAAAATATAGTGAAAATTGATTTTCAGTAATATATATTAGCAATTTTCTGACTGTAGGGCATCACTAGACAATCTTCTGAGGTCCAGCCTCTTCAAAAGAATATTTTTAAATTATCAACTTTACATATAAGTGATGGTGCATTTCCAATGAGAACCTGCCCTAAATCACTATTTTTGTTTTCTGGGTGTATATTTGTGATCATGGTTTTGTGATTTAAAGTCCTTTAAAAAAGGAAATTTCCTTCAAGTGCATGAAGTGATTTTTACTTTCATTTCTTTCCCAAAAGGAAGATTTTAAAATGAAAAAAGTAATCATTTTGGTGTGCTTCAGTGTCAAACAGATAGTCCTATCAATGATAACAATTTTGAGATACTCATTTAATGGGTGTTTTTTTTCTTAATTCCTTCTCAGTACTTTTCAAATGAGAACACATGTATGAGAAAGTTGTGTTTTTAAGGTCATGATGCCAAACTACCTCAGGAGTGCCCTCATCATTTTGTTCCCTTGTACAATTGAAAATCATTTCCTATATTAAATATATATATATATATATATATGCATTTTAAAAATGCCTAAAGTTATCTGACAAATCTAGACCTAGGGAGGGAAAGCAAACCCTTGGCTTCAGTGCCACTTCAATGTTCCCTTTCCTGTTTTGAGCATGTCTGGTGCATGTCGAAAACCACTTCCATGCACCCCTTGAAATCAGAAAAGCTACAGAGCAGGAAATCTCCAAAAAGTGATAAATAAGGAGCAGTTGAAATAGGCCAAAATCACACTGCTTGATCCAGAAGACAGCAACTGTCCATGCTATTTTGAGCCCTCCAATCCACGATTTTCCTGGAGAAATTATGACTAAGTATTTGCTGGATCCAGTTTCTAATTAACTTCCCAGCACTTTTGGCTTAGCACAGCCTTCACCTGTGGGATGTTCTGCATTGAGTAGCCTGGATTTCATTTACGTCAGCATTTGGCCTGACTCATTGTATCTGAAGAACTGAAGGAAGAGAATAAATGGGTACATTTTCAAATGCAAATTTACTCAGCACTCAGCTGCCCTCATGCTTTTAAAACACTTTGTCTAAAAATTAATTTAGTCATGGCATAAAAGCCATGTTTATGCTTTCCTTACTTTGTAAACTGCCCTGCTGACACCTGTTGAGAGGTGTGTGGCATGAAATCTATTACAATATGTCCTTAGCTGTTCCAGGAACTAGAAGATATGAACAACAGAATATGATTTCCATTAATGAAATAGTTTGAAATGGAACAAGTCTACCTAAAATGTCTGTTCTTCAGATAAATGGACTTTATTCTACAGAGAAAATGTCCAATGGCAGCTAAAAAAGGTACAATTCCATCTCCTAGTTTGTTTACTTTGCTTATTTTTTAAAATTGTGTTTTTGAGACACCTTTCTTCATCTGTTTCATTTCAAAATTTAATATGTTTTAGGGATATAATAAGGAAATAGTAAAGGGAATTTCAGTACAGAGCTTGGCATGAGTTTCACAGATTAAATAGAAATTTTTGCTATGAAATGTGTCTCATCTTGTGGGGTATACACCTGAACTCAGCAGACCCAAGGTTGGTTAGAGAAATCTTGAGAGGAGAAGAGGAAAGATGAACAATCTGACCATGTAACGCTAATTTGTAAAGAAATCATTGAGTTTGCAAAGAGGTTTCAGTGATTAGAAGAATAAACCAACAAAACTGTGGAAGGAGCTGTGGTGCTGTTAGTGCAGGGCAATTGTGTATTAAAAGGGAGTGAGGTCCTGAGGGTAGGCTATGCTCTAGTGCATCTGATTTGCAAACTTCCACCATTTACTGATCATTATATTGCCTAAATAATTCAATTTAACTGATAAATTGAATAGGTGTCCTAAGAGCCTATGTTGCTGAATGATGGAAAATATGACTCTTAGGGAGAAGACAACTGAAAAATCCTGAGTTTTGTAAGCAAAGCTCTTTTTCCTTCATTTGCTCTCCATCAGCCTTGTCCAATATTTACAGTGTAAAAGTTTCTGAGTCAATGCATTTAATTCTGTACATGCAGGGTATGTTATGTGTGTTGGCCATAACAACCCCAGGCAGTGCTACAGGCTGGGGGAAGAGGTGCTGGAAAGATGCACAGCAGAAAAGGACTCAGAGCTGTGGGTCAACAGCAGCTCAACATGAGCCAGTTGTGCCCAGGTGTCCAAGAAGGCCACTGGCATCCTGGCCTGGCCAGCAGGAGCAGGGCAGGGATTATCCCCCTGTACAGGGCACTGGTGAGGCCACATCTCAAATCCTATGTCCAAGTCTAGGGTGCTCACTACAGGAAGGACATTGAGGGGCTGGAGCAAGTCCAAAGAAGGGCAACAAAGCTGGTAAAGGGTCTGGAGCATAAATCTTATGGGGAGTGGCTGAGTGAGCTGGGAGTGTTCAGTCTGCAGAAAAGGAACTGAAGAGGAGATCTTATTGCTTTCTACAACTGCTTGAAAGGAGGTTGCAGCAAGGTGGGTGCTCGTGTGTTCTACCAAGTAATAGGATACACAGAAATGGCCTCAAATTTCAACAGGAATGGTTTAGACTTAATCAGGAAAAGTTTCTTCGTGGACAGGCTTTTCAGGCATTGGAAAAGTATCCCCAGGGAAGAGGTAGAGTCACCATCCTCAGTAGTACTTAAAAGATGTGTAGATGGGACTGAGGGGCATGGTTTAGTGGTGGACTTGGCAGAACTGGGTTAAGAGATGCCTTTGATGATCTAAAATGTCTTTTGCAACCTAAATGTTTTTATGATTCTAAGGATATGGGGATCCTTGCATAAATTTTTTTGAGCACTATCTCAATATCTTAAGGATCTGCTTACTTATCCTGTCTTAAAGAAATGGAGAGATCTAGAAGTCTGTGCAGCACAGGATTTTGTAATCTAGGGAAAATAGCTAAATTGAAATTCTCCTCTCATATATTTTTCTACATATCTAGTCTGTAAATTCCTTGAAGTGAATAGGATAATCTTGGTGTAAAAAGAGGAAAAGAGTAGTTCTTTAGGTCTTGTAAAAAGTCCTTTTAGAAAATACTTTTAAAGTGTAGAGCTAATTGAGCTTTGAATGCTCAAATGTTTTCATTGTGGAACAAATAGAACCTTGAAAAAGGCTTTTGAACTTTTTTCTCTCTAATACTCAAAATGACTCTCTGGGAACCAGCTCTTTAAAAACCCCCAAAACAAAACAAAGGAAACTGAACTCTCCTTCTCCCCCAGAACCTTAGGGGTTCAAATTAAGTCAATCAAAATCAAGACCTTTTGTGGGCTGAGAGTAAATGCTGTTTTCCTCTGCAATCTGTGACCTCAAATAGGCCCTTTTCTTTCTAATCACATACTTTACATGCTGTGAAGAATAAAATGCATTTAATTCTTTGACTCAGCCTTCCTTTATGCCTACGTGAAAGAGCTGCTGAAAACTGCAGGTGAAGTTATATAGAAAAGAATAAAGCAAAAAGTGGTTTCATGCACATTCCCCTATTCCTAGGGTCCTTGTAAGGGTACACACAGCATGTGAGACTATCCACAGTGATAAAATTGAAGGGTTTGAAAGAAATTAAGTTCTGGAATAATAAGGAGGGAAAAGAACTGCATTTTATTTGCTTAGGAAGGAAGAAAATCTTTGCATGACTGTAGGGCTGCCTCTTCAGTGTCCATTACAATAGAATGGTTCACTTGGAAGGGACCAGCTCCACTGCCTAAACAGCAGCACAGCCTTTACACCAGAGCAGTTGCATCGTTTCCCTCTGACATTTGGGAAACTGCAAGTCTTTTTCTATTGGCAAAGAGAATCTTTTTCCATTGGCAAAGCAGATTGCTGTGTATATGCCATGAGTATTTGGGTTTTTCTCAGGGAAATTGTCTCCTGGACCCTTTCCTATGTGTCTATCTGTGATTAAATCTAATTTTTTCAGGGCTTTGGAAGAAAAACAATGACTTTTAGCCACTGCCACTCTTCAGAACAAGATGGATTGGTTATATCTATAGTGGTAAAAGAAATGTGCTCAGGACCACAATCTGGAACAAAGCAGTTCATACAGACTTGAGGAAATATTTTTATTTCCAAAACAGGGTGTGTGCATGAAGACAGCTTACTGAGAGCAGTGCTTGATGTATGGTAAGCTACTGGACTAGAAAGTGCATTAAAGCCATTTCAAGGACCATTCAAATTATTTTAACATATATAGTAGTATTGCTAACCCAGGAAAGTTTCTAGATGCTGTTTAATTTACTACTAGAAGTGCAACCATAGAAGACCTGTGGATTTCCTGTGTCAACCACCCATTTGCAACCTGTACTTTCATCTTTTATCCTCAATTTTTCCATATAAACATCAATCATCTTCTTCCTGTTCTTCCACAAATGCTCAGTGCTTTGACTCCTCTACTCCTTAAGACTAATCATTTTTTCCCTGCAGTGCTCTTAGTATAATTCTGTTTCTTCATTTTCTTGTCAGTCTACTCTTTTCTACCATATGCAACTGTTACTGTACTCCCACATACGTATGATCTTTTTCCTCACTTCTATCATATTTTTCCTCAGCCTACAAAGAAGAGGTGGGTCTTCCATTTTCACACTTTCAATACTTGTCTTTGACATTGCTGGCCATTTCTTTATCTTGGTGTGCAGCATCTGAGATGCACAATTGAGAAAATGAATATGTGTTATAGAATTATTTTAGTTCTGTCTGCATCACAAAAGATAAAGGCTTCACAAGGAATAGAGAAAAATCTGATGAAAAACATCTTTCTGAGATAATGAAACAAGTCTCTTATGGAACATTATCCATTTTCTTCAATAAGGTAATGCCAGACATTCTACAGCTGTATAGAGTTCTGCCTACCACTCCAGGTAACATGGCTGTGGTTCTTTTCATGATGACAAAATTATCTCCCCAGTCTATTTTCCCATCATTTTGGCACTAAGATATCCAGAGAAGCATCAAATGATTTGGGTTGTAAGGGACCTTTAGGGAGGATCACCTAGCCCAGTCCCCTGCCAGGGATACAGACATTTTTTACTAGATCAGGTTGCATCAAAGCCGCATACAACCTTATTTTTAACACTTTTAACACTTTCAGGCATGGGGCATCCACAGCTTCTCCAGGGAACCTGTTTCTGTGTTGAACCATCCTCACTGTAAAATTTTCTTCCTTATGTTCAATCAAAACTTATCTTCTTCCACTTTAACACCTTTGCCCTTTGTCCTGTCAATTGCAGGTCTGCTAAAAGGTTTGTTCCTGCCTCTCCTTACAGGCCCCCTTTGGGTACTGGAAGACTGCAATATGGTATGCCTGGAGCCTTCACTTCTTCAGGTTTAACAACCTCAACTCGCTCAACTTTTCCTCACAGAAGAAGTGCTTCAGCCTTCTGAATATTTTGTGTCCCTCCTCTGGACCCACCCCAACAGGCCGTTCCCATGTCTTTCATGTACTGGGAAATCCATATATGGATGCAGCACTGCAGGCATGGTGTCACCAGAGTGGAGCAGACGGGAGGAGTCCCTTCCCTTGACCTGCTGCCCACGCTGCTTTGGATGCAGCCCAGGATGTGTTTGACCTCCTGAGCTCAAGCACACATGGGCACTTTTGCCTTCAGGTGGAACCTAATGGAACAGAACTGAACTTTGCACATGGAGGAATGCAATAAGCAGAGAATAGGAAACACAGAACATCAGAGACAGATTTTCCATTGCCAACACCAAACAAGATTTCATCTGAGGAGAATATTTTGTGATGTTTCAAGGTAGATCACAAGCTGGCTTTTTAAACTAAAAATTAATGACTTTTGTTTTACTCTGCTGTACATGTTAAGAATGTTTCAATCACCACTGATTTATTGATTTACTTATTTTTCAGTATAGTTAGCCTTTCTGTCAAGAAAAATAATGTAACATAAACTACAATTTAAATAAAATTTAGAAGAAGATTTATTATAATTATTGATGGAAGAATGAAATGAGAGATTAATAAAACTCAGTGACTGCATATTTTTGTTCTGTATTTTCAAAGCTTGCATTATTCTTGCTTTTACTATTTTTTTAAGGTAGGATGAACCTGGGCTTCCCATAACTGAAAGCCATGAAAATTTTATAAGGTATGGAATACTTTAGACAGTAGAAAAAATTAAGGCAAATTAAACAGATGTTCATAATTTCATGATCCTTAAAAAACCGAAAAAACTATTGCATAATGTATTTGAAATCTGTCCTGCCTTTCTATGGCCTTAGCAAAGTTATTTCAAGCCTTTATAATAGAAGAGGAATTACTGGCCTTCCTACTGCTAATGCAGCCAAACCTGCTCTTACATGATTTTCTTCTAGAATTAAATATGTTTCACTTAGAACATATGTCAAGGCGCACGATAAGGATTAAGTGAACAGTTGACAAATGACTTGGAAATATCTGTCATTTAGAAAAATAAACCTTTTCATGAATATTTTTTTAGTAAAAGCAATACATAATATCTTAATGATAAGCAACCCAGTAACAAAACAGGATTATTTCACTTTGACACACTCAACGACCAAGACCTAAAGAGCAAGCCTGTTCCAGCCTCTGGATGGTGTTCTGTATTCAGACTGCCAAGCCACAATGACAGCTTTCATTCAAAACTCATTTCACTTAGTTATAGGCATTACAGCAGAGAGAATATTAGAAAACCTTGGGCACATCCAACAAAAGATCCTGCACTCTTTTGTAGACATTCTTGTTGAAGCCATCTATCTTACTCCACTGTTAGGAAATCCCAGATGACCTTTGGCTAGATGCTTAACCTAACTGCCCAAAGCTAAATCCCACACAAAGCTTAGAGAGCAAATAAGAATGGTGACACTATACAAGAAGATTCTTACTAATATGTAAGTAATTTAAAGTATATATCTTTGATTAGCAGAAATGGAAGGTTTCAAAACAGAGCTCTGACAACATCTTAAACTTTCATTTTACTTATTTTCTTTATTACTTTTATGTTTATCTGTTCATCCTTTCACTTATTTTAACTTCCAAAAACCTAGAAAAATCTGCATGCTGATTCTCTTGTTTGTTCGTGATAACTTCCTGTTACTGATGTGATTTGGTGAACATGTACTTTAGTCTAAAAAGAGACTGTAAAATCCGAATGGTTTATTATACGAGCCATTAACTAGGAATCAACACAAAACTCTATCTGATCATTACCAATTCTCAGGTAGTGCTAGGTCAATGACAACAAAGCAAACTGTTCCAAATTGTTTTCAAATTATTCCCCAAGTTATACTCATTTCTATTAACAGCTGGCATGTTTTATTTCAGGAGAAATAATATACTCTGAAGCACAGAGAAACTCGGGGTCATCTGAGGTGCAGTATAAAGTAAGCTAGACAAAAACCTCCTACTAGGCTGATTCCAGTCCCATATTGACAGCAGATGTCAGTATTTCTTAATGACTATGTGTATTAGAAAGGAAAAAAGTGTCTTGAGGCTTTGAACAGGATTCTGGGTACTTGTGAACACTCCAAGTGATCTAAATTTGTGAGCAACAGATTTTGTTGTTTTCATCACCTTATCTTAAAAATGTCTTGAAGAAGTTGTTTGCCACAGAACCAAAGGAATTAGCAATTTAACTTATGTGTGGTCTCAGTTCTGAGCAATGCTGAGTAGCCTGAACTCAAACCTCTAGCTGGGGCTGGAGAAAGAAGTTGCTCTCATGCCTAGGCAGCTCCCATCACAGAACAGTCAGTGGGGACATGATCTTAAGATGTGGAGGAAATACTTAGGTTGTGATTTAAAAGACAACCTGCTAATCTCAGAGTGAAATGAAAAATACTTTGTAAACTTTCATAGCTCAATTTTTAAATAGAGAATAAAAGTTGAATATAAACTTTTCAGAGAATATGATATTATTATTAAATAACTTTCAAACATATATATGTAAAAAGAGATATTTTCATCCAGATTATTTAATCCTTACACCATTTACTCAAACATACATCTGTTGAACTATTTGGGACTACTCACAAGATTAGTTGCATATAAATCACCAAAATTCAGCATAAGGATTACAGAATCTTTCCTCACGTCATATAGCCTTGAGTGACAAGTTGGAAAAAGCTCCCTCCTATACAAACGAAGGAGCTTGCACAATCCTTGATCTTATCTAAAGAAGACAATTTTATATTAGATCATCTTTGAAGATGTCTAGCAGCTGTTGATGCTTCCTAACAGTAGGGAGTCAAGAATGACAAAACCTCATGTGGTGCATTCAAAGAAGAGTTACAGAATGAATGCCAGAAACACTGTGCACTTTTGCAAAATGTTGTATAATTAGGAGGTCACCTGTAGTCAGAAACAATGAAGACATGGCATATTGGATGGAGGTCCAGGGTAGAGCAGGTATCTACCTGCAGCCTACAGTGGCCACCCCACACTGGAGCGTGTGACCCCGTGGGAAGCTCACTCTAGATCAGGTTTGCCAGCAGGGCTTGTGACTCCATGGGGAATCCAAGCTGGAGCAGTTCAGAATAAACTGCAGCCCATGGGAAGGACTCATATTGGAGGAGTTCATGGAGGACTGTTTCCAATGGAAAGGACCAGACTCCAGAGCAGGGGAAGAGTGTGAGGGGTCCCCCTGAGGAGGAAGGAGATGCAAAGACAATATGTGAAGAACTGACTGAAGTCCTCATTCCTGTTCTGAGCCACTGATGGGGAGGCGGTAGAGAATTCAAGAGCAAAGCTGAGCCTGGGTGAAAAGGAGGGGTGGTAGAGTGGGATTTTTTAAAAAAATTATGTTATTTCTTATTATCCTACTCTGATGTAATTGGTGAAAAATGAAACTTATTTCCCCAAGTTAATTTTTTTTTTTTCCTGCGACAGTAATCTGTGAGTGATCTCTCCCTGCCCTTATCTTGACCCATGAGCCTTTTCTTATAATTTCTCTCTTCAGTGCAGTTGAAGAGAAGTGATCCAGTGAGTTATCCTGTTATCCAGCCATGGTCAACGCAACATACCAGATAAAAATGCATCTTAAAATCTTCTCTCCAAAATAATTACTTTCAAAGATTAAATGTAATATGCTGGTGTAGTATCGGATTGCGATTTCCGATATTCAGGTGGTCAGAGTCTTTTTGCCCTCCTGGATGCTTCAGGGCCGATGCAAGAAAGAGACAGAGGTTTCAAGGTTCAGTTTTTTCCAAGGTCTATCATGGTGTTTATTCTTTCTTCTTATCTCATAGTTTGCTGTGTTCTCAGCAAGGACTGTTCTGAACACCGGCCATTAGGGGTCTCCCAATCCCCTGAAAGCTTGTCCCCTTATATACAGATAATTATGAACATATTGTTTCCCATTTCCTACCAATGTCCACCATCCACATCAAACAGACCATATTCACTTGGCCCAATCTCCCCAAGCCACATTGTGCTAACGTCACAGCAGAAAATGGAGGTGAAGAAGAAAAGCCTTAGGGATCACCCCAAAATCTCCATCTTGTCTCCATCTACTTCTATCACGAAAACCTAAAACTACATATTTCTCACTCTGTGATAAGCTAAACTACTGTGTTTCACACTCTTGAGATTTGTAATTCATCTCTGCTTTGTGCCATGGTCTGTGATTCTTGTTCAGTTCTCAAAAATCCCCCGTTCACCCCCCTGGACGGGGCTGNCTGTGTTTCACACTCTTGAGATTTGTAATTCATCTCTGCTTTGTGCCATGGACAGAGGCACCCCCCGCCCCATTCTCTCCCCTGTACTGGGGTCAATCCTTCTTGTTCAGTTCTCAGGCTGTTTGGTCAGGGTCTTCCGAGCTCCGAGGGCAGCCAAAGAGATGCCCTGGGTTCCCACAGTGTAGTATGCAACAAAAGTGGGAAAATTAATCTCATTTTACTGTGTTTCAAAGCTGTCTAAACATCTATTGGCTGAAATTTTATCTTGAGCTATTGAGCTTAAATATGCAAAAGAATTTTAAAAATCCAAACAAACAAAAAATGAGCATACATAGAAGAAGAGTAATATGAGAGCACTGTTCAGTAAGCTCTGAAATGAATGCTATCAAGGGCACTCAAATGTGACACTCCAGCTAGGTGGCTATATCCTACCCCTTAATACACAGACATGCAAAAAAATGTATTTCCAAATCCTAAAATAAAATCAATCTCTAAGTCCCACTGGCTGGTTCTCCTTATCAGGTACAAAGTTCACCATGTGAGTTCAGTTGATAGGAATATTAAGGATTTACACATTTAGATTTATTTTTAAATGCAGCAATATTTCCCTGTGCCTGCAGCTACCTCACCTTCATGAGCTACACTCAGTTCTGCTTACAAACTGTGGCTAAGATCCTGCTTCTTTTGTCTGGGAGTAGGATTATGCCTCAGAATATTTAAGGGCAGTCCTCTAGGCACTTTTAAAGCAATTGATGGTAGGGGAATGGTTTTATAAACAATCCTGTTAGATGTTAATAGGATCAGAATGATTACCTCTACTATCATACTGAAATTGTGCCCTCAGAGAGATTTTTTCTTCATCCTATTTATACTTAGGTAAGCCCTCTGCAGGAGTTTCAAACCAACTTTGAAGTATTATGAGTCTGCACAGGGCAAAGAGATGTTATAGCCCATACAATCTGAAGTGAAAGAAAAAGCTTTTACATAATTTCTCTGAAATTTGGTATAGGTTATGCACCATCCCACAAAACCCAGTTTGTGTTCCTGTTTGTATGGAGTGAAAAGAAACAATTTTCAGACAGCAGAGTTCTGAATAATTTGAGGTAGTAGAGAGTTGTTGATCAAATAGTCCAACTCTAGTTGTTAAATGCAAGTAGACACCATGCAGCAAAGAATATTGTCTGGCTGTTGAGCTATTTTCATTGTATTTCATGAAAAAAATAAAATCACAGGAAGTCTATGGGACTTGTCCTAACTCTATAAGATTCCAGGTTCCATGACAACAACATTAAAGGATATGCATAACAGTCAGATGCTTAATCACTTTAATGCAGGTTTTCAGGTCAGCAGCTCTCAATACTTAAAAACTACATTAGAGGGAATGAGAAACCTGTACAAAATCTGGAATTCAGCAAGAACAAAGAACTGTCAATATGTGGAAGTCACATTTGTTTCATTTGTTTCATTTGTTTCATTTCATTTGTTTCTACTGCTAATCTAACCTTGTTAATACATTGATATTTACTTCCTTTCAGGTTAAGAGCAATGAGGTCCCTTCTGAGCCTTCTTTTCTCCGGACTAAACACTCCCAGATCAGTCAGCCACCCTTCACAGGACTTGTGCTCCAGACCCTCCACTAGCTCTGTTGACCTCCTCTGGACCTGCTCCACCACCTCAGTGTCCTTCTTGTAGTGAGGGGTCCACAGGTGAACACAGGATTTGAGGTGTGGCCTCAGCAGTGCTGGGTATGAGGTACAATCCCTGCCCTGCTCCTGCTGGCCACACCATTGCTGGTACAGGCCAGGATGCCATCAGCCTTCTTGACCAGCTGGGCGCAGTTGGCTCATGTTCAGCTGCTGTTGACCAGCATTCCCAGGTCCTTTTCCACTGACCAGCTTTCCAGCCCCTCTGCCCCCAGCCTGTAGACCTACCTTGGATTGTTATGACCAAAGTGATCATAACACTTGGCCTTCTTGTTGAACTCCATGCAATTGTCCTCAGCCCAGTGATGCAGTCAGTCAAGATCTCTTGGTAGAGCCTGCCTTCCAGCAGATCAACTTTCCCAACAAATTTGGTGTCCTCTACAAAATGACTGAGGATGAATTCCATGCCCTCATCCAAATCATCCATAAAGTTGTTAAACTGACTGGCCCCAGTACTGAGCTCTGGGGTCACCAGCTGAAGGCATGGCCTTCCAGATTGGTGTTTACCTAGTGAAGAGTGCATATGTCTAAGCCACAGGCTACCAGCTTCTCCAGGAGAATGCTGTGTGAGACGATGCCAAAACCTTTACTAATGTCTAGGTAGACAACATCCACAGCCTGTTCCTCGTCCACTAAGTGGGTCATCCTGTCACAGGAGATCAGGTTGGTCAAGTAAGACTTGCCTTTCACTGCTGTGCTGACTGGGCCTGATCCCATGGTTGTCCTGCATGTGCCTGTCCTGCACATGCACTTTGGATGATCTGCTCCATGACCTTTCCCTGGTACAGAGGTCAGGCTGACAGGCCTGTATTTCTCCAAGACATTCTTCTGACCCTTTTTGTAGATGGGCAATACATTTGCTAATTTCCAGTCAATTGGAGAGATCCAATCAAAACATATTTGTTAATTGTCATTAAGTGATAGACATTAATTTAAGGACATTACATTTAATAGAATATTTCAACTGTGTACGTCCAAAACATTACCTCCAAGTCCTTAGTTTGTTTTCTTAACCATTTTGACCTAGTTTTTCTATTAATGCAGACTGAAATCATGGCATAAATGGGATATAATTGAAAATATTATAAGAAATATTTGTAGAGTATTGGCTTCTGTAACTTCATAGCTAGGTTACTTTAATTAACTCCAGATATGAAAAGCTTTTCAACATTACAGTTTCACAAAATTGTGAGATACTTCTTGAGCATTCAGGGAAGATAAATTTAATTTCACAGAATTTGCTAAGCTGAACATTTCTTTGTTTGTACACCTGACAGAAATATATATGCATCTTCCAGATGGATGTTCCAGGTTTGCAACTGTTGGAATTTGTTCTTCTGAAAGATCCTGTCTGGAGGAGAAACTGAAATTTCTCTGAAATATATAAGTGTTGAGCCAATACTTCAAAACACAGAAGTGAAAGTGGTCTAGAAATATCTGTCTCCACGATATTTTCATTTATGCCTTTGTAAAAATAGATGAAAAGCAAGCACATACAATTGGCTATATTAAATATGCATGAAAACACATAAAAGTAGCTACCATTACAGCTAAGACCAAAGCCTGCCTACTGACTAGTTTACTTTTCTCTCTGTTCTGCCACCATCAATTTTTTTGTGAGTGATTATTACTATTTGCTACAGCACTGGAAAAGTTATCACAGAAAGGGCTGAGACCCAGTCTGTCTAAGGCAGTAAGTACATAACTCATGCTGAGCTCTGACAGATCTAAGTGCTATCAAGGATTCAGGCCTGAGAAATTTTTTAGCATCTCTGAAAAAAATCTCCTTTTACAGCATGTAGTTTCTTAGTGGACCTGCTGAAGCATAAAAAAAGAAAACTTAAATGGAAACAATCAAGGTGAATAAAATACCTCTTTATTTTAGCATATAGAACCAGAATAAAAGGAAACACAAAATGTATGTGAATGAACAAGCTCAGTATCTGTAAACTGCACTGTATCAAGCCTGCTGATTAAACAAATTAGATGAGGCATTTTCCTAGAATTTTATCATCATTCATAGTGACTATATGCCTCAGCAGAGGCAAATCAATATTTTGTCAGGGGGCCTGTTGAATCTAAACCATCAGAAAAAGATATTGATTATATTTATAAAGATACTCACTGTTCTCTGAAGAGAAATTTTGCTGGGGAGGTAATGCATATTTCTTTGTGCAGATTCTGCCCATTAACATTTTCTATGTGGAATTTTAACATTTTTCTATATGGAATTTTACACACCAATTTTCTTTTTGGACCTAACCTTATACCAGAAAAAAAAGATTGCTAGACATCTAAGGTGGAATTTAAAAACATTTCAATTTTAAGCCTGATCACACTGCAGGACAAATTACATAAAAATATGTTAATTTTGATTCAATACCAGCTAATTAGCCACACAGAAATCCAATATATCAGAATTAATGAGTCTTTATATTGTACTTGTCTTCCCTGATGTCACCATTATTTTGAACAAAGTGAAGTATTTCCCAGTACTTTATTTTCCCACACTCTGAGTTTCTTTGGTTATACCACCTATTGACTTTTGTAAAGTACGGAAAGACCCAAGTCTATAAATCTGAGCACATCTTTATGAAGAAAGCTGATTAAGAGCACTACAGAAAGAATCATAACAACTGCAACCAGCATTTGTGCTGGCTGATTTCCCCAATTCTTCCTTCAAAGCTCTGCCTCTCATACTTCAATCCTTCCTTCCACGCACTCGCAAGTCACCACTTACCAAGAGGCAATGCAGTGAAAGGCTCACTGCGAGAGGCATCCTCATTTAACTAACCAAAAGTCTTTTTATTAAGGTTTCTATGAGAAACCTTCTCATTTGAAAGTTCTCATATCTCTGAATTCTATATTATTATATCCAAGTATGCTGTTACTGTGTGAGCGTTCTTACCAAAATCAATAGACGGAGAATCTGGAAGGAACAAACACCCCTCAATAACAAACCTTAACCTATAAATTGCAGAGAAATTATTCAGGAAGATATTTTGGAAAGGCTATGTGTTAGCATTTTCTTGGTGGCCCCTGGGCATACCATAACCCCCAAAAGAATGCATTTCTGCAAGATAAATTCTATGGTAATTCTCAAGAAACTTTAGCAAGACTTCTCCTCTGTAATGTCTACTCTATCATGTAACAATTGTGGATGCACAATTGCTCAACAAATGTGAATCTTTTGATGAGTTTCCTAATTCAGTATACCTTGAAGATGGTGATCATATTTTTAAAGCTGTCCTTCAATAAACTGCTCTTTTCTTGAATCTCCAGCAGTTCTTCTGCCCACCCTAGTTCTTGTTTTAAGTCACCATTTCACAGACACATGAAAATGAAAAAATCCTCCTTCTATGCCCACCTGCTTCTACCAGGAACTGTGAATGCCTCCCACATTCCTTATTTCATGCTATAATTAGAACAAATATTTTAAATACAAATATTCTCTACTTCTCCTCCTGAAGTCTTTGTGGCTCTCCTGTCACTCTCCTGTCATTCTTCTGCACCACCTAGAAAGACTTTGAATACTGAAAATCAAGTTTTCTGCCTTTTTTTTTTTTTCCTTTTCTCCTAGGGCTTTGGTTTAATCAGCACAAGAGATATTAATCTTCTTAGTTACCCATTCTTTCCTGTGGCTCTCTGCAGAGCATGTATTAAATTAATGCAAAGTTTCCAGAAGATCCTTCAGCTCGTCATTCTGTGCTTCACCTTCCCTCTCTGTATTTCCACCTTTGCGAGCCCTGAAAAGCAGATATCCATATAGTAATAATTCCCTTTGAAGCAGACAGTAGATGCTGGGATGCATTTCAGTCTTACTAAAACATCCCTTCTTTATTGCCCCAGAGCAATCCCCATTCTGGAGCTGGGCCATGGGATGTCCATCGTGTTTTTGTTGCTTTTAGATCATCCAGCAGTGCTCTGGACATGGCAGAGGCCATCACCGAAGGCTGTTCCCTGTAGAGCCCTCCTCTGCTGCCAGACCCACACCAGTGTTTTTAGCCAAGGGTCAGAGCTACAGCCCCTCACAGGCTCGCTCTGTGTTCTGCCCACCTTGTGCAGCAGAACCCGGTACTTCACCACGGGGACAGATTAAAGATGGCAGTAGCCTCTCTGGAGTCTACCTGAAGTAAGCTAAAATGCAGGAAGAGAGCGACCAGAAATGAGCAGAGGGATAAGTTCATATTCTTCCTGTCAGTCATCTGTTTGCTTGAAAACAAACAGCAATCTAACAGCAACATACTGTGCATCCACTAAGATGTCTTCCCACCCCCATTAAGATGACTTTTCTACAGACTACTCAAGTCCCACAAATCTGCCAGACTGTGAGCTAGCAATAGGATATTTTAGGACAGCTGGAACTGTTATTGTTAGTTGTGGTTCAGGCAATAAATTTTCATTCCCATTATGCCTATAAATGGTTACAATCTTTTGTTTAATGTTTCTGAGACTTTGACACACTTGAAATAGGATCATTGAATATTTTGAATTGGAAGGGACCCACAAGAATCATTGAAGTCCAACTCTTGGCCCTGCACAGGACAGCCCCCAAAATCACACCATGAGTCTAAGAGCATCCTCTAAAAATATTTTGAGCTCTGTCAGGCTTGGTGAAGTGTCTACTTCCCTGGGTAGCCTGTTCCAGTGCCCAAACATCCTTGTTATGACCTACCCTGGCTAGCATGGTTAAAGCTACCTTTGCTATCTCACTGATAACCTTCAGCAGCAGCATCTCTTAAAGGAAGAAGCATGCATTCATCACTTATAGAACATAGAAGACATAGATATGTTTTCATTAGTAAATTTGCAGGTGACACTAAACTGGGAGAGTGGTCGATTTGTTGGAAGGACAGAGGGCTCTGCAGAAAGACCTGGAATAATTGGATGGATGGGCAGAGTCCAATAGGATGAAGTTTAATAAGCCCAAGTGCTGAGCCCTGCATTTTGGCCACAACAACCCCCTGCACCGTTATAGACTGGGGACAGTGTGGCTGGACAGTGCCCAGGCAGAAAGGGACCTGGGGGTTCTGGTGACAGCAGCTGAACATGAGCCAGCAGAGTGCCCTGGTGGCCAAGAAGGCAAATGGAATTTTAGCCTGTATCAGGAATGGTGTGGCCAGCAGGAGCAGGGAGGTCATTCTTCCCCTGTACTCGGCACTGGTCAGGCCATACCTTGAGTGCTGTGTCCAGTTCTGGGCCCCTCAGTTTAGGAACGACTTTGAGGTCCTTGAGCGCGTCCAGAGGAGGCAACGAGGCTGGAGAGGGGCTTGGAACACAAACCCTGTGAGGAATGATTGAGGGAGCTGGGATTGTTTAGCCTGGAGAAAAGGAGACTCAGAGGTGACCTTATCACTCTCTTCAACTCCCTTAAGGGTGGCTGTAGCCAGCTGGGGGATGGTCTCTTTCTCCAGGCAGCAACTGACAGAACAAGAAGACACAGTCTTAAGCTGTGCCAAGGGAAATATAGGTTGGATATTAGGAAAAAGTTTTTCATGGAAAGAGTGAAAAAGTACTAGAATGATCTGCCTGGGGAGGTGGTGGAATTACCATCCCTGGATGTGTTTAAAAAAAGACTGGATGTGGCACTCGGTGCCATGGTCTAGTTGAGGTGTTAGAGCATGGGTTGGGCTTGAGTGTCTTAAAGGTCTCTTCCAACCTAGTGATTCTGTGATTTTGTGAAAAACCTATTACCATAACATTGAAGACCAAGCAATCCAACTGATAGAAAAGGGAAGCAGCAATTTTGAGAGTGGCTGGTTGCTGCCAGGGAGACTCATCCTGATCTGCACAGAAGGGCAGAGGCCAATGGCTGTTCTCTGCCTGATTAAGAATGTGCCTGCCCAGCTTGAATTTGATGAAGCATCTCAGGAGGCTGTTAAGTGTGCCACAGCATGTGCCTTATTTATATGTATAGGGCCTGTATTCAGTATTGAGAATTGCAGGATAGACAATGTTAAGAACAGATAAATAGATAAAACCCCCTGAGTGTCTGTGTGCAGCAAAGGTATTCAGAGGTACCTGACCCATAGTAAATCAAATAGATTTTCCACTGCTGCAACAAACAGATGCAGAAAGAGAAAATATCCACTAGGTTTCCTGGTGCCATGTATGTGTATATGTATATGTATATGTATGTGTTTATGTATATTCTTTCAGTGATAATTTCAGAGAGAAAATCCTGTCTCTAAAAACCTGCCTTGCTACTGGGGTGTTCTTCACATAAGAAAACCTCAAGAAGACTGTTCAGAAGCACAGGACTCAGTGCAGTATTGTGATTTTGTTTGTGTAGCCGTGTACTGGCCAAAATTCCCAAGCAGGGCATTTGAGTAGGACTATAGGAATAACGATCAATCTTAAATTGAAGTGCCATAGATTATTACTTCAGTTCTTCACTAAATCTTAGTTTATTTTACTGTTACTAGCTGGAATAAAACCACATTGCAAAGCTGATAACCAGCATGTAACATTATACAAGTGAGAGTAGAAAATTTCAACAAAGTCATCATTAAAAGTTTGAAGTTTCCTGGGAAAACCTTACCACAGTAGGAAAGAAAGCTTGTTAAACAAGCTTCAGCTGGTAGACAAAGAAACAGCACAGTCATTAATTGAATGTACAGGAAAGATGAAATGGTCAGTGATCAGAATCAATTTTTTAACATTTGGATTCCAAATGACTGTGACTGATCAGAGTGTGGTCTGCCAGTTGTTCCTTGTGGTGGTATTCTCAATTTCACCCCAAACCTTGTGAATTAAAACAAACTAATAAAGAAATACAGCACTACAATAAAATTTTTATATTCAAAATATGGTTAGATTTTGACTGCTGAGTGCATCTGTCTGAACAACTATTTTAACAATAGGCTATGTCTAAAGGATTTTATTCTTTATTCATACTTATCTCCATAATGCCATTTTCACACATTGGAACATTAACATACATTTAAAAACTGCACTCTGTGGGCTTAGGCATTATCTCATACCTCTTCCAAAATTAGTCTAAGGCTGTAAAAATAGTTTTTGCAGTACTGTAAAATAGCCCAAAAGATGTAAATAGCTAGCTTGCTCTACATGATAATCAAGGATGTCCTGGACTAAAGAGATATTTTCAGAGATCATAACTCTGCTGCAATTAGAAGTAAAAGAAGTCTTGCCTTTTAGTTTCTCTTTAACATTTTTATGTGCCACAGAAATTATGTCACTAATTTCCAATTTTAAACTTTAGGCTGAACGACAGGACATTCAAAGACCTACTGATTAGTTCTCCTGGCAATTTAAATAATCCTTACACATCAGGGTGCATATAAAATAGGTTCTTGGGATGAGAGAACCCTGAAGACAAATAGCTATATGATTCCCTTATGCTGCCTTCATACAAGTTTTCAAAAAGACAAAACATTAAATAATGCTAGAGACATCTAAAAGACATTTAGTATACTAAGTAAATGCATTTGTTTTTCACCTTAGTACATTTTCATGAGAGACGTGAAAGGATTTTAAAAGCTTTGCTTGGAATATGTGTCCCAATATAGCTGTCTGATAAAACCAGGATTTTGACAAGACCCCAAAATGCATCAACCCCCACAGAGGCATACAGAAACCATTATTAAAATTGTTCAGCCATTCAGATTAACAAAAATGGAGACAAAAAGGTATATTTCAAGAGACAGTGCATGCACCTATAAGAAATTGTTCGAAGAGCAAATTATTGAGTGGATCTAATGAAGTCCATGAATTTTTTGGGACTGTGGTGCCCATCTTGTTGAGGCAGCTGTACTGATTGACTGAACTAGGACCTCAGTTGTAACAGATACATGCTGTCATCTCTGGTTAGCAATGTGGCACAGCAGCTGCATGGTTTAGGCACCTGTTCAAACACTGGAAGTATTCCTGGAGATCTGAGCAAGCTTTAGCAACTAGGAAGAGGGTAGCATAAGTCTGGAACAGAAATTCATTATTACGGAGGAAATGGAAAATCTAGAATGGCTATCAAAGAAGACTTTGGTACTTCTGAAGAGATTAATGTTTTCACTTATGTCCAGTGGATTCAGTGGGAGAAGATCCAAGTTCATTAAAAAAAAAAATTGATAAGACCTCATACTAAACTTTTGTGATTTATTAAAAAAACCCAAAAAACCCAGTATGAATGATCTCATCTTTTTTTTGAATATATGAATTTATTTACATAGTTTTCTGATCTTGCTTTGTTTTTAAGTTGATATTGTGTTTCTAATATAAATTATAATTTGAGCATTTTGTGTTTATATATGTGTATAAATATATACATTATATATGTATATGTACATATATATTTTATATATATATGTATATAATGTGATCCATTTTCCTTCATTTATAAAAATTAAAATCTGTCCCTTAAGCCATTGAGCTTCTGTACAAATGCAAGAAACTACTTCCAGCAAACTTCTTTGTATCATTAGTCATCAAGCTTTATTCCATTATTCTTTCTTCTAGGGTGTCTCATTACTTGACATTTCAGACAGTATTGCTGCCCTAAGTCAAATACAAATATACAAATAATACAAAGGATACATTTTCTATTTTTATGTTTTACTTGAGAAATAAATTATAAAATCTCATAATCTGGTAGATAGATAGATAGATAGATGAAGCAATGTGTGTATTTTTGATTCTATTAAATTCAAATACCTCTGAAATAGTTTACAATTCAGATGGAGTCTTCTGGCTAAATATCCACATGTTTTAGGCTAGTTGGCTTGGTACATTTATTCCTGATTCTCTGTACCATACAGCAATCCAGGGGTTAATCTGCCTTGCCAAGGACCTCGACATACCTTTGCATTTATATGATGGATAAATACACCTCAGCAATCTGGGTACACCTCTACACCGTGGGTAAGTTTATAGCCAGTGACACCAACAGCAGCCTGTACTGTTTCCTCCCTAATCTTACAAGCAATGGTGAGCCCAGGTTGCTTTGTGACTAAATGGTTTGTGATGCTGGTAGTGAAGGTCAACCTCTGCTCCTCACAGAAACCTCACTGATTTAAGCACTACCCTTCATAAATTGCTGGACTTCTCCTGAGCTTCCTGGCAGTACACAACTTGTGCAAGCTGCTTCCCCAGGGCCACTGTGTCCACTGGACCTGCACAGGAAGATGCTGCATCTGCATGTATGCAAATCTCTTGGGACCACGCTGTGGTGCATAGACAGCTGTGACAGTGTGACACTCTTCTGGGCCAGGCACACACTGACATCCCTGTACCTTCTCTGTCAGTCTTAGCAGAGAAAACCTCAGGTCCATATAGATGTTTAGAAAAAATATTGTTTCAAGAAGCACAACATTGCTTTTTGTAGCCCATGCTGCACAGGCAAACTGCTGAAATTCACTCATGTATTGGAATTGGTCTGTCCCTTTTTTTTCCTTTCTAAGCATTATCCTTGCTGCCAAGGAAACCTGGTGCAGGAAAAGCAGTTTGGATAGCCCACATATGGCTCCTGTTGCTAAGGAAACGCCTGATGATGCCTGTAGACCTCTGTGCAGAGCTCCTAAGTGCAGGTGTGCACTTGGAGGACTGAGATCCACATAGATGAAGTGACTATGGAGAAATCAGAATTGCTGTTTTTCATTTGGTTTGGTATCATGAAGGTCCTAAGCTTTTAGTGTCTGGGATTGATTTTGCAAAATCATAGCATTGAGAGTAATCTCCTGTGTTCTGTTAGCACTGCTGCCTGCCTGTGCCTGTAATCATTTGTGCACAAAGCAAATAACCAATTAACTCCTGTAACTGCCATATCCAATTCCCTCACTCTCACGCTCAGGTATTCTGAAGAGATACGTATGAAGGAGACATAAAGAGATATGATCTGTTTGGAAAGGCAAATGATGACTCTTGAAAAGGTTTTTGGATATCTGCCTGGCTGGTATACAAAACCTCCCTAAGAACAGTGAAAATTATATGTATTCTTAAAAAGGATATTAGAGTAATTCTCAAGAGTCCCAGTGATATTTCAAATGCAGCTATTTTGAGCTGAGCTTATATATGCAAAATCACATAACTAATCTGATGACATTTCCAGTCTCCCACAAGGACTGACACTTATCTGTTCATTATTCGACCTTCATGGACTTCTCATCAGATATGCATGGGTACATTTCTAAAGCCCCAGAAAACTCGTTCAATGAGACTCTTTAAAAGGGCTTGGGGTTGTTCATGTACTCTGAGAGAGATGCAAGGGAGAAATATCAACAAGATATTCTGAAGAGGTCAAAGCAACAAGAAACTTTACTGGAAACTTCAGAAAATCAAACAACTTTGGCAAAAGTTTAAAACACATAAAACATTTCTCAAAGCATTAACTTTGCCTATTCAAATTAGTAGACCCCAAGGCCATCCAATTTTAAGTTAGTCAAAACTCCAAGAAGAGGGAATTGGAAGAAGAAAGAAAGACAGAAAAAAATATAGAAAGCAAATCTGTTTCCAGTAGTGTTCAGCTGATAGAAATTCCAAGAGGAAGTAGGGATAAGACATGCTCACCACATGTCCTGGATTAAATAACCTTTGGCTTTCCTAGGCCCTTCCCTGGTAGGATTTCCAGCCATCTGGCTATTCTGGGCCTAGAATGGGATTCCAGAGGCGGGTGTAGAGCATTTCCCTCAGAGTCCCATTGTCTAGTGGCCATGGCAGGACTGGGATACACCAAAGGCAAGGCCCAACCTGTCCATTTTCACCACACATGCCCCTGAAATGTTTTGAGACAGCAATCCTTCCAGTTTCTCACAGCATTCAGATATCTTTGTATACTGATATTTCTCTTACTCATTTCAGTTTACACTCCACAGAAATTGTTCACCTTGTACCTTGGTCAATGCTCTCATACCAAGAGAGTAAAGATTCAAAACTAATTGCTCAAATGAATTATTTATCAGAAATAAATCGAACACGGAAGGTAAGAAGCAATTTCCTATGTGCCATTGACAAAATTTTATAAGTCAATCCAGTGTGTTCAGTATACACACATTGAGTGTAATAGATATACAGACCCTTAAACCATTCCTGTACATTGTTTGCAATATATGAACTCTGGGTGCATATAGTGTTGTAGCCCCCTCTCTGCCTCAGTCTTTGAAACTCTCAGTAAAAATGCTGACAGGTACACAAGACACTGCACTCCACATCTTGTGGATCTGGCCAAATAAAAAGGAGATGTAGAAATTAATGACTCATATGGATAGTTTTATGAGCTTAGGGATTACATTGACAGCAAAATAGAAAGCAGCAGCAGGAAATTAACTGAAAGACCAGCTTTTACCTTTCTTATTAAAAATGCAGTTAAAGTTGCAATAGTAGAATGTTTCTTCTTTAGTACATTTCCACATACCAAAATACTGACCACATCATGAATGATGAGAATAATTAATTTCATCTACATGTTCAGCATCTCTCTGCCTGCCCAGCAGAAGTCTTGAGGTTCCATGACCTGCACACATGAATTAAGCACGGGGCAGGATCTCACTCAATTTCCTGTTGTACCACCCTAAACTCTAAAGTTCTCATGATAAGACTTTAGCAGGAACTGTCACAATCCAGCAAAAACATGTCACAGAAATCAATACAGAAGTTCTAAGAAGAAAAGGGGAAAAAAAGGATTGTTGAAAGCAAAGCCCAATTTCTCTGAGCATTTGTAAGTAGAGAATCCTGACCCACATTGCATTACAGTGAAATATTCCCTTTAGGAGAGAAGAAGCTAGATGCAGTTCAAATAAGAGCTAAGATACCTGTGGTTTTCCCTTGTACTTTCATTCCTACTTCCCTTTAAATCAAATGTAACTATCAGTCCATAGAGTTAGATGTGCAATACTAAATAATGAAGCATGTGACTAACACAATATAAATACAGGAAATACTGAGATTTGAGATGGCACTAGGAACATCATTATGCTGTGTCTGACAGTGTGATGGATACAGGGAACAAGTAAGACTCATCAGAGTGACCAAAGGTGAAACACAGAATAAAGTAAAATGTAATAAAAAAGATACACAGGTCTCCTTAAATATTTTTGTCATTGTTTTCCACTATTTCAAACCTCCCCACTGACTTCAGTGTCAAATCCCACTCTGTCTGTAAAAAGAACCCTCTTGTCCTGCTGAAGGATACTTTCCATAAAAAGATGTCATGTATGACCAGTGTACTCAGAGCAAGCCTGGGGAGAAATGACAGCATAGCAAGCACTTGTCAGCCGGGTTTAGGGGCCACACATCTACCATAAAGGCCAGGAAAGACTCCTGGGAGAGCTTTTGTCATCTCTGCCTTCAAAAACTACTCGCTGACTCAGTCTGAGTCTGATGGGGGAAACTTTTATTCAGTTAGTCATTGATTTCTAATTAGTCAGCACTGTGGAATCATAGCAGTGCCACTCTTTCTAACCCCTGGTGACCTGAGAGATCCCAAAAATGCAGTTTCCCACAGCTGTGAATTCATAGGTTTGGAATCTGTCTGGAATGTATAGACAATGAAAATTAAATACTCTTTTTGCTATGGTACAATGATTTCTAACACAAGGATAAATTTTCCTGTGTTTCTTTAGTGGTTTATCCCAAAATTTCTTATTTTCATGAATTAACAGAAAGGTCACTCTACTTATCTACAACAACTGATTTTTAGTTTTTGTGCACACATACAAAATAAAATTTCATTTCCACTATAAAACTAGCATCTATTGCTTCAACAGCTGTAGAGAAAAACGAAATTATAACTCAAGAATATTAAAACAGGTGTTTCAGAACAGCCCTAGTTAAAGGTAAATGAAAGGTTTCCTTTAAAGTTTAAAGGTTAAAAGTAAATTTAGTTACCTAAAATTATGATCAGTTATGCATAGCTTACATTAGAACCCAATCAGCAAGCAGTAAAAACAGAGCCTGTAATGGCAATGGGGAAGTGTTTTTCTCTGACAAAGCCAAACAGCTCTGACTGGGAAAGAAAGAGATGTTGCTGTGGTTGAAGTGGAAACAAAAATGAGAAAAATGTTTGACTAGCTCATGATAATTTTCTTCATTTGATTTTCAATTAATTTAATATTTGAATTTTCAAAGTTCTAAAAGCATTTACATTGAATCATTGGTAAATATGAAGCTGCTTTTATACAGAAATCAATTTACTCATCTTGAAAAATGTCCTGAAAGGTTAGATGAAACTCATATTAGCAGAGTCAAAGCTACAGAGAGAAGCACGTCTCAGAGCCCAGTGACCAAGGATCCCTCTCTTAACAAAGAATAATCTTGCCACACAAACATGAGGTTACATAGATTTTTTTTCAGTAATCACATACCACTGGTACAGAAATAGTACCTCTCCAGCAGATCAAATCTCAGCAGTTCACAGAATCTCAGAATGGATGAGGTTGGAAGGAGACTCTGGAGGTCATCTGGTCCAAGCCACCCACTCAAACAGGGCTGCTTAGCACAGGGCCATGTCCAGATGGTTTCTGAACCTCTCTAAGGGGGAACCTCCAAAGCATCTCTGGGTAAGCTGTGCCAGTGTTTGATCAACCTCACAGTAAAAAAAGTAACAGACAGAGCTTTGTTAGTTAGTTACCTTTTATAATAAATCCATGCAACAAAGCAGACTGGGGTCCATCCAAAGAGAAGCAACTTTGCAGAGAAAGACCTGGGGATACTTGCAGAAGCTCGAATCAAAATAATTATGTCCTTTCCCCATGCAAGGACTCATTTTTGCTGCATACCAGCAGAAAATCTAAGTGAGGCATATTTCAGTCAGATTTTTTCATTCTCAAATTCTTTTGCATTTGGAAACAAATGTGTACAAAATCTGTGGAAATGTTAGTTTAAATTTTTGATTGATTTTTATTTAATTTTTATGGGCTGTTGACAAGATTTGTCCACCCATATGAAGCAGAGGAAAGTAAGACTCTTCTTGTGCCTAAACTGTAAGGATTGCAGTAGTCAGAGCAGACAGTAGAAAAAACCACCTGGGAATTAGGTGATAAGAATGAAAAAGCTAAGAATACCAGCTTTGGTGATGTATAGAAAAGTGCAGACATATCTTCCTGTCAAGATTTCTGAAAGTGTATCAGTCTTTGCACATGTAAGATACAAGGTTTCTCACATCTCTTCAGGGACAATAAAGATAAGAGGTACAGATTAAAAGACATGTTTTCTTAACTTATATCTCCATTTATATCTATTTTTTAAAACTTTTTGCTTTGAGATTTTATCCATCATGAGTGAGAGTTAGTCCTACAGTTAGTTCTACTTGTGAAATTTGCCTTATGTCAGCACTTCTGTTTGAGAACACATTTCAAAACTGCACCCAGCTGGTTTTACTCAGAGGATTTGACTTCCCTCCCACTGGCATGTAACCACCAATTCAGATATAATGACTATGCAGCTACCCTATTTTCTGTACCACTATAAGTTCTCCTTAAGTAGCAATCCAAGCATCTTTGACAGAGGTCACAATTTAGACACCTATTTTCAAGGGATCACAGTGCTGGGAAACTTCTCTTTTTGGAAAACCTCAGCATTTTCTAAGTATGCTACACTCTGTCTCTGTAGATGCCCATGTCTGAACAGTGAGATGATGACAACCAAATTATGCCAATGTTTCCTGGGAAGAATGTGATCAAAACTTATTTATTTCACTAACTCATGATTGTCTCTGTGTACTGGACTTGGCCTTGACCTACCGTCAGACACCCATCCAGTTACTATATCCCTCTCCCTGCTCAACAGGATGGAGGGGAGAAAATAAGATCAAAAAATGTTATGAGCTGAGATAAAGACAGAGAGATCACTTCATAATTATCATCATGAGGGAAACACACTCAATTTAATTTATTGCAAATTAAAAACAGTGTAGGATAGTGAAAAGCAAATCCAAACCTCGAAGTCTTACCCCAACTTTTTTCCACTTTTTCCCAGTCTCAAATTCACTCCTTTGTTCCTTAACTCTAGCACACACTATGCAGACTGGCACAGTGGGATGAGGAAGGGGAGTTGTGGTCCCAGCATCTTTTCTCTGCTATTTTTTTTCTTCTCATATTTTTCCCCTGCTGCAGTGTGAGGTCTTTCCCACTAGAGACAGTCCTTCACATTGACAGAAAACCCATTTCTTTGTGGGGTCCTCTCTGTGTTCGTGAATGCCCTCATCATGGGATGCACCATTTTTCAAGGCATATCCACCTGCTACAGCATGGGATCCTCCATGGACTGGAGAGTTGAGATTGCCTCCTCCAAAGGCTGTGGGGTGATCACTGCACTGGTGCCTGGAGCACTTCCTCCTTCTCCTTCTCTGACTTTGGCATCTGCAGAGTTCTTGCTCTCATATTTTTTCTCACCCCTGTCTCACAGCTGCTGTGCAGGGTTTTTACCCTTTCTGAAATATGTTCTTGCAGCAGTGCCACCAGCGTCACTGACGGGCTCAGCTGTGTCCTGTGGTGGGTCAGATGGAGTGGGCTGGCACTGGCTGTGACCAACAGCATCCCTGCTCTATTCCTACAGGATGTCTCCCCTGCAATGCCCCAGCTAACAAAACCTTGCCACACAAGCCACATACCGTTATGAAATTCTTTTAGATGGTTACATATATTTTCAGGAACTTGTCCAGCATCTTTTAATGAACTGCTTGCATCATCCATATTTTTGAAGTATTCTCAGTTTCAGCAATGAAAAATTATATACTTGATATGAGAAATTTGGCTGACAGAGAAGAATCAAAACCCATGCCTGTCAGTGTGAGAATTCTGCCTGTTTATCATGCACAGTTTGGATAAGGAGGCAGGTGATGGAAGATTGGCAAGTGACATTAAGTTATGAAATAAATAAAAAACCTTCCCTTTGAAAGACTCAGAACCAGAAGGAAGAGTTTATTTTTTGTCTTACATATTATATGTGGAAATCTAAGAGCAGCAGGGTGAAAACTCCAATGCTATTCTTGAAACAGAAAAGTCATGATAACTCCAGCTGCAGAGAAGGCTTTGATCTAGTTCACACCTTAGCAGATATGAGTTATTTAAACTCTGTGTTGCAAACCCGCCACAGCCCCAGCTCTGTTAGTTCCAGTGGTTATAAGGCTAGCTGTTTTTCTCTCTGATGTGGATTCTGTAATTCTAAGTTTCACATTCTTTATTCCAGAAAGTAGATCCTTTATAATCAAAGGCTATCTAAATTTAAAGTAATGAGAAATACATTTCAACCAAGAATGACAGAAAATGTTCCCAAGAATATCAATATTGTTGCTACAGGCTAGCAAAAGAAGGGAGTTTCTGCTGTGTCCCATTGTGGAGGAGTTGTGTAAGCCTGGAATCAGGGGTCACTCAGGCAGAAAAACTCATCTCTGCATAACCTTTTTTTATGTAACTGGATTTCTTTGGATCTGAGTCTCACAGCACCACTTGCAAATGTGATGCAAATGAAACCTATGAAATATACAGTGTTCTGCAGACAAAACACTACTGCTGTACCCACCTGGTGACACAGGGTGACACACACACACACACACATCAAGGTGTGCAGCACAGGATACAAGTGCTGGCTGGCATTTTGCCCTTTCTAAAATATGGTTTTCCAGAGACATCACCTGACAGATTCCACTGTGTCCTGAAGTGGGTCTTTTTAGGAGACATCTGCTCTTGGCCAAATCCATCAAGTGGCAGTCCCTGGCCATTCCTTGCACGTGCATTTTCCCCACCTGCTGCCATAGCCCTGCCACCAACATCTTACAAGCGTGGAAATAGAAAATGGGCATGTCAAACTTCATTTCTTTTTAAAATTTTCTTCTTTCTAAAAACTTTCTGAATGCATTTGTGCATTCAGGATTATGAAAAATAAAAAATGAATGAGTTGTTTTAGGTACTAAAAATATCCAGTATGTGGAACCTAAGTACTTTTTAAAGTTAAATGATAAAAGTAAGATGATAAAAGTAAGATGATAAAATTCTAATTATTTTTCTTGTCTTTTTATGAATAAAAGAAGATTTCACATAGTGACCTCATTTAAAATGTAAGATTTAGTTAAGTAGTTTTGTTTCAAAGTCCTTGTTTAAAATAATTTCTGAAATTTGTTTTTCTTCTTTTAGTGTCAGTTTATCTTTACACAAAACTTTGGAAGAAACTTTCCATGAAGAATAAACTAGTCAGAGAAATGGCCTGCTTATACAGGCTGTCATCATTTATATTGGAAGTGAATAGATAGAAGCAGTAAATCTCACCTGTAAAATCATAGTTACGGAATTAAATAATGTTCTCAATTGGTGCAACTAGATTCTAAAAATATGTTTTTACAGATTTTCTTTTCTATTTCTAATGCTGGATATCTGCTAAAATGTGCTATGCTGAAAAATCTGTGTCCTCAGTTTTCAGCTGAAAGTTCCAGTAATAGCCAGGCTAGTATTACCACTGAAATACAAGTTGATATAAACCATATGTATTTATCTTTGTCTAGATTTTCATCATCGTCATCACAATGTAATTTCTCTAAATATATTAAGAAGGAAAGCCTTTTGTATTTTCTGCACCCACAGTGAGTAAAATGCTTTTGCAAATACAGCACAGTCGGGTATAGCACTGTTTTTTCTTTGAGGCTCTATTCTCACATTTCTGTTCTGCTGATTTTACATATATGGCATAACCTCATAGAGATTTTTAGTTTCCTGATGTGCTTTTTCATCATCTAAGACAGTCTTTGCAGGCTGGTTGAAACAATCCATATTTTGCTTTCTGGTGAAGTTGCCACATCATGTTACAGGGAAATCAAGGCAGAGGATGGCTGTTGGGAGCTTCTCTGCTCAGGAGAACTAGAAAGGGATCAGGAATGAGTGATAGCAGGAGCTGATGAAATGGTAGCTGGTGCTGTTAGGAGACACACACAGTAGAAAGGAAGGATGATGGACATGATCTGGAGCATGGATAAATATGCAGATTTTAATTCAGGTAATGTAATGTGAAAGGCTTTTGCATTTCTGCGTTCATGCCTTTGTGAGAAAAAGGTTTTCTTTATTGCTGCAACTGCTTTTGCAATAGGAAGACATCACCTCCTCTTTGCTTATCTCAGTACCTAAGGAGCTTGCTGGGCTGGAAACATTGAACTATTTCTGTCCTGTGTATCTTGAGTGCTGTGATGTGAATGTTTCTGTAAGATAAGTCACCTGCAGGTATCAGTGGTTGGACACTGCAGAGAGCAAGCAGCCAAGACAAGACAGCAGCACCCAGCTAGCACAAATCCCTCCCACACCCTTGCTCAGTGCCAATACAACCATGACATTTGTGTCACACTGCTCCTGAAGCCCCTGGATTACTACAGATTCCAAGGCAGCACTTAACTTTTAGGTAATTCACAAGTGGAAACCATGCCATGAGATATTAAAGATATCTCATTAAGGATTTGTTGTACACAGCAAACTAAACATAGTCAAAACAGATTCCAGTACTAAAAATAATAGTTAAATGCCTCTTAGAAATTGTTCCTCATCTGCTCTAACTCTAGGCTATTTCCAGGTATCGTCTGAGAGACCTGAGAAGGCTTCATAAGAATGAGTCTTTGCTTCAGTGCAAGACTCCAGTAATTTAGCTGCAATTCTGCATGACAATAAAGTACTATCACTGCAGGTGCAGTGGGAGTGTTAAGACCAAGCTGAGAGTAAAAGCAAAATGACAGTAAGAGATGAAAAGGGAGCTATTGGCAATGAGGAAACAACAACAACAACAAAAAAGCCCTGCTAAAGGTACCTGTGAAAAAAATGGCTCCAGCAGGACTTTGGTGTGGCCAAAATTCCAGTCAACATCTGCAATCTTGGTAGGTTTTTTGGGTTTTTTAAGGAAATAGCAAGTCCAGAATCACATGCAGGCTTTTAACTTGATCATGTGAAAATACTTTGTGGATTTTTAAAGTCTTTATTGTCCTGCAATATATATGCATTCTTGCAGAGAATTTGTCTTGAACTTTAATATATTGGGACCTAGAGGTTAAATTTTCTTAAAGCACTATGTTATCCAATCACCTCTTCAATTAAACATTAATCTATGGGATGAATAAAGATGGGTTGGAGAAATAAGAAATCTACTTTCTGGTGTAGTTAGTAGTGCAAACTTTCAGCTTTTGCTGGAGAAAAAGTACTTACCATCTCAAACAACCTATGGTGCTGGTAAATCTAATAATTTCTGATAGTGATTTAAAAAACCCCAGGATGCAGATACACCATAGGAAAGAAAAGATTTTTCAAAGAGGACACTACATTTTAAATTACATTTTGAGCCTTCACTTTGAGATTAATTTTGAAGTGATTAATAATTAGGGCTGATCAGAAACTGACAGAATTAACTTCTTACATTTTAATAAATTAGATTTAGTAAAAAAAAAAATCTCTTTTCACAGTCAAAACCCAAAAACTGGCTCAAGAAAAAGAAACATAAATATTCAATAATAAAGATCAACACTATAATTACCTGTGGACCTAGAAATTATGGGGTTTTATGCTATAAAATCAAGTTTTTATTTATAATAAAGAGATAACTTCTATACATCAGTATAGCTTCTACTATGCTGCTTCCAGCTGAAAGTGACTCCTGAGAACTTAAAGGAAAAATGTATGTATATGTTGCAGACCAGATCCTGTTAAAGGCAGTATCTCAAAAACAGCCATAAAGGTAAATAAAAGCCTAAAAGGATTTGAACAATATACCTGCAAAGAAAATTATACAAGACTAGATTCCTAAAGAAAGGCCCAAAATAGGAGGGCACCTTGGAAGTGCTTAACTTTCATCATGGACTGGCAAAGGTATTTCAGCACTTGTTGCCTGCTGGCCATCCACTATCAACAATTAATTAAATTTAGATGAAATCATACATTCTTTAAAAACCTCAGGTTCTTAAAAATGCAACCAAAAAAATTAAAGCACCGTTTCAACACTGACAAATGCAGACAATTCACACATAGTCCACCCAGATAATTCACACACACACTATACCCCTAATCCCTTCACTACAGCTGCAAATTAAATTCCTAAAAATGATTTTGTCCTCTAGCATTGTTCAGTCTATGTTTTGCCCATTATCTTTACCAATTACTATTCTTATATTCAATTCCAAAGAGTTCCCTATTGTGCAACGCAAAGAACTGTGGTGGGTTGACCTTGGCAAGAGCTCATCAAGCTGTCACTCACCTTCTATCAAAAGGATGGAGGGGAAAATAAGACCCAAAAACTCATGGGTCAAGACAGGGACAGGGAGGTCACTCAGTAATTACCATCATGGGCAAAGCAACTCAGCTTGATGAAATTAATTTAGTTGATTGCCAATCAAACAGAAGTGGATAATGAAAAACAAGAATAATTGTAAAACATCTTACCTCCTCCTCCTCTTGCATTGTCCCAGGTTTAACTTCATTCCCAATTCTTCTGCCTTCTTCATGTGAGAAATGCAGAGGGACAGAGAATGGGGATTGTGGTTAGTTTGTAACGCCTTGTGTCCTCTTTTTCCTTCCACTCTTCTTCTTATTTCATGGGAGACAATCCTATGAGCTCATCAAGCATGAGTCTTTACTGCAGGATGCAGTTCTTCATGAACAGCTCCAGCACAGGTCCCTTCCACAGGGTGCAGTCCTCCAGGAACAGCTACTCCAGCATGGACTTCCCCTCTCCACTGGTCAACAGGTTTTGCCAAGAGCCTTCTCTAGTGCAGGCTCTCACAAACTGCAGCTTCTTTTAGGACAGAACTACATGCACTGAGTTCTTCCATGGCTGCAGAGGCGCAGCTGCCTCACCATGGTCTTCACCATGGTCTGCAGGGCAGTCTCTGCACCGGTGCCTGATGCATTTCCTCCTTGTGTGGAGTTGGTTTTTTCACATTTTCTAAGTCCTTTCTTCCAGATTTTTTAATCCTTTCTTAAACATGTTATCACATACATGGTTCTGCCAACATCACTGACAGACTCAGCCCTGGCCAGCAGTGGGTGCATCTTGGAGCCTCTGGTGTCTTCTCACAGGAGCCACCCCTGCAGCACCACCCACCAAAGCCTTGCCACATGAGTGCAGTTCAGTCACATCAGTGCTTGCTGCACATCCAAGGGCAAGGTAAATCAAGCTAAGGAATGGCTTTCAAACATGACACTTGTCTGGGGACCATTAGTGAATTTACACATGAATTTAGGAAAAGGAGTCTTTTGGGAGTCCAAAAGTCAGGCTCTAAACCTTCTGTTACTCAAGTGTAATGCAAAGCACCAAATGCAGCTCATTTTTAACAGAACATAATACATTTATATGTAGATTTATATGTATGATGTTCTGTTTAACACAGTGTGTTCATTTTGTCTATGACATGGGTTTGAACTTGGTGACTCAGAATTTGCTGTGAAATTTCTGTGCTTTTATATCTGCCAATGGCAATAGGCTAATGATGAAATCTGAGTTTAAAGGATTATCAGCAGTATGCTTTCACTAGAAAACAAAAGGAGAGGATTTTGTTCATATTCATCTTTCTAAAGAAGAAAGCTCTGCTTTGTACAGCTAAACCAACATTTTAAAAATAAATTAAATATCTACCTACTGAAGACAAGATATTTATAGAGATTTCTTCTTAATAGGCATTTTAATTAAATTTCAGCACCCACATCATATCAGTGCTCACAAGGGAGCTTGATGTACAAAAGAAAGAGGTTGCTGTCCATCATCCAGACATCTTTACCATTTAAATACGGGTGGAAACTTAAATGGTTCTTAACAAAAAGAATAAGAAATTTCCAAGTATACGTTTGCATGTAGTACTAGAGAAGAAGAAATTTCTTCCAAGATGCATTTGAGGTGTCAGGGTGCTGTTTATTCCTTTCTCACTAATCCATCATATTAAGAAAGATGATGATTAAATTTATTCATAATTATAAGTTTTTCTTTTGGATCATGAGCCATGCTCACATCTCTCTTTCTCTCATTTTCTAAGCATAATCACACTCATCAGAAGAGTATAAGTTTATGATATGGCCCTCTCCCATGACTCTGGCCTCTCCTACTATTATTTTCAACACAGAAAATGACTTGATTTTCCACAGAATAAAAATATATTGCATAAACTCAAGTAATTTGCACACTAAGAAAAATCCTAGGGACCAAAGGATCTTCTCTGATAAAATATTTAATCTTACTAGTTTCGATAAAAGCTAATTTTGCTGAAACTGTGAGTGAGAATAATTAGAAGACTTTGGAATATGGAAGGTTTCGAACAGAAATGCTCATTCAAAAAAAAAAAAAAAAGGAAAAGAAACAAAAAGGAAGATGTTGCACTGAACATTAAATACCATAGCATCATAGAATCCTTTAGGTTGGAAAAAATCTTTAAAAACATCAAGTCCAACCATTAACCCAGCACTTTCATTGAACGACTTTTCATTGAATGAAACCTTTGATTTTGTTTTTCTGTCTTCTTTTATTTCTAAAAAAGATAATTGGTATTTTATTTGCTTCATCAAATCAATACTTAGAAAATACTGACATGATGAAGTTGGTCTCAAGTATTAAACTCCTGATCTATAGCTTTTCATATCAAAAAACTTACAATTCTCGGAGCAGTTGAGAGAAAGAAGGAATTCTGTCTTACTGTAATTCATATTTACACTTTCCTGGTTATATACCAAAAAAATCTGGATTCAAAAAATAATGTAGATAACTGTGGTGTTAATTGTATGGTTATACACTTAGCCAAGGTAAAATAATATAGCCTTCAGTTCACAGCATATGAGAATGTTACAAACTGTTCATTAAAAAAAGTCCATCTCAGACTGTTTATTCATTGGTCAGAAAAATCTGTAAATATAGTGTTGTTTAATACAACAAATCAGCACCTTGTGCTATGCTGTATTTTAGGTATAGTTTATGCAGGCTGAATCAAAAAATTACGATTAAAACTTTTATCAGTCTTGCAGAATATGTATTCCCACTTTGTAAACTCTTTTTTTTTTTTGCACAAAAGCTCACAAGGCTCATAAATTAGCCCCTTTGAAACTGAGGATATGGAGTTAAGAAACATTCAAGTTTAGAGTGTATTTAATAGAGCCTGTAGCAACAAAGACAGACAAAAGACTGCAAAATAGACACAAGGCAGTCACTTGGGCCACATGTAGTCTGGGAATTGGGACTATTTTCAGTTGCTCATATTCTTGTTCTTCTTTGCTGGCACAGCCACGACACAAAGCCAAAGACACAAAGCCCCAAGGCCAGCACCAATTTGGAGACAAATGGTACCCCAGGCTTGTGCAACACTTAGGGATGCTGGTGTTTACCGTGCAGGGGTCTGTCTTTGAAGCAATACAGTCATATTGGCAGTAGAGAGAAGTAAGTCCTAGCAGAGCATTATTAATCTGTTCCTAAAGCTGACATTTGAAACAGGCCAGGTGAATCGCTTCTAAGGAGTGCCCATTTTTTTCAAGTATGGGATATTGATGAGAGAACTGGCCCATGTGTAGATCACTGCAACTAAAATAGGAGAAATAGATCACAGTTTTGACACACTATTGTACATCATACTCGCAGTATTATATAGGAATTACTGGTATTTCTCTGAAGCCTAACAATCCAAGTTTGCATGTTACATGTAACATACCTATAAAATACTATCTGAAAACATCAGCACATCAGATATATAGAAGACTATACCTCCCTAGTTTAACTTGTTGGAAAATAAATTTAAGGGATTCACTAGTTATCCAAAATTAAAGGAGAGGCAAAGAACTTGGGTTATCTAACCAAAGAAGTAGGTCAACATATTCTCTAAATTAGAATGAGAAAACAAACCATAATGAGACCAGCTAACTAGAATAAGCCTGATTTTCCTTACAGTTTCATAAATTATGGAAATTAAGGAAACACCAGAAAAATCACAGAAAAATTAGAGCTCTCTCCAAGATGTATCAATCAATGTCATTTCTCACAGATAAGCATAACACTGCCCCCCCTTTGGGTTGCAAATTAAGAAAATGAATATAGAAACATGAATTTTGAATAAATTAAACTAGTGTCATGAATAACCCTATGAATTTCTCCAGCTAAGAAACCCCATGAATTTCTCCAGCTAAGAAAAGGAAAGTCTTCACAAAATACTCTTTATTATTCTTATCAGTCCAATTCTGCTTCCCTTTCTGATGACCACAGAAGGTCGGTTTCATGGCTTTGAAAGATTCACCAGTAATGATCCAGAACCAAACTAAGCATCACACCGTTAGCAGTCATTCAGCAGACAACGAGCAGGTGGAAGATGATTTTGTGGTTCAGACTCAGATCCTATAAAATGACCCTTAATTTCCTCTGAACAGCCTGAAAATGGCCTATAAAGAGATTAGGGAGGATAGAAACTTGCAAGATACCACCTTACTCATCCGTGAAGGGATTTGGGTAAGGGCATTCCAAGAGCTGGAGAAGGTGGGCAGCCAGCATATTTAGACCTAGAGTCAAAACAGAGGCTCAGCAATATGATGTACAATTCCAGAATAAGACTCAACATCTACATAAAACTCTGTTATTCATCTAACTTTACTGTTCATCTGTGACTGAAGCAACTTTAATAAATACTGTTTTGCATTCAAATATCCTCAAGCATATTTAATTTACTCTTGTGGACATAACTTCTTCCTGTATCTGGATGAGTCCCTTATTCTCTGTACTTCTTTTTTTTTGGATAGTCAATGCCTTACTCAGAAACTGTAGAGCTATTGCCTCATACATATGCCTTTACATAAAGGCAAACCGGGACACATACTTTGGATAAATATAATGATCGCTGAAATATATTTGTAAATTATTTCATAACCTATACATTATTATGTGAATATCTTAAAAAAAAAAGGTAAAAGTGACCTATTTAGAACAATGCTGTTCTAACCTGTAGAATCTAAAATATCAGACTGCATGTTTTCTTCAAAAAGGTTTTTGGAGAAAAAAGGGACTAGGAAAATAACACTTTCTGTATACTCTGCACTCACTGCTTAAAAAAAAAGAAAGAGTAACAATTCTGATCTGAGGGGTAAAGAGAGGAGTTGTGATTTTTATACTCTTAGTCACTTGGTTCCTATGAGAAATGACCTCTGTATGATTTTCTGTACTATATGACTCATCTGTCAAAAAGCATCAGTTCCTGCAGGAGATTTCCAAGCCAACTAACTGTATTGACTCCCTGTCTTCCTTCAGTGGTAATTATGGATTCTCAGGTACCTACCTTTTCACAATAATTAGATTTTCCTGTTTTAAATCAGAATATAATCCCCAAAAGATTAAAAAAAACCCCAAAACTTTTCAGAAGATTTTGCTGAAGACTAACAATTTGCTATAGTCATAACTAAAAGGGGCCAGCAGGCAAAAGTAGCTGCAGTGTTCTGCAGTTTGCATGGTGTTATTTCAGAAGAAAAATCTGAGGTGTGATACTTATACTGTAGGCAATGCTTTTTTTGGGAAAATGTATTGCAAATTTGTACATGGGAGAAAGCAGCTGTTGTATGGCTGTGATTGACCAGCACACCTCCACAGCAGAGGAATGCTCAGAGATGAGGCAAAACCCCCAATGAGCTCAGGAAAAAAAAAGCACCATGAAGAAAGCTAAGCTTATCTCAACACCAGGGAGAATGAAGGGTAATGTTTTTAGATAAGACAGCTGCACCGTTGAATCATCAGGTTCCCTGAGATAATTAACAGACAATTATGTCTTCCTGAGCTACCCAGACCAGTGTGCCAGGGCTGAGAGCACATGTACATGCCTCAGCCCAACATAAAATATAAAACCTGGTCAACTACTAGAGCAAAATTGGAAGACAGCTCGATCTGGCTTTAATCCATGCATGCTTTCCTAGGGCCTGGAGATGCTCAGCATCCTGACAGTGAGCACACAGAGAGCAGTAATGAAAAACAGGTTTGTGCTGTGATTCAACCAGTATGCAAGTGCTGTATCATTTTTCTGTTATGAATTCAGTACATTGCTGCAGCACTCTGTTAAATCAAAGTCACAAATACACCAAATTAGTAGATTTGATAATAAACACTGAACCGTCCTCCTGGTCAGAGAGTATTGAACTGACAATGATAAATGTGGAAATGCTTTTCTCAAGACACAATCAAGAGAGAAGTTCAATCTGCTGTTGAAGAGTGTCAAATGAAATTTCAAATAAAATGGTCAGAATCGAGAACGTACAGAAAGCAAGGCATAAGAAACACAGTACAGGCCTTGTTCTTATCCCAGATTTTAAGCTACAAAATGGATCAAGCCTGCCCCTGAACTCTAGGAATATTCCCATGCTCCACTCTTTCATTATTTAGCTGTAGACTGGGAGGGTTACTCCTGAACAGAGAATCACTATGAGAAATGTAGACTAATAATATGATCCAAGAAAGAAATCCCATGGCAAGTTTGCCAACAATGCTATTATAGAAAGAAAAAAGAAAAAAAAAAAAAAAAAACCCCAAAAAAAAAAAAAAAAAAAAAGAAAAAAAAAGAAAAAAAAAGAAAAAAAAAGAAAAAAAAAGAAAAAAAAAGAAAAAAAAAGAAAAAAAAAGAAAAAAAAAGAAGAAAAAAAGGAAAAAAAGAAAAAAAAAACCCCAAGAAAAATAGGAAATAAAAAATGAAAAATAGATAGGGACACAATGCATACTTGCCTCTGCAAATCAAAGTGATAGCATGCACCCCAATATAAAAATAACTTATTTTCAAAGCATAAAGAACATGCTTACAAGGACACTTCAGTGTGAACTGTTGGAGAAAATCAGTCACTGGGCAGTTATTTTCTGAGTTTCTTTAGTTAGATGTATACATTTTCTATATAGATTAAGGTGGGTTTTTTTCTTAGGGTTGTTAGGTCTGGTTTTACAGTGGTCTTTAATTAAGAACTTGTTAGTCACTTCCCATTTTCAATCACTTCCCTTTGTAAAAGTGCAAAGCAAAAGCAAAAATAAACTTGAAGTTCTTTCATTCACAGTCTTGGACACCAAAGCTGGTGTATGAAGCCAGCTGAATTTATTGCGTGTAGCACATCTCTTCCCACACTTCAGTGAGTGAGCAAGCCACAGCAGAAACAGGGTGACTCATTAGTGAAAGCAGCAGACTGAAGCATACTTTGACCAGATGAAATTAATGAGAGAGAAACCCATCTCAGTAATGAAGTAAAACTCTTCTGAAGAGATAAAACCCTCGATTCTCTGATTTTTGGTCATTATGGCTCATGTCACAAGGTGAACGCGTAAAGCAGAAGTTTACATTCCATACTGCAGTATGTGGGGTGGGACTCAGGCACCCAAACACATGTGTCTACTGTCATCCAGGCACTGGGGGGGGGGGGAGCCTGTCAACTTCCATCTGAAGCTGGAGAAATTTGTAAGCTGCCTGTAAATATCTGTCATCTTCACGGTATCTTAAATGAAAGAGGACGTCCAAACCAGCACCAAGTGCCTGTAGGACAAATCAGGCTAGTCCCTACCTTCTTTTCTTACCTTCTTTGATAAAGCACCTGTGTTGATGTGTTTCCCTGAGTACACATGCACACAAATACATACACATGCAGCATAGTGCCAGCTGAGTCCAGAACAAGGCTCTCTACAGATCGCTGCACCACACCTTCTCTAAGTCTGGAGTCTTTCCATGGCAATTAATACACAAATGCTTTTTTAAAGCTACATAGTAAACATTTTAGGACAAGAATATTCTCTTTTTATACTTCAGTCTAGATGACCTGGTGCTAGATGACCTGGTGTTCTAAAGGGACTGACAGGTTCTTCCAGAGAAGTCTCAAGCACCATCTGTTTTCACAGACAAGTTCCCAGTCACCACTTCCTTGTTGTTGAAATATTGTCGATCATTTGCTAAGGTCTAAGATTTTTAATAGCACTGGAGTATTTAAAGATCTGAAATTTCTTCTTTGCCAGAAAGCTGCCTTTTTTTTTTTTCTTTTTTTTAATTAAACCAGATAACATTTCACTAAGGAAAAATTCACTCCTCATTACTGGACATGTCTCATTACTGAACATGGCTCCTTACTCATCACAGATCACGTTCTGAATGTGTGATTGCAGTGAATGTGTGCATCAAGTGAGAAACATGAAGGGCTCCTTGCCACAGGTGCTGCATTGTGTTGATAGCAGCAGGGAGATGGCAATGACTAATCAAGGATGTCAGCTCCCTTCTCCTCTTCACTGGGAGTGAATTGGGTTCAGTCTCGATGTTTTCCTCTGTCTCACACTGCTAGACAGTGTGCTTGGTTTGAGGAGAGGGAGGAATGAAAAAATCAAGGGAACTTTTTTCTTTTGAGAAGCAGGACTGCACTTTCATAAAATAAGGAGAAAAAAGAGTCAAGACTCTACTTTAGAAGTATAGGGGCCTTTTTCTTGAGGGGAAATCTCCCAGTAAGCACCTTCAGACTTAAATGTAAACTAATACTTTCAGTTAATAATTTCAAATGCATACTACCTTCCTTTTAATAAAAACCCTGACATACAGTCATGCAATCAAATAAGCATACAATGATTATAAATATATACTGATTTTATCTAGGAAGGATGATTTGTTCTTATTAGAGAGAACCACCGTACAATAATTGGCGTTTCTCAAAGGGTTACTTTCTGTGAAAAGCCAATTAACAAAACCTAAATGTGGAATGCAGGTTACATTTAAACTGACACTTTTATTCTATTTCCGTAAACTCGGATCTCAATTGGAAAGGATTGGATAATGATTATATTTCTTTACAGGATGTGAGGATTGTTGAAAGATTTGTTTTGTACGGCAGATTTCCTTGGATCTGCCATGTTGCATGGAGTTTTTTCAACTGCCTTTAGCCAGACAAGGGTTAGTCACCTAGTATAACCTAATTTCCTTGGATTGCTTGGAGACAGATGAGCACCTACAAAAGACAGCTGAGCCAGCCTCAACTGTTCAGCATCTGTTGGATGAATTGTACTCCAACCATGTCTTGTGAGTAATTACAAACAAGGCATAAATGGCTATTTTAGAAGATATGTTTAAATTCTGCATAACTGAAGTTACGCTATGACTACCCCAATCTGGGTCTCAGTGTGACTCAGTTCTTTGTAGTTCTCCAATTTCATCATTTCTTTCATGTTTGTATTGGGTTTACTTGACAAGATTTTGATAGTGTAGGGTTTCACATGGGTGGCTTCTGAGAGGAGCTACCAGAAACTTCCTTCATGTCCACAGAGTGAGTGACAGAGGTGTCCAAGACAGACCTGATGCTGGCCAGTCAGTCCACCAGAGACAGGGGTGTTCCCTTATCTAAGTGGAGAGGGGAGAAAATGGGTAATGATGGCCTCACAGTGTTGCTCAAACAAAGTAATTAAAAATAGACCGATTTGACCAGCGTCAGTAAATACAGGAATGGGTGGCAGTCTGTTAATGAACAATTAAGAAAATGATTAATGCTTCAGGAAAACCCGTTAGATCTTTTCCAAGTAGTTTGTTCTGTTAATTATCCCAGTTTGGTTAATAAAGGTAATGGATGGTGGTGTAACAAACCGTCACTTCTGTAATGCTCATGACTCAATATTGCTTGACATTATGACTAAGAACTAAAATGATATGGTATTAGTATGAGGCACCAAGATTGTATTAAAAATAGACATGGCATATCTCAAAACTAATGAGAATCAGCCAGTGCATTTCTTAGGGATCACAAGGATTCACAGATGTTGATTCTTAGCTCTATGGAACATGCATGTTCTTTTGAACAACTTAGAATAATGCCAAACAAAGCAAACTGATAAAGTATGCTGATGGCAGATATTTTTGAAAAATATTAAGTACAAAGGAAAGGATAAGTTCCCAGTAAAAAAAATTGATTGCTTCATCTGATGAATGGAAGCAGACAACAAGCTTTTTTATTCCATCATTGGCAATCAAATATCTGAAAAATAGGTGTCCTTGAGAGAACAGGAGAACTTCTGCTGGTTGGCAATGGAGAGGACTTTTGTCCCCTGAGAGGGCTCTGGACAGATGCAGAAGAAACAGCTGAACCACTTGCAGGATATCTGTAAGACCAATATACAGTACCAAGTAGAATTTTGTAAGTACATTTCCTTAGTACTGACACAGCTGTGACTGTCACCATATCCATATATACTGGTCACAATTTATGAGGTCTCTTTGACAATCCGGAAACTAGAAATTAAAAGTTGTGCCTTGTAATGACATCCTGGAAGCTGAAGCTATTTAGAACATCAAAAACTCTAGAGTGATGAAAACTTCCCTTAAGTACCTATATTGAGAATAAAACATGGATAATGGGTGCTTCAATCCAATTGCCAAAGTTGTAACTGCATCCAACCCATACTGAAAAATAGATTAGAAAAATGAAGGGTGAAATAAAGGTGTAGCTTTACAGCTTTCAGCCTAGTTACTCACTGAGGAGAACTCACAATAGCTTTACTGAATGCTTAAAACTAGAATGTGATACTCATTTTTAAAAGAGAAACTCAATAAAAATCTTGTGCAATATCCGGTATGATTTTGTACACAACCAGTGTTTTATTCTAGAAACTCTTGTTTGAGCTTTTTAAACAGCAGTGAATGAATGAATGAAGTTGGACATTTGATGTAGGCACCATTTATTCATGCATTTATTCTTGAAAATGTTTTAAAATCTTAGCATCCACCATTCAGTCACTTACCCAAGGTCATACAGAATGTGTGAAGAGGAATCAGAGACTAACTTGTGATCTGCAGGGTTCTCAATATACTCTTCTTTCTCACAGTTTGGGGATTGTTCTTACTCAGCAGCGTCCCCATTCCAAAAATTATGTGTTTTGAAAATAAGCAATGGAAATACAAATGCAGTTGCAAAAGCTTTTGTTTCTGATTCATTCTCTAATCACTTTTAAGCTGATAAAACAGACTTCAATCCACATTGGGTGCTATGCATGATATGGTTAACTCAATTGAGGTGGGGTTGTGGAAGTCATTACTTGAAAATTAATTAGTTACATCTGACTTCAAAACCTTTAGTTTGCATGCTTTATGGCTCTAATTTTTGTTAAAGACTTGCTAAGACATCTTGCCATGCAGGCTATCCTATTTTGTGCAGTACAGAGTCCACCTAAATTTTGTTGTGCAAAAATTTCCTTGCCATAGCAACAGCCAACACCTCAATCTCCAAAATGGGCCATGAAGCCAGGCCCAGAGCAGCACTCTTTATCTTTTGTATATACCCTTTTTTTTCAGCTGTGTTCTTGGCATTATCTCTTTATTTTAAGTATAAGGAATTGTCATTCTTTGAAGGACAGTATGTCTTCATGTTTTATATTTGACTTGGACTCACACCCAAGCATATGACAAATATAAAATAAAAGAGAATTGCATGTAGAACCCAGAGCTTGAGATTTGGACTAAACAGGATGATATCCAATAAGTTGTGGCATCGCATGACATGCCCTATGAAACACATTGGCTTGGACAGATGGAAACTGAGACAAGTGTGCAAAGACAATAAAATAAATGTAAAATTGATTTTTATGCTTTGTTTCTTCAAGTCCACCTACACTACAGATGCTCAAAAAGTAAGGTCTCATACATCCTAATTATCTATTTGCCCAGATACAATCATCCATTTCACAGGATCTTTTTGGTATTTTTTTTTTATTTTTTTAAATCTCAGCTTTACTCTTTTAATTTGTTTTAAAATGAGCCATTTTCCTAATTTAACCAGAATGAAAACTTGAAAGAAATCTTAAGTTGTCTATTGTAGGTGTTGAAGGTTTTTTCCTAACTTCCTAACAAGTGATAGTCAAGAAAGAAAAGACAGTGGCAAAAAAGAGTGGACAGCAACATGTTTTTCAGGCATATATAAAATGCTCATCTGGTGCACTGGTAGAGGTGTAGGTGGCTGAAATCTGTTAGGTATGTACTAACTTAGCAAGAAAGGGTTACTCACTGTCTCTCTTCATGTGGTGCAAATGTAATTGCTCAGCACTTTAAAACATTACCTTGAGATATCCCAAATATTTGTTAATGTGGGTGTTTCCTTCCCCATGAAAGTGGGTTCAAATAGAACCATTCATTCACAGGCTTCCTGACAAGGAAGCTGGAGACATGTGAATCCATGTGTTAGCCAGACTGCAAAACAAATCTGGCTCATTAGGATGGGTCATA
>VWYP01023431.1:5000-70000 GCA_013400435.1 Pycnonotus jocosus
AGAAGCTTCACTTGCACAAGGGGACACTTCACCAAGAGAGAGCCCCTATGAAACTGTAGTTGAAGCAGGACATTTGGGGAGCTATGAGTGCCTGTTGTGCCTTTCCCTTTCATCTCATGCTGACCTGTGCTAGAAGTCAGTAAATGCTTAACTTTAGGACACTGAGTTTTGCATAGCATTTAATTTTTCTGCTCTGGGGCTTCTTCAGAAAAACTTGATCTAGGTGCTTTCTGCCTTGATCACCAGCCAACTCTCTCAGGAAATGTGATTTTTCATGTCTCTCTGCTCTGCTTGGAGTTCAACAAACATCACAGGACATGCACAAACTGGGGGAAAAGAAAATTCTTCTGTGTCTTATCATTCTGGCAACTTACTCCAGATCCTCACCTTTCAGGATGAACATCTAATGCTCTGGGGATCAGAGGCAAAAGGCTTATTCTTTGTTGTTCGTGGCAGTGAGTATTTGTGGCCAGCAGTGACAAAACAGCAAAGAACAGCTGCAGCACAGTCTGAAGGGCAGCCTTGCTGGTTCTAGCAACTGGTTTATGTAGGTTACATTACAAGTACAAAAACCGCCATAGAAAGTGCATCTGAACACTTAACTTAATAATCAGGGTGTTTATCTGGTCCTGTACACAATTCAGTGATGAGGGCAAGCTGCTGGAGAGAGAGGTGCGGGCTCTAATCCCTCCTCCAGGGACTGTTTAAAAATTGTAGATTGAATAATCATTGAAGTAAAATTGCTATCCAGGCTTCTCACTCCAATGAATTGCAGAGCTACAAAGACAATCATTGGATTAGAGAGAAAGGTTGCATGTATATTTCTAAACATGTCATGAAGAGAGGGAGAGAACTGGGAGAAATGCACTGCAGAAAGGCCTGCAGTCAGCTTTGTAGTGTAGTCTCGTGGGAAATGGTAAACGGATCCAGAAAAAGAGTTAAATTGAACATATTGTATGGGTGCAATTTTCCTTGTAGCCTCCAAGGATTTCATATTGCAGGGAGGGAAAGATTCCCTACTCATTTGGTTTTGAAAAGTCTTGGACTTGAATTCTCTCTTCATGACAAATCATTTCCCGAACATTAGAGAAGGAGGCCTGAATTACCAGAAATAGTGAGTTTGAAGGCACAGTCTTCAGAGTGCAATTATTGCTGGTTAGCTTAGAGTTGAGTGCGGCTCTAGCAGTGAGAACTAAGCCTTACCTCTTATTTTCCTATCCAGCCTTGCTGCAGCTGGGGATGTGGACCCAGCTGGGACACTTGTGTGGGCTAAGACCATATAAAGTTGGGTGATGGAGAAGTGTTCAAGAACCTCCACAAGAGTGTAGTCTTCAACACCTCATTTTTTTAAAACATGTTTTAGGATTACATACTTGAGACATCCTCTGCTGTCAATGATGGTTGTTGGAGGTGCAGACACCACTGGATGATTTCCAATAATTTCTTGTGTATTCATGACTCAAATCATTCCACTAAAGGAAAGGTAAGTATGGGTGGAGTTCCCCATTTCTGTTGGTGACACCTGGAATTTATTACAGAGAACATTTTTTTATAGAAATCTTCTACTAAAAATTTTAGCAGTAGCTAAATGCTGGTGCTAACATTGGATCTAGTAAAGCAGCTGTTTTGGGAGAAGGGATACTCTCTTTTCACAAAGCAAAGGAATAGTGCTACATTGCACCAACACCTCGCTGCTGGCGAGTTTTCTGAGGCAGAGTTTTCTTTTCATACCTCATTTTGTGTATTTTACCACCTGTAAAGGATACACTTCTCTGTAGTATGTACAGAAAAAAAAACAGAAATTATTGTTTGGACTGTTTTCTTCTTTAGCAAGAGCCAGCAAATTTCCTTCCAATTCTTCAAAATCCTATGTAGCTCAACTACCATTACTACAGTTGGATTTTTGTCCAAGTACTACATACACTGAAATTTCTTTGGTGGTCTCCTACACTGGAGTTGTAAGTCCTTCCTAGACATGAATATGTGCTTTTGACAGCCCAGATTTGAAGTGTGGGAGCAGATAGTTGTCCCAATTTAAAAATTAGGAAGGTGGGACCATCAGTGATTTTCCCAGGAGCAAAAGAAATGCTAGAAAAAAAGAGGAAGTCAAGGTCTGTCTGAAAAGTTCCAGTCCAGAGCAGTTTAATACAGAAGCCAAGGTGTGGGAATGTCTTTCTTCTCACTCGATCATTGAATTAATTTTGCTTCTAGTGAATTTAATTTGTTGTTTCTTGTGCTGGTGAGGGTCTGAAGCCTGGTAGATTCTCATGGTTGCAAATCAGAGCTAGCCTTAGTCCTGTGGATGGCCAGTCTGCTTTCTAATCACCAATTTTCTTTTAGCAAAGTCAATGTTCACAGGTTATTGCTCAGAGTCACAATTTCAGAGATTACATGAAGTCATGAGAAGTCTTTTGATGAAATTTGGAATTTAGGACTGAAAATTTTGGACTGACAGCTTTGGATATACAGTGTTTTGAGTTTTCAGGGCTTCTGAAGACTAGTGTGCTCATAGCCATTAAGCACCATAATCCTTTGCCTGCATCTTTCATGCTACTGACACTCCACTTACAAAACCATGAGTAAATGACTGGAAGACTCTGATGCTAGTACATTTAGGTCTCATACTGCTTACCTGAAATTAGATGACATATACAATATCAGAATACTGCCAATTTTTTTAAAAAAGATAAATTAGTAGTGCTGAAGTAGTTAGGTTTTAACATTCATACAATTACCTTTTCAATCCCTTTAGAAGGGCAGTTATTTCAGAACTGGTTTTCCTTGGTGAACATTATAATGGATGTTGTCACTGAGAAATGTTACCAAAATACATTTTTAATAATGCAAAGCACACATGTGTATGTGTTTGTATGCTGGAGGAAAGGCTTTCATTTATAAGAAGTTTAGTTTCTGTAATCCAATAAGCATTTTCTGTGAGCAGAGAACAAGTTTGATGTTAAACAGTTTTAAAAGAACTTAGTTATAAGATGGGTTTTACTGAAAGGGGCAATATGTTTTTATGCCTCTTTCAATCATGGCCAAAAACTTTTTTGGCTGTGAATGCAATCCTTTATAAACTTGCCTCTAAGAGGAAAATGTGGTCCTCTTCCAGTACATGCATACATACCCTTGAAAAGTGCACTGCTTGCAGTGCCAAGTTTCATTCTTAACATACAGCAACATAAATATTGCTCTCTTCACCCCTATCCTTGTGTTATAATTGCGTTAGCCTATGTGGTCCAAAGAGTGTTTCCAGTAACAGCAAAAGAAATTTCGAAATAATAAAGCTGTCAGTGTTAACAGTGATTCTTGACAAGACTCATGTAAACCTAACTAAAAATAGAGAAAGTTTCACTTGTCAAAACCAAGTTATAATGCAAAGTTTGGGATTTTCTGCTTCCCATCAGATTTATTTCTCACAGTGAATTTAATGATTTTTTTAAAAGATAGACAGTTTTTCTCCTTTTCCCTTTCTCTTTTCCTGCCACACTGCCAAACCTAAGACGAAAAATGCATGTTTACAATCAATTGAAGAAAACTGATCCTCACTATAAAGAGCTTTCAGTGCTCCTTATGGTTTAAAAATCAAGAGTTTTCCTATGTATTTATTACAAAAATTGGAGCTCTGCTATTACTTACTGAGCTTGAAAGAAAGGCATGCTCTACTGAATCTTATATAACATATCTGCTCTTCCAGCCTTGCAAGTAATGGCAGTAGTCTGATTTTGGCTTAAATATATAAAAAAGCCTCTGATTCAAAGAAAGAAGATTCTCAATACTTGACTAGTTTCTAAATAGGCATTTTGAGCCTTAATAGTCATAACATTAGTTTTATGGTCTGATTCAGTGATCTTAAAGATCCTTTCCAACCCATATGATTCCACGTGTGTTGTTTGTGAGGTCTGAATTTTGAGCTGCTGAGAAGGGATGTGCTGCCTGTGATTTCTGTTGTACTGCCTGAGTTCATGAGAGCCTGGGATTTGACTCTAAATATCTATCATATGGACTCAGGACCTCTTGTACTTTAAATATCAATAAGCTTCTGCCTGTCTCCACTAAGGAATCTATCAGAGTAAGTGTATGAAGGTAATTTAAAATAATTACTTTTTCCTCTTTAATGATGTTTGTGGGATAGCTCATAAGAACTAGAAGTAGAATGACATTAAACTCTTCTTAGTGGAAGATGTGTTGCTCATTAAACCAATTGGAATATATAAAAGGAATTTTTTAACAAGATCTGTTTTGGGGGAAAAACTTACTAAAAATGGAAGGTCTGTACAAATGCAAGGTACAGTGCTTTGGACATATCAGTGCCAATGATAATGTTAAAAAGTCTTTCAATATGAGGAATAGATGTTACATATTAATTTGTTGAAAGACACTACAAATATAATTTGAAAGACAGTTAATGGTTGTTTGCAACTGTTAGGGGTTTTTTTTGGTGTGGGTTTTTTTTTTATAAATTATAAGGTTGTAAAGTCTGCTATGCATTGAAGGTTAGCTAATATTCTCTGATAATACAGCGTAATTGCTCATCACTTTAAGAAACAAGTAGACAAAACATGAACTGCACATTGAGGTGGATATCACTTTGCTTATAGAACATATTAGATGTGCTCTGACAGGGCTTTATTTTAATTTCTTATTTGGTTTACCTGATATTTTCTTCACAGTTTTAATTATGACTGCATGTGGATATGTGAAAAATTATTAAAATATTTTTGAGAGGACAAAAACCTTGACTAAGAGCAAAATAGTATAAATAAAATGGAGAAAGTGCACTGTGTTTTAAATGAAGTCTGTAATGTACTCTCAGAAGCTTAAGGTAAAGATGATCTGATGAACTGAAAAAAAAATATAGCAAAAGACTTTCTCTCCAGTTAAAAGCCAGCTTCTGGACTGGGTATCTCTTTCATCATTGTTGATGACTTTACCAGCATCTAAACCAGAAGATGTTTCTGAATTTTTTGCACTGCTTAAACACCAACAACACCTTCATGTGTCACAGAGAAAGTACAGAGCACAAATACTGTATTTCAATAGCAATGGAAAAAGAAAATAGTTACCCTCGTATTCAACTCATGAGAAAGACTAAAAATGACATTGGGGTATTATCATTGTTTTGATTTTCCCCATCTTTAAATTAGAAATTCAGTTCTGTTTTCTACACTTTTCTGATATACTCCAGTAAATTTTGACAGACTTCATGATATTGTGGATCCCAGCTGGAGTAATTTACAAGAAAAAAACCCAGAAAACTGTATGAAGCACTTGATTTTTTTTTTCTCCATAGCTTCACAGAAGGGAGGTTTGAACCATGCTGGACTTCTTTTTAACAAAGAAAACTTAGAAGTTTTCAGTGGAATAAAGAGGTAAGATTAGCATCAAGTTCTGAACACATCATGTTTATTTCCCTGAGGATGTAACGTACAGCTTTTGGCACGTGTTGTGCCAACAGGCGCATGTGTGTTACATCTTCTGTGGGAATACCCCTAGGAAGAGCCACAGTGGAATAATTTTAAACCTTGGACTGAGGCTGCTTTTATGACGAGTTATTGGATGGAGCTTTGAGTCAGCAGCAACTTGATTTAATATTACTACATCCTGTGAAATTTTCATAGATTTTAAGATGAGGGCAGCAGAGGGGGCAGCCTCATTATTTCTCCTTGCAACATTCAATGGAATGTAGGAACATTTTGAAGTTGTGGGTTAATTGTTTGGCTTAAAGTGTAATTTATTTTTCAATGCTGAATTAGCAATACTTAGGCATATTATTCATGCTTTAGTAGAGAAAGCAGATTAGTTAAACTCCAGGAATTGAATTCTTAAAGGTTACATTTTGAAAACAAATGTGTATGAAAGAGAAGGCAAACTATAACAAGACAGAGGTTGTCATTACACGAATTAAGCATCTGTTTGTATTACTATCGAAATTATTGACATTAGACTGTGATTGCAGGGATATTTTCTATACTGTTTGATAGTCATTCTGATCAGACAGCACTTATCCTTCTTTCTCATCCTCAAACCACTTGCAGTTTGTTCCTCAGTTCAATGCCTGTGTCCCAGAATGGCAACTTCACGGACACAAAAATTAGGAAAGTTTGACTTAACAACTGCTTCTCTGCAGATGTATTCAAAGAGAAACATGCTTTGATGAGTACACTGGTGAGAGATCAAGGTCTAATTATGCTTGCTTTTGAAAGTGTGAGGAACTGTGGGCTACAATTCCCTGGATAAATGGCACTGATGTTTTCTCTACTTAAGCCAATGAATAAAATAAATTTATCATTATTTATTGGAAGTATACACAGGCTTAAAGACAGATGTATGCAGTGAACCACCTTTGGATCTAGGAATATTAACTTATCATAGCTCTACAAATGAGTATTTATAAAAATTCCACATGACAGCTGTCAGTTTCCATGCAGTCACTCTCCTTCTTGAGTCCTGTCTGTCTCAGCAGTATTACATAGATAATAATGCTGGAGAATATGTTTGATACATAGTTCAGTGTATATAGTAACATGGACATTGCCTCCCTCATATCTGTCAAAAAACCTGCAATAATTTTCATTAGTACTGGCATCCAGCCCATAGTCTAAGGACACAAAAGTGCAAGTAGTCAGGGTATGTCAGAAGAGCAAGTCAGGTCTTGCATTGCAATAGGTACCAAAATGCTGGACTCTCAAAGAAACTGCTGCTTTTTCTTTATTTAAAAGTAGTAGGGGTTTTTACTTAGACTGGAGCAAGATTTTTTGTTCAACAGCATGTAGTAAAAATATGTGCTTAAATGGCATTCTATAACAGGTCCATGCACAGCAGAAATCTGGTAGTGGAGCATCCCTGTGAGCAGCATCACTGTGCTGAGAACTGGGACAACTTTCTTGACTTTTACCTTAGGCTGTAAGCTCCTTGAGATTCCAGGACAGCTGACACAATTTCACTGGTGTTTTGGAAGTCGTGGCTGGTCAGCATTACTCAGGACTCTCTTTTGTCTTTCTATCCCCCCCCCCCCGCCCCGTGACATGGAGACCCTTGCCCCATTTTGGCCATTCATGGGCAGAGAGTCTCCTAATGTTTTTCATTAATTCAAAGGAATTCCACTCTAATTAGGTTTCTGTCAAACGGTAGGTGCTGAAATTAACTTTGAAAGGAGTTTGAACATGACTTTGTTACTGTATACCAGGAAGATCTTAATGCCTTCTTTGAACTGATTTGGCAGTATGATTTCCAATAATGGCTTATATTGAAATTATTGAAAAAATATTCAATATAATTATATTGACTTGAAAAATCATACTTGTGTTTTCCTGCCTGTGATATGATAGTAATGAACCTGTATTTTTAGCAGACAAAATGAATCAACAGCTAGAAACTCTGGATGCCCATGGTCTTTTGTCATAATTTTCTTTTTTATTTAACATGTAGAATGTGATCAGGATAGCACACCAATATTTTTATTACAAAGTGGTGCCACTGACTTGTAGTCAACAAGTTCTTCTGAGGTTTCATGCTCACACTTCTGTTTTTGCTCCTGTCAAGCCAGAGCATTTGCTATATCTTGAGCACAGCTGTGAATTGCAATTGTGCCTGGAAGGGCAGGCATTGAACCAAGGAAGAAAAGAAAACTGCCTTTAGATTTATGCATTTTTTCATATTGGGACTCAGATAAGTTCCTTCTAGGAAAGTTCATCTTAAAGAGTTCCTTGCAAAGCAGGTAGGTGAGCCAAGGAGGCCTGTCTTAGACTTCTCCTCAGATTTTTCTTTAGGTTGATGAAACTTCAATGTTTCCAATAGAAATAGTGTATTTCTCATAGGGGATAAAACCAAAATTGCTTGCCTTTGTCTGTGCTAGGGGTTCAGTTGTTAATGCAGTGTTTCATATCAACTAACCCTGCAGGATAGTCTCTATGCCATCATTTTCCTTCTGAAGTCTGGCATGCACTGCCCACCCTGGCTCACACTTATGAGAACAAGAGCAGAATCACCTAACACCAGCATCCTTTTTCTTTTTTTCTGTTCTTTTTTTTTTTTTAACAACCAGGCCCTTAGCCCTCTTTTCACTTTGCTTCCATTAGTAGCAAATCCCTCTTGTCCTTTTTAATTTTTAATTACCATTGTCTGTTCACCTTTGTTTTACCCATGACATCTTCAATTTAAACAGTATCAGAGAGGTTGATGTGAACAGTTTTCTTTTCAGCTTAAGTGACTGCAGCTCGTTTAGTTGTTAATTATGCAGGGAGGTTTGCATGGCTGAGGCTGGTAATTTGAATATGCTCCCAATGTCAGGTCTGTGTCTGGACGGCTGAGCTTGTAAAAGGATTATGATGTATATATGGTTCATGGCTAAGAGGGCTAATGAAAGTACCTCATTTAATCAAACACAATTAATTAAATGAACTTATGATATTAACCCATCTTTCCGTGCATGTATAATTTATATTAATTGATCTGCTGCATTGAAGTTGACCAATCAGGTAGGCTGCTGACAGCCTAAGGAAGAAGTACCATTAGCATTAGTTTGATGCAAACCATAATTGATGGGTCAGTGTGTTTTAGGGATGTAGCAAAAGCTTTGTTAATTGTCATAAGAACTTCAAATTGATTGTGTCTGCATTAGTACATAAATTTAAATTGATTAATGTTTTGTTCTAAAATTAATGTCTATACTGCATGGGTGATACAATGCTTTATTTATTGGATTCATTAATGCAGTCTCAGGAAAAATAGTGTTGAAGTTAGGTAAGCGGGGATAGATCGTTAAGGATGAGTTCAGTGGAGCCATGTGGGAGACAGCATTCCCACACGGAGCCTGAGCCCTCCTGCACCGAGATGGCCATGTGTGAAACACTGTCCAGAAACCATGGAGGTTGATATTTAATTAAAGCTTTTTAAAAAACATTAGTGATAGAGGGGAGGGAATGGGAGGGGGAAGCCAAAACCCCTTATGTAGAGTAAGTGCTAAGAAAAAATACAAAGAAAGCCTAGAACTGGTTGATTATCTTAAATGTGGCTAAGTCTCTCTCTAGTCTAGATCAGCATTGTCCCCAGAATATTTCCTGTAAACCTGTTTGGTACAAGTGCTGCAGCCAGCTCATAATGTGTCTTCAGCTGAATAGGAAACTGAAATTACACCACAGCAGGTTTGTTACTCAATCATTTTGTCTGTCGCTTCTCTGCATTTGCCAGCATAAGGGAATGCCATAGGTATATTGTGTTTGACAGTCACTTTGTTTTAATAAGTATTTGCATTGTATGTGCTTGATTCTTGTGCTGTAGCACAGGATGCTTTGGCATGTTTTATGGAACTGGCAGTTAAATATAATTTTGCCTTCTTTTGCCAGCTTATTATAGCACCTTATATTTCAGTTTGCTTTAATTTTGATGAGAAATTTTAAAGGAACAAAGAAGAGTAGAAGATCCACAGAGAAGTCACTTTAATTCATTTATAACCCTTCCTTTTTCTTACCAAAGGAAACTTAACATCTGTTTCTTATAAACTGATTTAAATAGAAAATGTGTAATGCATCCTTTTACCAAATGGTTCTTTCTTTTATTGGAGGAATAAAGCAGTTTGACTGTTCTGCTTTTACTATAGTGCATTCATGCTCTTAGAAATGGGACATCTCCACTTTTACGAGGGCACAGTCTGAGCTTTGCACACTAGAGAGGAGATTATATATCTTTCTCTGCTCTCTTACCGAAGTATGGTATACTATGTATTATTTACAGACAATTTCCTGGTTCTGCAATGGTTGGTTTATATTCAAATATCACTCCATGTGGTGGCACTAGCGAGTAGCAAACATCCTAATTGGTTCCTGGAGCACAACTCCTTTTGCTTTTAAGTTTTTGAGATTGTGTTAATGGGTGCCTTGTACTTCCTTTCTATTGCCAGATTTTAAGGACAGCTATTCAAAGCTAAGTCATATTGTTCCGAGGCAATCGTGATGAAGTGATGAGCTTTGTCATGTGAAGCAATGTTGGCAATACTTTTGACAGTTTGGGCAAATTGGGTTCTTATTACTTGTTTAAATTATGTTTAGTGTTCCTCCTCTTTTTGCAAGTTGTATAACTGCAGTGTATCCTATATAAGTGAAGATATACATGCAGACAATTCTCATATTTCAGGTGAAAAAAAGACGGTGCTGTAAATTTTCTTGTTTTGTTTACACCTTTGTTAGAACTCCTCCACAGTATTACAGTTAATTACTACCAAAAGGCATATTCTCTTCAGTGAGCTGGTTTCCCAGCAGAGTGGCTTTTTGCTTTGCAAAGATTTTGCACTAATAACGCATGAATATTTGACCCAGAGCCAACAGCAAGAGAAAAAACTCCTGCTGTGTAGAGAAAGGCATGAACAGCTCTCCCTTGCACTCTAAGAGCAAAGTGAATGGAAAATAAAATAGAGAAAATTTGCCACTTAAATAATATGATAAATTCAGAACTAGTCTCAGTGCCACCACATGATGCACTGGAAAAGAAAAGCACTGACTGCAGGCATCTTGTGCCAGAACAGAGCACCTTGGGAATCACTGATACTTTTCTAAATGCTAGGATAGTTTTCTGTCATTTTTCCAAAATCACAATGATAGAAAAGAAAAGATATGTGTGTGTTGTTCATGTGCATGTTTTAGGATGGGACGAAACACACGTGTGGGTCTGTGGAGGGGAATGGGAGGCTGTCATGGTTCTACAGCAATAATGTTGCTTTTGCTATTCAGCCCTGTGACTAGGTCACAGATGTTCCAGAGTAGAAATTAATGTTATTTTTTAAAAAAACCACTTAACTATTAGGAGAATGCAGTATCTCTTGGAGCAATTATTTTGCTAATTGTGTCGTGGTTTAGGTTGCAGCCAGAGCTGTACTCTTTGCTAACAATAGTATTATTTGGATTTAAGTGCAGGAGTGGTGGGAGAGCAGATAGCTGGCTGCCTTTTGAAACGTATACAGTGAACCCAGGATGGCAGAGAGGAGCTATTACAACAAAACCATTGGAAACAGAAGGACAGAGAGATGAGTGTTAAATAAGGAGGGAATTGCACATGTCCTTGTCAGGTCCTGCCATCAGATCTGCTCCTTGGCTTGCCATTGGTGCACGGTGAGGATGATAATTTTCGACCAGCTATGGAAAAGAAAGCATTGAGAAAGGTTACAAAGCCTGTGGCCAGTGGATTCCTTGCACATTATTCTCTCTCTCTGAAGCATTGTGAAAATCCATGAAGAGGGCTGGCCATCCTCAAGTCCAATTCAAGGGTTCTGCCATCAGTAGGTGTCACTGCAGCCAGACAGAAACACCAATGCACACAGGAACGCACAAACTCACCTCACCATAAAAAGCAAAATCTACACAGCAAAACCATATTGCCTCTCTAACACACAGAAGAATTTATGTAATAATCTGGAGACAGAAGTGTAGGAAATAAGTCAGTACCACTCAACTGAAAAAGGTTGTTGCTTAGTGAAAACAGATCTTTTTCCTCATTACCTCCTAAAATGCTTGTACTGGAATCTGTAGACAGGGTAGTATAGTATTCACCTTAGCTAAATGGAAAAAGAGGTATTTAAAAAGTAATAAAACTATTTATATGTAGTGTAAAGAGGTATGTGTCTTTATTTATGGTATTTATGTTTATTTCAAAATAAAATGCCAAAGTCATCATGAGAGAAAATAATTCTTCTCTCTTATCTAAGAGAACCCACAACTTGAGTTTGTAGTCATAAAAAACATCAGAAAATATTAGGTATTAGTAGGAGAACTAGGCATTAAAATATTTAGTCACACAACAGCAACATATTCTCTAACCTTTCACAGTAGAAGAGCTGGCTTAGAATCTATCTAAACCTGAAAATGTTATGTTATAGTAAACCAAGAAGAAAGTGATGCATCACTGTTAGTAAAATAAAAGAATGTTAACACAGAAGAAAGATGTCATAGGGGAAATCATCTAACACATTTTCTGGTAACATGAGATATTTTTACAGGGTTTGGTGGGGTTTTTTTTGGTTTTGGGGTTTTTTTTGTTTGTTTGGTTGGTTGGTTGTTTTTATTATTGAAAATTCTTAGCACTCAAACACTAACCAGCATCTTAAGCTATCATTTTTTATCATCATTCCAGTAGGGTAACAGGAATACACTAATCAGAATTAAAAATGGTAAGTGAAATTGAAGTGTCCTGAAGTTTCAGTTCAGAAATAATATAAAACTAGCTTTTGTTCAGTTTTTCATTCTGTGCATTTAAAACATCACTTCATTCTCAGCCAACAGCTAGCATTTTACAAAGTGCACTGTTATATTTAAGTGCTTACAGTATTGGTTTGTTCTTGAACAGAAAAAAAAATAAGCTCTCGTTGGTTTAGAATTGCATGTTCAGTCAATACACAAAAAGAAATATTCCCTTTTTTTTTTTTTTATTTTTAACCCACAAAACTGGGATGGAAATGAAAGGATTAAGCTAAATCTGATAATTTAATATGGCATTTATTTGTACTGCCTCTTACTGCTGTTTTGAGATGTGCTTGTGCAGGTATGTAGAAAAAGCCTGGATTGTTTGACAGAAGCGTATGTCCTCTGCACAAAGAAGACTGCAGAACCTTAATTAATTAGAATGATTTATTTCAGAGGTTGGAAATGAAGTAGTTAGGTTAGTATTTAATGCTCTCTAGTATGAAAATTTTAGATCAACTTCTGAGTCTTGTGTAATAAGAGTTTAATCAGGCAAATCATTGACCATAATCAGATAACTAAAATGAGTCCTTTCTCTCAGTACCTATTTCTTCCTTTAGGACTCTGTCATTCTCCTGTCTGGACAGTGATTTAGCAGTTCTATTCTACCTGACTAGCAATATTTAATTAACAAATATTTTTACTGAGTTATCAGTGACCTTTATCTATGACAACAGATTTTTTAGTAAATGTGTGTGTGCATGCGAGCACAGACTTCAAATATACATTTGATATGAGTTATATGCAGTAAAAAATTTTAGAGGTGTCAATGAACAGCTGATAACTATACATGCATCCATGTTTGTGGAAAAATAAGGATTACTACTTCTAAGTACAGAACTGTTCTTTAAAACACCAATTGACATTTCTTTAGGAAAAAATCCCTAGCCAAAGAGAACATGCAAATGCTTTGCTCCTTGTGGTTTTATAAACACTCTAAAGCAGATCTCCGTGTGTATATTAATGTCTCCACTCTGCGTGGGGGTGAGCACTGCACCTTCCTCTTTTCATTCATTAGGGTGATTTAGGTGCTGGCACGGAAGGTTGGTTCAGGCTGCTGCTGCTGCAGCTCCGGTGCTGCGACTGCCGCCTGAAGTTTGTCTGTATTAATGTTTCCAACTATCATACCTGAAGCAAAAGAGAAAGTGAGATGAAAGAGATTAGTTCTATGTCTAAAAATTGGTTATCTGTAGTGTTTCATGAAATTTGCCCCGAAGGGAAACTTCCTGGATAGTTTTCTTGTTACTTGACACAATTCAGGCAGAATCATATTTGTTCCTTTGTCATGTTACTTTAGCATGGTGTGTTGAGTAAAGTGAACAGGTGCCCTCTTGTATTGATCAGCTATCATGGCAAGGAGCTATTATTAGATTTTGAAGGGGAAAGAGAAGGGTTGAGAAATGAAGAGGAGAAAGTGGGACAGGTTATTGATGATGGTAATAACTGTGCTCACTGGTCTCCAAACACTGGAGCTGTAAAGTTGACCAGATGAGAAGATCAGTATAGATATGTTGAAGGGAAAAGACAACATGAAGAAGTATGGAGCATAGCTTCTTACCTGGCAGAGTTATTAAAGTTCATTGAAGGAAGATGAACTGTTTCAATATGTTAAACACTTGAGGCTGTTAAGGGAGAGTTGCTGTCACAGTAAGAGGCATTGTTTAAGTTTGCTTTTTCCTTTTTTTTTCCCTTGCTCCTTCCAACCTTTCTGTAATTTTTTTTTAATTTGAGTTTGTTGCTGTTCCTGTTTAGATGTATGCTAGACAACCATTTAGAAATTAAAAAGTGAACAACTGGAAAAGATTAACTGATTCCTTTGAATAGGACCTATTGCTCATGTTATCTGAAAGCTTACTTCATGATGTGAATTCCACAAAAGCATAGAGTTAGTCAGCATTAATGTATGAGTAGGAATATAGTATGCATATATATCATATTTTGCTGCTACGTTAATCTGTTCAATAGGATGTCTTCCTCAGCTACAGATTTGTTGTAGGCAAACAACCACCATATTTTAGAAGTCAAGTATGCTAAGTGTTATATAGCTTGATGTATAATGAGATGCACTAGCCAGCAGAGACTCAAAATAGACCCAACATGATTCAGAATACGCCTCTTTTACCCAAACAGTGCTTCTAACATAATTAATTTAGTGGTAATAAAAGGCAAAAATTTAATTCTGCTTTATGTTTGATAGTAAGAAGTACATTAAATTAAGAGACAGTGAACTCTCAACAGTAAATTTGACCTGAGGGTTAAATTCTCTGTTCTACTGAAAGGTCACCACATGATTCAATGTTTTTAATCCTTCCACAGTGTAATGATATTTTAGGGGATGCTTGCAAGCATATATCAGGGTTGTCTATACAAAATCACATTTGATTTCAACACATGGAGAAGGAATGTTTCCTCCATTGTGTATAAAGCATGTGTTAATTAAATTCTGTCATTGGAAAATGTTTTACATATATTCTGGATCAGAATACAAATTTCAACCATTGAAATGTATACAGTTTCACTGCAGACAGAAAATAATTATTATTTGACTCCATTGACTACCAGCCCACATCAAAAAATAAGTTTATCTTCTTAAGGGGTTACTTATAATTTTGCTAAACATACAAATTTAGGAAGGGAAGAAAGTACATAGGCATTTTAGGCAATCAAAACCCTATCTAAAGAAGATGGATATCTGGGTGGCTCTGGCTGTATGTACTGGGTGGAATGTACCTCATGCAGGGATCTCAGGGATACTGCTGTTGGCCTGGCATTTGCCATACTGGAGTGGGATATGTAGTACAGAAAGTCTTAGTGCAGACTTTGAAAACAACATTGCCATATTAGCAGGGCACTGTGCCTAATCTTGTAAATCCTACCTTCAGCTGGAATATCATTTGGGCACAGCACCCCACTATTTCCAATTTGGAAAGCATGGGAACATGCTGTCAAAAAATAGTTCCTTTTGATCCCCATCTTGAAAGGAAACCTTCAGTCACCTGATGGGAATGTGAGAAGCTATTAAAAATCAGTCCATATGTATATGTATATGTATACACACATGAAATCTGCATTTAATTAAGGATGGATTATGGTTAGCCTGTTGCAAAAACATATTTTAAAACAAATTATTTCTGTACATATAAAGATGCATTTACCATAGCAAAATTACTTCTCAGTTTGTGTAAAATTCACCAAACAGCTACTGCTGGAAATGGCTTTTCAAAGAAGGTGAAACATTTCTGGCTTCACCACACTGGCACAAGACTTTTGTGTGTTTCCTTGTTTAATTCATTTGCCCACTGATTATTGTAACTGTCCAAATTGTAGCACTTCTCCCTCTTCTTAAACTCTCCCCTTAGAGAAGGGAAGTATTATAGCCTATATGGTAAAGAGTTATTTTTCCTTGTAGTTTTTCATACAGGTTGGAATGTTTCTGCTAGAAAAGACCAACACAGCCTTTCCTGAGAAAAATCACTCACTTGATCTGATGCAGTCACACTCAGCCAGGGACATCACACACACATTTGTGGTGAAACACAGAAGGGTGCTGTTTATGGTCTATGAATATGCCAGCTTTCTCAAAGACACTCAGCTGCAAACGACCACTGGCTTAGAGGTTAGGACATTCTTTTGAAGAGTGGCAAAAATAAACTCTTTTCTACTTTTTGATTGACAGTAGATTTCTCAGAAATTCATGGGGTAACAGAATGAGGATACCCTTCTGAAAAACAATGGACAGATATTTGTTCCAGACCCTACCTACATATGCAACATAGAGGAAATCTCACAGAGAGAATGGTAGTGCCTTTTCTCACATTGCTCATCATATCTGCATGACATTACTGTTCTGGGAGGAAGTCCCCTTAATAATTGAAACATGAAATAATTGAACATGACTTTCCACATCCTGGGTTAATGTTGCCACTAAGCATCCAATGAAAGGAAATGGGAAAGGTCTCCTGTTTACCATGTCTCACAAGACATAATTCCTCTCATTCTTTTAGGATCTAGCCCTCCAATTTTTGAGAGGGGAGAGGGAGGAGAGGTAGCTGAATCCTGCTACTAACATGTATTAGCTCATTTCAGAATAAATACGCATTTATTCAGGAACAAGTTCTTGATCAGGCCCATCAAAAACAAAAAATCTACCACTGTGGTCTACAATTCATGGTGTTGTCTGTGGTGAGGTGGACAGTTTACACTGTGTCTCAGTCATCAGAGAAACAGGACATGCCCTGTTTTCTTTCTTTCTTCCAGTCTAAGCTGGCTGCAACTTCAGCAGCATGGAAAACGCTGCTAAGTCCACATGGCTCACCCTGCACAATGAAATGAATAATCCTGCTGCACCTAGGTGACACAGCAGGTGTCTCGGACTGACAAAGCACTAATGTCTAAATGGAGCATTCACAGGAGGAGCAATGAGTCATTCATGCTGATGGGAAGCAGATCCTCTCAGAAAATACTGTACTAACTACTGTCACTTGAAGGAAAACCCGCAAGTTCACTGTCTATACTGGTATGATTGGGCAAATTTCCATACTTCAGTCCACAGCAGCCCAGGAAACCACTGTGTTGGTTTTCTTTCATATCCTGAACAGGCAGCAGCTGAGGGGAAAATTTTATCTTCTTTGAATCTTACTGTCACATAATTGGTGTGTTCGATAGGAGTAAACAAAGTAACGTAAAATACATCATATGTTCATTTTCTTAACATCCCACCTCAGCAATAAGCATGAGAGTTGTATATAACTGCTCCTCATTCCCCCATTTTTTTTTCACACCTCACTAGTGACTAAAGTCTTTTAAACTCTTCCTCTTATATAAAATTGCCAGCAATTTCATAGGTACTCAGGGATTTCTCATTAAACAGTCAGTATTTTTATCAAGTTGTAGTTTCTTAATTTTTTTCTTTCTCTATTTTCAATTTTTTGTTTGGTTTGATTTGGTTTGTAATTTGTCTTAGAAATATGATTCACCTCTGTCACTCTGAAAGAAACTGGTGGTTGCACTGTTCAATGATGCAAAAAGAAAGGATTTCCATGTCAAGGGAAATATAATTTCCACTGTAGTGAAACTGCACATCTAATCCACTGTTGATTGACAATTATGCCCTAAGCTCTGACCAGCCTGCTAGTGGTCATTGTGCCGTTCAAACAGTAGGGTAAAATTGCAGGCAGCCAAAAATCTGGCTTAAGCAGATTTCTTGAGAGAACAATCCCAGCTAAGAATATTCCTGTTTGTCTGAACTCAATTTACTCGTGCACATGCTGATGTACCATTAAAGATGACATGGGAGCTGACTCTTAAATCAAAAGATTGTGAGAGCCAGAGAGAGAGAAGAGAGAAGCAGTATCTTCTTGAGGATGTGTAGAAGGAACCTCAGGTACAATTAAAAAGGAAAATTCTCTGAAGACATTTCCTGCCTTTCTTCCCACAGAAGGCAAGGTGGAGGTTGTCTTAGTTCCTAAAGGGATGGATGCACTGCCTTGTGCTGCCTGGCGACTCGCCCATTCTGTCTGGGTGAGCATCAGACAAGAACAGCTGGTACATACACCCAGCCCCTTTCCTCTTCTGCCCGTTGGACTTGCCAGGCTCACCTGCAGCTTCCAAATACCTTTGAGTTCTGCCCTTACCTGCCCACCTCTCCATGCCAGTCTTCAGGATGGAAAAAAGTACCTAAAAGCTCTGTTTTGAAACAGCTGATGTAGGTCAGCACTGGTCACATCTTACAGGGTAGAAGGAGGATAAAAGTGATGGTGAGGCAATCTACAATCCAAAATATTCAATGTAACTGCTTCCACCTGAAAATGAAGTACGTGATTTTGAATTCTTTGCAGCATTACAATGTAAGTTTTTGTTCACTAGAACTGAACTTATTGAACTTTCAATCCTCTTCCATTAGGTTCTTCCGATTTGCAGTTGATACAGAACTTTTCAGTGATGTGTATTTGTGATATTTTCTGAAGTAAATTCATATTTTTATTCAAGACATCCAGGCATGCCTAGAATGAGGGGAAGAAAAATACATGAAATTTCAGAAGCTATTGGGAATGCTGTGCTTATGCATATGTGCTTACACACAAAGAAAAGAATGGGGAAATGGTGGTGAAAATTCATGAATCATCTGTCTATTTAAAGTTCCAATTCTGTGCTAACCAAAAGAAGGACATACAAACTGTTGCTGCAGCTATTATTTAGAGCACTGAAAAACTGCAGCTTTTGAATGGGCTGGTAGATATAGTAATAAAAGAAAAAAAAAAAAAAAAAACACAAAACAAAATTAGAGTTTGCACCAGAGATAAAATTGCCTGAAATTTTCATTTTTCTTGGCTCTTTTGGTTTTTAAGGTCCAAACTCCTGTCTTAAAATCAGTAATTCTGCCCAGGAATTAAGAATTCTAAGACAGTACTCCAGGACTTTTACTAGGTAGAGACCCCTTGCTACCTCAAAGCAAGAACTTTCCTTTCTTTCATTTCATACTGCAATGGAGAAATTTTGCCACTGTACAGACAGGACTACAGAGTTCCATATTTCCTCTCCTAACATGCCACATCTCTGTTAAGTAATATCTCTGCTGCTTTACTTCACAAGTGGAAGATACTCTGCTGCCCTAGACCTTGTGATATTCAATCAAAGGCTGAGAGTGCTGCTGGACTGTGCTGTCTTGCAATGACATATCATAGTCCAGACTACAAAACTGATGCTGTCAAACTGAAAGTACCCAACTGTGAAACGTCATTTACAACCCAAAAGTGTAAAACTACTACCTTTATGTTTTTCTAAATAAACTTGATTTATTCTGCATCTCATTCCTTTTATCCTCCTCCTCTTCACTCCACTTTTCTTACCAGTAAATTATTTGCTAGGCTGGTTGTTCCAAGTTCTCTTGATTTTTTTTTCCCCCTCCCGGGTAATTAAATGTACTTACTCTGTGACCAAAGCCAAATATTCTTCTTATCCAGAGAAGTATTCTGATGCAAGGGAAGTGACTTCATAGAGCAACATTTCCTTTGGGAGATATGCTTGAGTCCTTCCCCAAAGAGGGCAACCTGTTTCATGCACTCAGAGAAAGCTCTAGAGTAGACTGATTAGGCAAATTTCCATTTATCACCATTTAGCTGGTTCACACAAGAAGCATCTTCAGCTGTTGTGAATGACACATAAGCTCAGACCTTTACCAAAAAAGCTGGTATGGCTGGTCAAATGATTCTGGTCACTTGATGATTTTCATTAGTATTATGAGAGAAAATATTGCATAGCAGCTGCCTGTAATTGTTTATGTGTTTCTCTGATATACTTCCATAGCAGTTACTGTATGTGGTTGCTCTATTAATCTTTCCATATGAACAGGTCCTTTGTTTAATTAAATTGGACCCAATGAGGCAGTGCATGGTCCTCTGATAAGCTCATTCATCTTTATTTGATTCTTTGCTGACACATTAGTTGCCCTGTGACACAGGTTAAGTCATTGAGTGGCCATTACCTTCTCGTTTACTCTCTCATGTTACTCCTAACCACCTTCCTGAAGTCAAATCCAGATGATTTGTGCCAATTTCATGGGGGCACAAACTGGAACATCCGATAACTTTCTACATGGCTGACTTTATACAATCTTGCTTGCACATCTCAAGCTGCTATGTCTGTCAAAACACAATTTTTTTCCCCTCCTCCTTATGGGCTTTGATAGAGCTATGAGTACTAGAGGTCTCAATTATAAAATGTCATGACACTGCCGCACAATTTTTTACAGTAATTTCACAGTGTCACTTTGTGATTATTTCAGGATAGCTTTGAACCATGACTGAAATGAATTGTGGCCCTTAGTGTATTGGGTGATACAAATTGTGAGCTGGTGTGACAGAGAGGCAGGCATTGTTAGGAATAAACTCCATGTGAAGAAAGAGAAGCGTCTATTTTTTTTCAGAAATTATACAGAAAAATCAAGCAACAAAAGGGAGGCAGAGAAAGGAAGAAGAAAGAATTAAACATTTGCAACAAAGAAAGCATCAGCTGCACACCTTAAATTCAAACAATCTCTTATCTCAAACTGGGGCTCTTCCAGGCTTACAGAGCTGAAGCCCAACCTAGAATTCTGCAATAAACTTCATCAAACTCTGTCATGAGGCAGAGAAATGTGTTCCACAAGAAAAAAAACCCAAACCAACTCCATTAAACTGTCAGGGTTTTAAAAATGTGTAGCAAAGAGTCAGATAAACACCTGACCAGGCAAACATTGGTCTTGGCAGACACTCCTTCCATTTTATAATACCGCTCCAAGTAGCTTTAATGTACAGTTGTTCATACAAAATGAGTGAATAGAGACACCTTTGCAGGTGTCTGTCTCAACCATCTCCCTGGCTGAAATAGTGAAGGCAGGGCAATGAGAGATGCTTTCCAGAGACCCAGAGTTGTGAGGAGGTGGAAAAGAGAAGAGGCTTGCCCCTCTTCTACTCTGTGAGCAAATGGAGCACAGTTCAGCAGAATGTGTAAATAAATATTGAACCTAGTCCTCTGCAAACTTAGTGTCCTCAAAATCTGTGGGAAAGCAACAAATCATCATCCCTACATTAAAAGAGGGATTATTTTCCTTTTAAATAAGTGTTTTCAGCATGGTTCTGAGGGAATCAAAGACTTAAGAAGGGAAAGGAAGGAATAGAAAATGGAATGGAAGAGAAAAGATGTTCCCTGAAACCATTCTAGATCTCTGAAATTTGCTTAAGTTAGACTTGATTTGTGCTGCAGCCCAGGGGAAGCTGCAGACCATTTTCTTAAAAGTGAGAAGAGGCAGCAAATCCTGTGAAAGCAAATTTTTATTTACAGTTGAAGTCACATTTCAGCTAAAACACAGACAATACATGTAGTTATTTTATTGATTCCATCTCTTTGAAATCTTTGGTCAAAGATTTATATTTCACACGAACTTTTACTGTTTATCTGATGTAAAGTTTATAATGGCCTGTGACACAATAGAAACATTAATACCCCTTTTACATCAAAATTCAATAGCACTTCAACCATTTTGCAGAAAGAATGGCAAAATCTAGCAAGAAAAAAATCCATCAAAATCGCTTGATATTCAGTTTGATTTATTTTGATGTACAAAATAATTTACAGGGTCCATGTACGTATTTTAGCTCCTGTCTTTCAAAGCCTGGAGTACAATCTGCTTAAGCAGCTCTGTGTAAGGGAACTTGGTGTGTGATCCTGTATCTGGTCTGTGTTTAGGCTAGTTCAATCAATGGGTGACAATACGGATTTGCTGGTATTTTACTTTGCTAACTTCATTGTTAAGGGTTACAATTTTTAATGCAAAAAGAACCCCCAAAACTGTAGTTTGTGGAGGGGGTTTTTTTTGGGGGGGGGGGTTTTGTTTGTTTGTTTTTTGGGTTTCTTTCAGCTCTTTTACTTTCTCCCTTTCTTTCTTTCATAGAAACATAGAATGGCTTAGGTCAGAAAGGACCTTTCTCACTTTTTTTTCCTCCATTTTTGAAGTCTACCTAACACTGATGAATCTCCATAACATTTTTTGTTTGTTTATGTCAGGATCTTCTTGCTCCTTGTTTTTATGCAGTGAGAAGCAGTACACCAAGTAAAACAAAAACAAAACAAAAATTGATCGTATAAATGACAGGCAACATGAGGCACAAAGTTGACAGCAAATGTTAAATGGCATTAAAAAAAAAAAAAAAGCTTTTATCTCTTCTCACCTCCTATGGGATATTTGATGTAAAGTACAACACACTTGTTGCCAGCAAAAATGGCCATCTCATTTAGACCGTATTGCTGTATACTTTCACTCAGCACCTATAACATTACTTTATATTGCAGGTTCAAGCATTTTTATGTTACATAGAACAAGGATAACCTTCTTGCATCTAAAACTCCTGCACAATCTTACAAGAAAACTCAATTAATCAATTAGAATACTTTGCTCAAATTACAGAGGAATTACGTGCCTGAGTCGCTGAGAAGCGTTGGAACTCGCAGTGCATTACAGCAATTAAGAATACTTAATTTCCAAATGGCACAAGTGAACAAAGTGTGAGTCACGGTGAACGTTTACTCCTTAAAAGCCATCAGTGCTAATGGTTTTGTAACCTTTGTAAATTTAATATGGGCTTCATTTATACAGCAGTGAAACCCACATCAAGATGGTGTAATATTACTGCTCATATGCACCAAGCTTCATGCAGCCACACAGTTAATTGCATAAATAATAAAGATAGGTTTTGGGGTAGGCATCTGCTTACACTAGTTTTGTGAGCAGATATGATCACGCTATGTTATCACACTCTAAGAAATGCACTTAAGGCAATCAATAAGTAATGATTCATAACTTTTTTTTTTTCTTCAGTGAAGTTTTGAGAAATAAAGATTGGGCCAAGAAAGCAGAATAATTTTAGTGCGTTCTTGGAAGGATATCTTGCCTAACTCTGGATATTTGAATAGCTCTTTTAGAGCCATTCTTTCTCACTTTTTTTGAAGAAAAGATTGAGATCATAAACCCAAGAAGGGTATAGATTTATTTGCAGCCTTCAGTGGGAACATCCATAGGCAAATCCAAGGGGTCACCAAAGAAATTACCAGCAGTGCAGTGGTAGGATGTGGGCACCCAGAGTCTTTTTCAGCCGGGGATTTTGGGACTGAAAGAGATCCTGTATTTTTCTCTTAAAAGAGTAAGCCCTTGAGTCAGTGAGATTATGAACACACAGATTCAGTAGCATTGGGTGACTCCTAGCAAGATTTTGTCCCTGCAACTTGCTGCTTTTGCTAGAAGAGTGATCTTTTATCCCAGCCCGCTTAGCTCACGGGTGCGATCTGTTTGATTTTGTTCAGTTTTCTTCCTTTCCTTTTTTGCTGAATTTAGAACATTGAATTGACTGGTGCTGCTTTGAGAAATAGTGACATAATGAGAAAGTGGTGGTCAGTGCTGCAGATTCAACTGAAACCTGGGGATAAAAAACATAGTGACAAAATGTATAGAGAAGGCAAGTTGCATGCAGAAGAGTTACAGATCCTCTCCCAGCACTGGGATCCTCAAAGATTTTAGTTTCTGAAATTACTTCCTAGCTTTATTTGATTTTTTTAGCCTAGCTGTGTCCTTTCCTCTACTTCCCTCTCTCAGAAGAGGCAAAGTTCTAGCTTATTTCTTTTCCACAGGAAAGGTTTTTGTTTCTCACGTGGAAATTCAAATCCAGGAAAATATCACTAATTTTGGTGAAGTTAGACAAGTTTTAAAACTGAGTTTTACAATCACATCATTCTTAAAACCACAGTGAAAATTTTTCAGCCTCTTCAAAGAGCAGCCACAGTCAATGAGGTGAGGAGAGAAATATCCCTCAAGGTGCTTTTTCAGCTGATACACAAATAAAACAAAATGAAATTGTCAACAGCAATCCTCAGAAAATTGGAATATTTATTATGCATTTTTTAAAAATAAGCAACCAATCATCATTAAATGTGTTGGTGTTCATTACAATTAAATTAGTCTTTGTTAATTCATTAAATATTAATATGGAATTCAAATTCAATTCCATAGAAATTATAATCTGGCAATTAATTAACATATTAAAATTGAGAAACATTACCTGTCCCTTCCAGGCAAAAATCTTTTTTAATGAAAAATCTTTCAGGGAAGGAATAAAGGGGGTTTTTTAAATTATTTTCAGTGGTGGGAGAAAAAAATAATTTTACAAATTGTCAAGATATTTCCTTTCTTTCTATGCTTGAAAGATAGTTTGAGATACCTTTCCATGAAATGTCTTTAGACCAAGATGAAAATTGTTTTTTAAAATGTAACTGATAAACACGTGGTAATCATCTGGTGTTTTTGGAAGAAAACAACTTATAATCAAAATAATTTATGTTGAAGGTTTCATTCTAGAATAAGATGCAAATGGTAAACTTTTCTGAATTGTTTTCACCATCTTCACTATTTTAAAAGATAAAAATTGCCATCGCCAATAGTTTAACATAACTATGTTATAATCATACCTTTCAATGAGTCCTATTTTCCCATTCAATTTGATAATCATAGTATTTTCTCAATTTCTTAGAAAATTATATGCCAGACTGTCCTGGTGCACTGAAACCTATCTGTGCAGCAATTAATAGAAAAAGAATTACAAGCAGTGGACTGCAGGAATCCAGTACGATGCCCTGTGTGCCTTGGCTGACGCACCAGTCTACATAAAGTATGGGGATACTTGGTGCTTTTTACCCTCTGTCACAGGTACATGGAAGAGCTTCTTCTATTGATTGCCTGACTGCTGGCATGACCTATTGACAGCATTTGTTGCTTTTGGGGAGGAACAATTTTATGCCATTGACATAAAAGCTTTAGAGGTAAAAATACACTTAAATCACTGGGAAAGTTTGGGAAAGGTTCCCAGGAGCTGCACAGGGACCTGGGAGGGAGCATGGCCAGGACAGCTGACCTGAACTGGCCCATGGGATATCCCAGACCACAGAATGTCATGCCTGGCACATAAACTGGAGGTAGTTAGACATGAAGGGCTGATTGCTGTTGGGAGACAGGCTGGGCATCAGTCAACAGATAGTGAAGCTGTTGTATTGTCTATCACTTGTTTCTTTTAGTTTTTATTCCTTACTCTCTTTTCATTATCTCCTTTTCTTCTTCTGCATCTTCTTCTTCTTCTTCCTCTTCCTCTTCCTCTTCCTCTTCTTCCTCCTCCTCCTCCTCTTCTTCTTCTTCTTCATAATAATAATAATTATTATTATTATTATTACTGTTCTTATCTCGACCTATGTATGGGTTCTAACTTTTTTCTGATTCTCCCAGCCATCCCACCAGAGGGGAGCATGTGAGTGAGCAGCTGCGTGGCACTTGGTGGCTGAGGGTTATCTCTGATATTTTTAAAAGATGTTCATTTCTGGTTGCAAAACAAAGCAGCAAATTTTGATTAATCTGATCAAGTGCTATTCTTTATTATTTATATTCTTTATCTTATAAGCAAATGTCATAGCAAAAACATCTTTGAAATCATACTAAAGAATGCTAAGATGAACATGTCTATCCTGTATGTAAAAACATAGCTTTATTTTGCATGTTGATATAAAACGAGGAAAATACTACACTGAAACAAAACTGCATTGAAAAAGCTTTTTTTTTTCCTTTGGGAAAATTATGAGGAAGAAAAAAGGAGTAGGATACTTGTCACCTCATTCCAACTCATTTGAAAACTCAGTAAGATTTTTGCATTTTTATCAAACATGGGACTATGTTCTAAAGATTTTATCTGCAAGATATAGTAATTTGTCTTTTCTTTATGTTCTAGTTCTGTTCTGCTCCACATTTTTCCTCATACTTTAATCTCAAAAACTTTGGTGTAATTTGAGTTCCCAGTTTAGATGGATGGGATTCATTGAAAGATGATCATAGTATCTAGTAAGTGCCTGATTACCCATTGGACATCAATATTTTTCTTTAAAAAGTATTGACATACCATTAATTGTGATTTTAATTCTTGTGTCATGCCCCTACAGGTAATATATTTGAATTCCAAGTGCCAAATATCTTCATGAATTGTTTGTGTGGAAAATATTGAGCACTCTAAAGAAAGTTAGAACTAGATTACCACTCTATAAATCTGGTGTTAGTTCTTTAAATAAAATGGAGCTGTTTAAGCAATATTACTAGATTTGAAGTCTGATCTGTCTTTTTAGTGCAAGTAGGGAAGGAGATAGAAAGTCAAACACCAAATTTTTATCCACATTTGATGTTTTCAACACTTGTACTTACTGAAACCACTAATCAGAGTTGATTGTCCTTGACTTGAAAATGCTTAGCTAATATCCATTCAGAATCTCAGCCTTGAATGGATGGCTCAGACTGGTATTAAAGTACAAAAGAGGGCTCACAAAGAGCCACATTTCCTCTCTCGCAGTTGTTCTGTGTATTTTTGTTTCCATCAAACTTCCAACAATTGAGACAGAAAATCTAGTTATGCTATCAGCGTTAGCCTGACCTCCACTAAGTAATCCATGTGGTTTCCATATGGTGGCAAGCTTACCCTGCAGAAAGGAAATCTGCACACGCTGTGCTTCAAAGAACCACCCTTAAACAAGGTCCCTGCCAATTGCCACTGAGATGATCCACTGCCACTGCCAACCGAAGATCCTGATTTAAAGTACCCTTGCAGCCACAGCCCAAAGACTAAGAAAGGCAGCTTAGATGCTTAGATAGCTCCTGACCGATAAATAAAGCTGTCTTTTAGAAAAACAAATTATTCTTAGCCTTAGGATTAGGTTTATAATAAAAGAAGTATGTGTTAAAGGCACAGACATTACAGTAGAGAAAAAAAGCACAAGAGTTTGAACAAGGGATGCAGTTTTCTAGGTTTGCTTAGAGGAGATATAAAAGAATTAAAAATTAATATAATTGTGTGCATAACAATAAGAGATTATTGTGCAAACGAGCTGAGCTTCAGAACTGTATGCACTCTGCTTACTATATTTCACCTCAGCTTGTTTAAAAGAGAGATGTCAGTGATGATGGGTTGGCATGCACACCATATGCTGAGATGTGATGGACCAAAAGCCAGAGAGCACTGCCCAAGCATGTAGTCCCTTTTTTTTCCACTACAAGCAGCCCATTATATGCAGAATCTGTCTAAATTCCTCTGTATAGACAAGGAAAACTTTGAAATTACACAGATAGAAAACTTATTTGCATTTAATTTGTTATCCCTCTTTGTCATGAAATTCTAATAAATACAGATAACATTTCTTATTTCAAACTAATTATGCTAGAACACTCGTACAATTTTAGAAAATCAGGTTCACCTTTTGCCAATAGCAATCACAGATAGGTTGCCACCAACTTGTGACTAAATCTTGAAAAGTGTTTTGACAACGCAGAGTGTCTCTAATTGTCCTGTAAAGAGAACATGGGGACTGTGCCAACAATCCCTTGTTTTCCACTTCACTGGTATCTTGTGTCGCACTCATTCATTATCTACACGGTAGCTGAAACAATAGCAGCCTTTCTAGGCAATTGCATCGTGGCAGGTCTACAAGGAAACTGAAAGTTGTCACTTTATTAAAAGAATCTTCATACGTCTTGGCTCAAAAGAAGATTTGCTATTTTGATGAACTTATTCTCTGTTACCGTGAAAAAGACATGGCCTAACAAGAACAGTGCTCCAAACATGCAAGAATCCATGAAGTACCACACAGCGTTTAGGGCTATTTTTAATTTTTTTTTCTTTTTTTTCTTTTTTTTTGTAACCAGTAAATTGTTTCCCTATCATGGAAAAAGACCCATTGCAAGTAAATTTATAATAAGTTATTTATTTTGTGACTATTTTTGTTACTGTTTGTGTAACAGAGGAATGTTCCATAGCAGAATTTCAAGGAAGATGATACAATCGTCTTAGATAAACATCTGAGATTTTACCAAAGCATTCAGTTCTATGATTGTTATTCTTTTACAGAAGAGACAGAATTTACAAATGTGAATGAACATATTGGCAGCCTGCCACTGTGGTACAATAACACAGTGTAACTGCTGCAGCTCCCTCATCTCCTAGCAGGAAATCAGTGTTTGTTATGTGGTAGATGGCATTTAAATGCGCTCAGGTGGTTCATAGGGTATCAGCTGAAATAAATATACAATCACAAATTGGAAAAAGCCTTTAAAAGATTAGACTTCCTAAAGGAAGAAAAATTAAGTCAGCATATATTTATCAAGATAAGCATAGTGAGAAAAGTGCACTTTACCTTGTAGGCATCAATAAGTGAATTAAATTATTCTCTTGCAGTTTTATTCCCATTTATTTCTGAAATCTTAACTTCAGTAAGCATGCAGTAAGCCTTGTAAGGATTAGGTGCACTTGGTCTGGCTTGATTTTGTGTTTTGAAACTGCTTCATCCTGCAGTGTGTCACCGGGTGAGAGAAAGCAGCAACCTTGGAAGCAAAGACTCCATAGCAATTGCAGAGCAACATGTGGCTGTAAAGAAAGGCTCAGGATTAGTGTCAAGAGCAGGAGTAGCCTCTAATTACGATTTTTTAAGCACAAGCAAATTTTGTGGTGACTTTTAGCTGGAACAGGCAGAAGCCCTGACAAAAGGAGGGTTTCCTTCTCTGCACCCAACACTTATTTCTGCATTGGGCTGCTTCCCACAGTCTCTTATTTCATGAGTAAAATTTGAGTTGAAGTTTAGGGAACTGAATTAAGAAATGGAAAAACATTAAAACCTGCTCTTTTTTTTTCTTTTTTTTTTTTTTTTTTTTTTTTTTTTAATCATGTTCATTTCCACCCAAATCTGCTTTGGTGTGTGGCAATGTGAATGGTTCAACTAGCAAAAAGCAGGGCTCCTTGAGATAGTAAATAACTAGAAAGTTTCATTGAGAGGGACTTAGCCTCTATCCGTTTATAATCTAAGTCTCTATTGTTATAATCTTCTCTTAATATTCAGCCATCAAACTTGCCAACTGCTCATTTAGGGATAGATGGAAGAGGCAAGAAGCACTAGAATGTTACCTTCATGCACACTGGTATTTATGTCCAATTTATCATTTCTCATCACTGCAAGCATACTGTGAACTGTGGATGTGCAAAAAAAAAAAAAAAAAAACAATTAAGCAATGCAACTCCTGACGTGTCTTGCAATCTGGTAACAGAATCATGTGCTGGGATAAAATGGAAAGTATAACTCTAAAAGCTTTCCTGGCATTCTACTGCCTCCAATACTTATAGGAGAGAGTCTTTTCCAGGGAAACTTCTGTCATAATTTTGCAGTTTTGTTTTGGTTGAAAAAATTGTAAGGCAATTATTTTCTTCATCCATGCTTTGGAAAAACTACTCCTAGTAAAGTAAAAAAATTAATAAAGCTGTCTTTTTTGTTATACCATGGGCATTTAGATGACTTCCATAGCCTTAAGATATTAAATTAACATGCTTTGTGGAACCCTAGGCAATTCAAAAGTCATAATGGAGTATGACTTACAAGACAACAAAGCAGCCTTGCCCTAAATTACTAGATATCTCTGTTTTAGAATTGATGTAACCTCTGCACTTTGGCTAGGGAATACTGCAGATGCTGAAATAATGGTTCACCATTATTCCTTTGTTTCACATCAGAAGGCAAAAGTATGGCAAAGAAAAAATTGACCTGTTCATGTGCTTTTAGAATAGCTATGTCCAGTGAAATAAAAATGAAGGATTATTTTCATGGCTTCTCATACTTCTTTCCAAGTGAGAACCAGCACTTTACTTTAAATTTTTGGAAAGATATAGGGCACAGTTAAGTATGACGCTTTTCAGAGAGGGTAATTATTTTCATATATGTTGGTTCTCTTCATTGACCCTGTCTGAGAGCAAAGTAATCAAGATGAGACTATTTGAGGAAAAGCTCAGAGAACATGATGGGAGCTATAATAGAAGCATGGATCCTCTATCTTGCATAATGGAGCTGTAAAACTGCTTGGAAGAGTATGTTGGGAGAAACAGAAAAGGGAAATGAGAAGATTTTCAGAGATATAGGTGGATACCAGATGATCTTACTTGCTTTCTAGCAGCAGACACACAAAAATCCCAAATTAAAACCCTACACCTTTGTCTTTTCTAGGAATTTTAATTAAAAGGGCTTAGAACAGAAAGGAAGAAAATGGTCTCATCTCTCATCTTCCAAGGGGATCCAAGGGGAAACTCCCTCTGCATCACATGGACGTACAAGTTTTCATCATGAATCATCTCATTATCGAATTAATCATCTTGTTTCTCTTCAGTAACAAATGCTCTGACTTCTGGAGCTCTTCTGCACTTGTGTTTGGCATATGAGTCTTCTCTTTCCCTCCTATTTTTAAAAAAGGTCTCAGCATTTACACAGACTGTAAGCATCAATCTTGTCTTTTATTTTCATTGTAATAGAGAAATCCGTGTAAGAAAATACAGGTGAAGCAGTGGATGTTTTGATATTAGTGATTGATGCTGTCAAATAGATTTTCTTGGGACTACAGGGTAGAATATAGCAGGAAGCGTGTGTTTACTACTGGTGAAAAAAAAATTAATAACATACAATTGTTATAATTTAAAAAGATTTAGTACTTAAACTGTATAGTTGAAGATGTCCCTGCTCATTTTAAGAGGGTTGGACTAAGAGGTCTTTTAAAGCCCCTTCCAACCCAAACTGTTCCTTGATTGTACATAAGGTTTTGTTTCATATTTATAATCAACACATACTATTAGACATTCCCTCAAATAAAAAAGGTCTTTCCCTTTTGAAAGGTAAAAAAAGATTATTAGAAGGAAGTAGTATTCATTACTAGAATTGAAGAGGTAGCAGAATATTTTGCTCAAAAAGAACAGAAAAACCTCAAGCAATTTGTAATGACAACTTGTTACTTGGTTTATCAGTGTAATTTTATTTTGCTTCAGGAAAGAAAAAAACCAAATTATTCCAGTTTCACTTGTCATGATATATTAGTTATTTTTTCAATGAAAAGGCAAGTATCCTTTTCCTGAGACATTACATTGAGAAGCTTAACTTTTTCAGTTGTCATATTGCAGTAGTGCAAAGTCTTTGAAGTGATATTTCTTGTTGTAGGAATTCACTGTTTGATTGAATAAGTCTCAAAAGACTTGTAGGTACCTGGCTTCTTGTTGTCTATTTGTACAAGAGCTAAAATTCTTCATTAGGCATCAAAAGCATGTAAAAAATATTAATTCTGTTTATGAGATGCATTCATAAAGTTTGTGTGATTATGTTCTTAGATTCCAAAACAAATTATGCTTTGAGTCACAACATTCCTAGCCAGTGTAAATTTCTATTGGAAGATTTATGGATTTAGTATACCATTCCTAAATAATGTTATCATGATGTACTGGGTAGTATCAACAGAAATCGTATCTCCATACCTACAGGAAATGATCTAAAAAATGTACAGACTGCCCCGCTTTACAGAAGACTTAGAAAACACTGGAAAGTGTTCTGGTAAAAATTAAAACCACACTGTATCTTTAAATATCTCTTGAAAAATGTGGAAACACATGCACTTGTTAGATGCTTGCTAGGTAGTATGATTGCTTCTGAATGTATTTTTTCATATACTCTCCCAAGTGGCTCTGCACTGAAGTATCAGGCTCCCTGGACTTCAATGTCTTGTATGTCAATGGGGTATTTAAGCAAAGGGAAAGAATCCTTCTCAGATTGGTTTGACTGGGAAACTGAGAAGTCACTTTGTGGCAGAGAGAGCAGAAAAAGAACAAGATATAAATGGTTTCTCCTTCCTATCCTATTTTTAATTGGGTACTTGCCCTTCTGGAGAGGTGTGGAACAAGTAATGCTCCTGAATTGAGATCTGAGAACTTGAAGGTAAATTCTCATCTGGACTGACTGTCCTAAGCAAGGTAATCTGCTTGGTATTCTGGTGTGAGTGAACTTACTGAATTCTGGTTTTAAGTGAGTGAAAGCTCCCTCAGTAATACTGGGTTCCTTCTTTGGTAGCAACCCCTCAAAAGTGATGAATGGAAAACAAATTTCCTTCATGCAGGAGAAAAAAAAAAGCCAAAAAAAAAAAAAAGGCAAAAAAAGTGCAACATATTTCTGACAGGGCAGTTTTGGGGAGGATAAAAATGACATTTGGCTAGCTGGTTTTCCATCAGTGGATAGACTGTCTGCCTCTTCAGCTTCCACCCCTGTCAGTCATCTGTCAGCCAGGTAGACCAAGAATCAGATTGACTGTGTAAAGGAGTGGGGATCTTATTGCTTGGGAAGCCACAATGGATGGGCAGCTGCTGTGGCTTCTCAGCTCCCACCATGGGAAGACAGAATCAGGATTCACAGGGTTCATGAAAAAAAAGGGAAAAAAATTGAGAAATAGGATTAAATGTTGTTTGTAACCAAAACCTAAAAAATTGTTCTCCCAGAAGGTTTCCAGCTAAGACTCCCTGAATGATGAAAAAACTCACATGTAGATGTTTTGTAGAGTAGTAAATATCAGAGATATTTACTCAATATATTGAGAACTTTTTAGCTTTAGAATGTTTCTATGATAAGGATATAATTATAAATAGTTAGGTAAGCCAGACATGCCCAATAATTTTATTATCCAAAAGTAAATGCAGACTTCTATTCTGTTGACATGAGTTTTCTCAAGGGGAGCTGTATTATTCAGAGCAGGAAGGAAAGTAATAGAATTCTTTAAGTGATAGGGGAAAAACTTTATTGAACGTACATAACAGCAAAAAAAGTCATTCTCATAGGTCTATTAGAGTACATTCAGACTCTTAGAAAATCACAACTATTGACAGACTTAGAAGACAAAAGATCTGTATAGAAAAAAACCCTGCCCTAATTATTGGATAGCTTGCAATTAGAGAAAAGCAAAATCAAACTATTCATTGATAGGTAGTGACCAAATATAGAGTGAGATGTGCTACAGATATTGTTCTACTGATTTCAGAAGCTATAAAATAGAAGTTTCATTGATAACATGCAGTTAGATGCAACTCTTGTTTGAAGAAGATTTTGTCATAAAGAAAACTAACTGTTTTGTCTCAAATTTCCAGCATGAAAGAAGGAAAGTGTATTGTCATAGTATTTGAAGTGATATAAAGAAGTGATCTAATGAAAGTAATTTGTCTACTGCTACCTTTTATATTACATTATAGATACAAAGTTTGGCCATTAGGCAGTTTCCTTATCAAGCAGACACTGCAGTTTTCAATCACAGCGCACACAGTCATGATATTCCTTTAAAAGTAGCTCTGTTAAAACAATGCTATTTGTGTTCAAATGTAAAGTTCTGCAATTAATTTTGTATCATGAATCATAGCTGAAAAATACGGGTGTATCTTTCTATAGTAAATTTTAAGAATACGCAAACTGTGGGATGTTTTTAGCTTCTGGAGAACCACAGTCACTTGAAGAGACCCACATCAGATGACACCAGGGTGGATTTGGCCCAGTGTTGAAAAAAAATTCCTAGACACCAAACAGTATTCCAAACACCAAATATGTAGTCCTTGGGGGTTTAGGGAGTCATTTGGATGTCTGGGCTGAAAGATGCAACAAAAATTTTTTTGGTGCTTATGTTGGACTTTCTTCTAATGCTTAAAAACAATGACTCACACATTAAGCTTGTGCAGCTTTAGTGAATCCAAAGTGGTTTGCAGTGGCGTTACATTTTGAAATGCAGATTTGTCTTTAACTTGGATTTTTCTGGAGTGGAAGGAGAGGATTGTCCATCAGAAAATGGTTCGTTGGTGGTCTTCTGCTTTCTGAAGGCAGTCTGTGCAGTGCGGAGTCCAGGGAAACCAGCTTGTCTGCTGCCCAAGCATAAAGTCCTTCAGCAAGTGAGATTGAGCCATATATTCAAACAAACAGAAGCCAGCACTTCACTTAATGTGTTTGTTAGATTTCTCCCCCTTTAGCCAGCACTACTGTAGTCTTTAAACAGTGTGACAGAAGTACACTTCCACTTCAGTTAATGGATTTATCAAATACCTTATTTCATGCTTTCTGCTTTTGATTTATGAATTTTGATCCCAGAGACAAGGACCCTGTGAGTATTGATTGCGGAAAATGTCAGACTAACAGAAGTTAATTTCGCTTGTACATGTGGAAGTCTGTGATTCTCTGACAGCGCTGTCTGTGGAGAACGGGCTGTCACCCAGCCCCAGCGACACTGCGCCATCACAGCCAGCCCCTCCGCCCTGTGCACCAGGATGGGAGAGGAGGATGTGGGACTGGCAAAGGAGTCAGAGAAAGGAATGCCTGGAGTCAGGGCAGGAGAGCAGGGCGTGAGCTGCCCTGGATCCTGTCCCCTCTGTGACTCCCTGCACACAATTGCAAGGTGCATGGTGGGATAATGGAATGTCACCCTGCCATCACCAACTACTAATCAATGACGCTTCATTTATCAATTAGTTTTCTTTGCAAATTATTAACATTTATGCATTTTGATTGGCAGAATCAAAATGTCACTTCTACAGTGGGGCACTTCAGTGATAGGAAGTAGATGACTTGTACTTGGTCTTTGTATCTCTTGTGTTTGAGAAGTGGTTAAAAACTTCAAACATCCTGCTATGTTTTAATTTTGAAAGAACATGTTATCCCAGATGGCAGAAAAGCGAAGAATAAACTTTGGATGTTAGATGAAAATTGAGAAATGTTATCAATACATGGTCTTGTTTCTTCACCAGAAAAAAGAGATTCTCACTAGGCGTTCACATTGATGAGAATGAAAAGCTACCCATTGGGTTAAGCTGAAGTAGGTTAAGCGTTTCTTTTAGTCTTCTTTTAATCTTCTTTTTTTCTGACACTTTTCCCTGGACCTTTCATCTGGCACTTTTTGACTAGGAGAAATATTACCAAAAAACTAAACCACATTGTTGTTAGCTGATTTCTGTCTTAAAATTAGATTTAAAGTATAATAATGAAGGAAAAATGCTAGATGCTATGAAATGGTTAAACTTTCTATCCAAAGTTAAAAGTTAAATTTACAATTTAAAAGTGCTCAAAATTACATATGTAGACAAATACAGATAGCTGAACACAGACACCATAATAGTCTTATGGCTTGAACTATTGAAGGAGTGGAGAATAATCTGTTCTTCCCCTAAAGAAATATCTTTATTTTTTGCCACTGGAATGATTAATGCCACTCTAGATAATTCAAGAGTTTTGGATAAATAATGGTGTGGGGGATAGAGAGGGAAAAGTAGCAAAAAAGAGGTTCTATTACTTTAATTTCATTTTAAATGGAAAAGCACTCATGGAACGCTGGCTAATATGAAGGCAACATAAACAGGTAAAATGCAAAAAGAATTTTGTTCTTATGACCAAGGGAGGAGGGGAGGACAAAGTCCTATGGGTTTCTCTCTTTAATCACCATACCTGGAAACAGAGAAGTGTTAGGTTACATGATGACAGTATTTTTTTTTTAAGACTTTATAAAGAAATAGCATGGATTTTATTTTTATTTTTTAAACCTGGACACGGACACATTAAGGATGTAGCCTAGGTTTCATCTGATTTAGATATTTGAAGAGAAATGAGGCCAACTGTTCTTTGGCTTTCACAGCTGAAAAAGATGTTATTAGAATGGTGATCAACTTCCAATCAAAAGGTCTTTAGCACAGAATATACCTATGCTGCTCCCCTTCACCTTTGGAAGAGGTAGATTTATCCACATGTGGAAGAAGACAAACAGATCATCATGAGGGGATTGTTTATAGAGGGGAGGATCAGAATGGAGATTGCAGGCCAAACACACCAGAGTAAAATACGTACCTCTTTAAAGATCTTCACTTATATTCCCCTTGAAAAGAAACTGCAAGGCTCCAGACAGAACTGTATCAAGATAGAAAAAGTAAAATTTGTACATATCATACCTAGATTCAGGTAGGGACGCATATGGATCATACATTTACATGCATACGTATAAACACCTCAGTGTGTCTGGATGTTAAACGTAATTTCAGAAACTTTTTCACTTTGGGGTTGATTCCCTTTCTCTTTCATTTTTTTTTCTTTCTTTCTTTCTCTCTCTCTCTCTCTCTCTTTCTCTAATTTTTTTTTAAGTGTTGGTAATCATTGAGGTTAGCAATTTGTTTAATTAAATGTCTTTTGGTATAGTGGAGCAGGGCTGTATCATCACCTGTTCATCTGTTTCAACTGTACTCACATCACTCACATCCAGTCCATGTGGTTTTGCTTAAATCTGATTAAAAAATGTCATCAAACATACAACATTTCTATCTAACAAGGAAAGAAAACCCATTGTTTTTAGTTTTGTGGAAATACGAAAGATATTATGGTAATACATAAAGAAGCAGGGGCTGTACGTGCCTTTTGAACTTTTTTTGCTATAAAATATTTGTATTTAATGAGGTACCTTAATTTCATGCTTTTTACTAGGAGGCCAGAATTGCATATGGCCATTTGCATGTGCAATTTGAAGTCATATTTGCATGTTATCCTTTAAAAGCAGTTTGACAAAGTCATAGAGCCTTTGTTTAATGGAAAGGAAAATGCAAACAAATACTCCATCTCCTACATAAATACACAAAATCAACTGCTTGGGAGGATGTCAAAAATATATGAATGTATTGCATGTGGTCATATGGCAATCATGCATTTAAGACTGAATCTCTAAACACGTGCATGCAGCTTTATGTGTCCAAATTTATGTAGTATGTCTAAACCCGGCAACAAGGAATTAAAGAGAACAGAAAATGTGCAAAAAATATTTTTTTCCACATCAAGCCATGTTACATACTGAATTTGGAACATCTATTTAAAGAAAGGATAAAGTTGGAATATTATATTCCATTTTCTGTAAATGCCTTAGCTAGATGGCTCCAAAGACTAATATAAATGTTTTCAGCTATAATATAATTCACTTCTAAAAATTATTTTATGAGTACAGTTCTGAAAAGGTAAGGCAATAGGGCTTAAAAAACATAAGAATTGTAAAGTGGCTGTTCCATTTAAAAAATTCTCTCATCTTATGAAACTTATATATTATTTGTAAAAAATCACAAAGACAAAACCTAAACATATTTTTCATGTGAAAGTAAATGTTAACTTTGATAGTTTCAACCATTGCAATTTTTTATTTTGTAGATATAATTCTTCTTCAGGGGAAAAAAAAAAAAAAAAAAAAAAAAGGCCTGGCTTCCTAAGTGTAATTTACTCTTTTAGAAACAGTGTTCATGGAAGTCCCTTGATGTAGGCATTGAATGTAGACGAAGCATAAGGAAGGTGGAATAGTCAGAGATGACTGAACAATTATGAATGTTGCTAGATATGTTTTGCAAACCTGCCATTATTTGATCCATACTCTGTCTGAAACAGAAGCATATTTTAATGTTAACAGCACCAAAAATCCCAGGCTATTCTTCCTTCCCCAAGGACTTCCTCATGGGAACCTGAGCAACCATGACCTACTGAGACAGTGTGGCTTTTTTTCCCTTTAACTGTGAAGCTTTCCATAGTGGTAGCAATTTGAAAGTGTGGCTCTAGTTGGGCACTACATCTTTTTTTCCTGTTAAAGGAGGGGTTTAACTTTATATCACTTGCAAGAGGAGAAAGGAAGAGAGTAGCTACGGTGTACATGATGTCTGCATCTGAGAAGATGCAGCCTATTGTAGATGATTTATGTAGATAGAAAAATATTTGGTTTAAAATGTTTTAAATACATTGTGATTTTCTGTTTGAAGAAGATTTGCATAGGTAAATTGTTACTGGAAATCATGGTAAATTGTCATGGAATTCTGATATTAACAAGCTCACTAATACTATATAAAGAATTCTCTAAATATTAACAGATATAAAATGTGTGACAGTGGGGTGTTATTTAAAACTTTGCTGGCACTAATGAGGAGTGACCAGTGAAATCCTCTCTACTTGTATGTCATGGGATCATTTTAAATCTATGCTAAGGAAACCTGTATAACACTGCTCCTCTCCATCATTTTGTTCTGTGGAAATAAATGTCTATATTTTTAAAATTCTTTTTCTGTAAAATTACACATATAAATGACATTAAGAATATTGTTTACAAGGTATGGGGTTTTTTTCTGCAGTCCTTCCTCTGAAGGAAGAGATTCCCTATATCTCTAATATGTAAGTATTTAAGAGGCTTAAAATATATATCTAATACAATCCAGTAGGTCTAAAATGAATATCCATTGTCATGCGTTTAAATCTAATAATTTTGGATTTACTGCAATAGCCTGCTTTATTTACTGCATTAGCAGTAGTATAGCCCTACTGTGATGCTGCTGTAATTGTAATTATGTGGAGATGTTTGAATTATTTTATAGTAGCCTTCCAATTAATTTTCCTTTTTGCTTTCTCAAATATTCAAAAATGCTGACAAATTCAGAAAGATGCTTGAACAAAAATATATTTTCCTCAGACATATTTTCCTTCAACTCTTAAATGCATTTTTTAGAGAAGCTCCTAGGAAAAAATTCAATTTGAGATGCAGCTTAATGTTTAATTTTATCTCTGTTTAAAAAATGAGTTAAAGAAATGCCCTTGCTTCAGAATGCAATTTCTTCCAAATAAGGTGTCAGAGAGGAGGAATTTTATCTTCTTTGAAACACAGAATCTGAATTTGAAAAGGAGCACAGCTTAAAATAATAATTTCATTTTTAAAAATTTTCTTAGACATTTTTTGAAGTAGTTAAGGGCTTGAATTTTGTTTCTTCTGAGTGAAGGAAAACTGGATGAAGGCCTAAAGCCTTCTCCCAAGCTCCCTCACAATCAGGTGGAATACACTCTTAATTTGAGTTCTAATGTACGTGTGTAGAACTTAAGCAGCCTTATCTTATACTTTACTTATTTGATTTTGAGACTAAAATTTTAACGAGTAGAGAGCATCACAAAATCCTATTGCTAGAGAGATTTAAAAGTAGCATCTTTGTGTATATTTAATATTTATTTCATAAGACAAGTATGATAGAATTATTCACTAGACTGGTTTTCAGGTTTCAAATGATTTTTTATGATGGTCTGGTTTAATGCTTGTAAATATTGCGACCATCTCAGACTCACACTGGTAAAACTGGATGTGTCTGGAAAACACCACTCTTTCTGAACTTGCTTAAATATTCAGCTCTTTATTTAAGCCCCTTGGAGTTTTTGTGTCTGTGACTTACAACTGTTTTAAATATGCTGTGGGTACACTGCAAGCTGAAGACACGACTATCTTTGGTTTGGTCTCCCCGATGCAGGAGTTGTTTTTCCTGTTTTGATCAGTGGTCCCTGGCAACAGGGAGCAGATAATGCCTGGTCCCAAGCACAATGCCGTGTTGTTTGCCCAGCTCCTGTCTCCTTCTCCGCTTTTCCTAGATGCCGGTGTGGTGGGTACGGTTAACAGGCCCCACCAGCTGGCGTATCGGTGCAGATATAATTGCACATGAATGGTGTGGGGAGAGAGGAGCGAGGGAAGAAATAAAACAGATAACAAGCAAAGGGAAAAGTAGCACTGTAAACAAGCAGCATATTTTTTTCCCCTCCACAGAGCAAGCTTTTGTGACTGGAGGCAGTATCTATGTGCAGCCTGACTTCTAATCCATATCGCAAACAGCTTCCAGATGCCTGAGTCCCCACCACTATTCTGGCATCCCTACCCTTCACAGATGCCTGTCTATGAGGGGGGTCTATAAGTAAAATTGGGTGTATTTTACTAATCATTCATTTCCAATCTTCCTGAAGGGGAACTTTTATTAATAAACTCTTTTCATCTGTCTCTTTGATTAGGAAGAAGATAATCGCTTAGTCATGTGAAAAGGGGGGAAAAAAAAAGATTGCTGGGGGGTCGCCTTTTCTAACATGTGCTTGAGTGGAAGGAAACAAATAAAAACCACAGAACAATGCGGGTACTAAATGGTTCCAGTTGAGCTTGAGTGGTGGAGGGGAGTTTGAATAGAAGCCGTGGCGGCTGGGCTGGCCTCCCAAGGCAAGCAGAACTAATTCCCCTGATCCCGGCTACCCTGCAGGCAGCAGGCGCGTCAGTCAGCTGGACCTGGCCAGCGCGGCCGGCAGGTGCGCCAGCCCCGGGAGGATGGGCAGGGACAGCGCCCGTCACCCAGCCCCAGGGAAGGGCTGGCTCAGGGCAAGGTGCACGGCTGTGTCTGCAGGTTGGAAAGTCGGTGACAAGCAATTCAAGATTTTGTTCTCTGCTGTGCTTCATTCTCGGTATATCTTCCCTTGTTACTCGGCTCAGGTTACTACACTCGGGCTTACTGCTGCGCTAAATCTTGGGCTTTGCCGTCTCAGGGAAATGTATGCTGTCTGGTGACCACCAGCACTTAATTACAACAGATAGGCTGCAGAGATATTTTCACACTAAGGCAAGTTTGACTTCCAAACTATGCTATGCTTCTATTTAAGCCATGTCCTGGGTTTGGCCCACATTCAAAAGCTGATTTTTAAGACTGTAATACTCCAATTTTAATAGATCGGTGAATTTGTGCCATCACTTGGCATCAACATGTATCATCCCACGGACTCACCTGGTGCCAGAGACTGATGATGATGGAGTATATCATTCACATATGTTATAGTCATAAAAATGTATTTAATTAATTCCGTGACACCTATTCCTGACTCTCTGAAAGGTTTGGGTAACATTTCTTTCTGCTTTCCACTCTTATTTTTCACTAACCAGGCTGAAACCTAATTTGCCTGGTTGAGAAAATGTAGATTTTTATTAATGTATTTTTATTTCCATACTTTGTATATTATGCAATACTAAGATATCCAACACAATTTTATGGAATGCTTTAGGCTCTGAGACCACAGCACTATAATGTAGACTTTCACAATGATTTCTCTACTCCAGAATGTCAATGCTAATGCAAAATTTTCACTTTATTACATACGTTCTGTAACATTGCATTTAGGTTTTCTATTCTCCATCATCTTAGTAGTTAGTAATTCTATTTTTATTTCTTGGAACAAACCAGAAAGAATGGGAACTTCACTAATGAATTTCATACTGTTTTGAGGAAAATATTAGTTATCTATTAACTTCAACATATCTAATCAGAAACGTAAAAGTTTCTGATGTTTCACAGTTCTGGAGGTTTCATGTGTTGCTTTTACAAGGAAATAATAAATGCTTAAGACTGTCTAGTTTTTTCTGCATTTCAAAACTGTCTGGGGTCAAGCATTTCTGGAATAGAGAAAGAAACTTGCTCATTCTTTGGAGATGAGGCTTTGTACACTTGCATAAAATTCAGGTTTCTTGTCTGACTTCTGCAAAGCCTGACTTGAAGCCAGCTTTTCCAGGTTAAACCCAAGGGCTCTTTCTGCTGGTCTGTTGATTGCTCTGCACTGATAAAGGTGTATTTTCATTAGAATTTCCATTCAAAAGTTGTGAATCTGTTTTGAATCAAGAGGTGTAAAAATGGATATGCTAGTGAAAAGACCTGAATATGATGGATCAATTTAATCAATAAATGCATAGCCAAACATAATGTAGGTATTTAACATCAGGGGGAAAAAAATTGTATTTCCCATCAATAAATAAAAGGTAGGCTTCATATAAAACTTGTGCTGGCATTAAAAAATAAAGGGGGTTTCAAAGGAAGATTTTAATAATTCTTGACTTTTTTCTCAAATCTTTTACTTTAGAAATCTGTAAATAGGAAAGAACTTTTACTTGCAAATTCTATGAAGAGTGACTGTCTCTTACTCATAGCCAAAGAGGAAAACTGGAGAAAATAGAATGTAAAACTGGAGAGTCACTCAATTAAAAGGAAACCTGAAATCTTCTGTTATTTTTTATATGAGGAAGGTATTTGTAGATGACGAAGACAGCAAAAATAACCTCCAGCTTGCGTGGCTGCCTGAATTGCTATGCTGCAAGGAGGCTGAGCAAATGTGGATGTAGCCTGAGCTGAACATGGCTCCTCTCTCCCCAGCCCCTTGTATGATGGTTCTCACTGTATGGAAAAGTCTCCCCAAAAGGTGCCCAGTGGCAGTGAGTTTCATAACATCCAACAGCTTGTGCTGCTTTTGGACCATCCATTACACAGTGGTTTTTTTGTGTCAGCTATTTTTCAAGGATTACTCAGAAGAAACCAGCTGATCCCAAGGAATGCGCTGGAAAGGGGACATCCTGAGATCTAGGGTGAGATGTGAAGAGTGCTTCTTAATGCACTAAGCAAAAACTATCATTTAAGCTCCTGATGGTCATAAATTTAATAGGGGTATCTGTCCTTACTCTTTTCTTTTTTATTCAGTTCGGGTTATTGTTTCAGTCTACTGTGTATTATATATCTCTTTGTGAATGATAATGTTTGAGGGTACCAGCATTCCTGTGTTCTCCAGCTTTAATCCATGGCTATCTGCAGTAAGAGTAGAGGATTGGAGCATAAAAGACAAAATGAGGGCATAGTGCAATAATGATACCATTGGCCAAGTCATATTGTGTCTGCTGTTTAGTCCTGTTCCTTCAGCATCAGAACTTGCCCCCAGCAAAAGGTCCAGGTCCTGCCTGCACAGGGTCAAAGGCCTGGTAACCTGTTCAAAGGAGAATAACGTGCTGGTTTGGCAACCTGAAACTTTTACTAGTCAGAATTTTTGTAACTTCTAGTGAATTGGGGTTTGCATGTGAGTAATAGGGGCACACACAGTGAAGTCAGTAATGGTATTGATTCAAGATATGGCGTGGAGGATAATACAGGATCAAGCTGCAGGGTGTAAAGGTCTTCTAATTGCCTAACTTTATTGCCCAACTTTAGATGTGCTTTATGTAATGTTTAATTTTCAGTGTAGGTAGGGCATGGTGTATGGAGAAGATTCTGTTTCTATGGCACTTCTGAATTCCCTGTGGAATCCCTGTATCAGTGAATGGTGTAGCTCATAAAACACTTGTGCATAAAAGAGGTTTGCTGTGTAAATTTACCAGATTGCAACAAATTCTCTTTGGCAGAAAAAAAATTCCCAGAAAAGAGTGTGTTTGGAGACCAAAAAATGTAAAAACCCTGATGCACATTGTGCCAAAAAATTAGAAAAATCTAAAACTTTCATGGCTGATAAAGCTTTAGTCTAATAATGAGAAAGACATTATCCCCAAAATACAGGTGCCACTTCCTTGTCAGTACACAAGCAGTCATTTTCATTGACTTAAATTTAACAGCATATATATTCCCATGTGTGGGAAAAGGATCCTGGTTAATTTTTGTATGCAATAAAAGGACCTTTGGGCATATTTTACCTTAATACTATTTCCTTTGTTTGAGAAAAACAGCTCTCAATCAGAAAAGCAAGAGATTAACTTAGACTGCAGCATGGATGCTGGCCTGTTCAGTTAAGTGCACTGCTGATAATAGGTATACCAGGTCATGAATAATAATAGATTGTTCCTTTGCTTCTAAAGGTTCCCCATTTTGAGTCTTTCTGAGGAAGAAAAGAGATACTTTAAAGAGCAGTGTGGGATTTCAAGATAGTATAAAGTTTTGAATGGATACTGAATATCTAAAAAAAGAAAAAAATCAGCCTGTTACACTAAATGATGTTTTGTTAACATCTGATTTCTGCTGCAAAATTCAAAAGCTGCTGCCTTTGGTAAAATGGTTGGGTTTGGAGCTGAACTAAAATAACATATATGCCAGTTTACAGTAAAGAAGTTCTTCCTCGTATCCAGGTGGAACTTTCTGTGCATCAGTTTCTGCCCATTACCTCTTGTCCTATTGCTCTCACCTCTGAGCAGAGCCTGATCCAACCTCTTGACACACTCCTTTCAGATACTGACAGACACTGGTGAGGTCCCCTCTGTCACCTCTCCTTGAGGCTGAACAGGCCCAGCTCCCTCAGCCTTTCCTCACAAGAGATGTGCTCTGGTCCCTTGATCATCTTTGCTCTCCTCCTCTGGACCTGCTCCAGGTGCTCCAAGTCTCTCTTGTCCTGAGGAGCCCAGGACTGGACACAGCACTCCAGATGTGCCTCACCAGGGCTGGGCAGAGGGGCAGGGTCACCTCCCTGACCTGCAGGCACTGCTCTTTCTAATGCACCCCAGGATACCTTTGGCCTTCTTGGTCACCAGGTCACTGCTGGCTCATGGACAGCTTGTTGTCCATCAGGACTCACAGGTCCTTCTCCACAGAGCTGCTTTCCTTTGTGTTCAGCTTGTTTTCTTCAATCCCATGCCTCTCTTCCACCAAGCATTATTATGATGTTTGACTGTCTCCAGATCTCTGCTTGGATAAACCCACTCCTGTTATTTCATGGAGTTTGATTACTATATTTATAATTCACCTCCTCAACAACATTGAACTCTGTGGCAAACCAGAATGTGACATTGAAACCCCGGAGTTTGTTCTGTTTGGTGTTTTTTAAGACAAACCTGAAGTTACAGTCCTTCTTTTGCTTTATTTAACTACAGTTTTTCTGTTATCACAGCATACTGCTCCTGCAAGTCAGTGCTAAATTTTTATTCTATTTTAAGGCCTGCCATACACAAACCATAACCAACTCTCACAACATACTCATTAAGTCAATGGTTAACTGAAATTATCCTTCATAAATAAAATTTTTAAACGTGAAAATTAAGAAATCTTTGCCAGGCCAGCTGTGATTCTCCAGTTGGACAGTAGCTCAGACCTGTTGACATCCAAGCTTCTACTTATGTCATCAGACTATGCTGCCTTCTGACTGAAGAAGATGTTTCCCAATTAGATGTAAATTATACTGTTTTATATATTATGTTTAATTAAAGAATGAACAAATAGTTGTGACAACTGGCAAGATGGTTATTTTGTACCATCTCAGGCTCAGCTACAGCTACAAAAGGGGCATGCAATCAGCAGTTGTCTTTAAAAAGAGCAGTTAGAATAAAATGATTAGTTTAATCAATTTAGACCTATTTTCTTAAACAAATGGAGCTCCTAGAATTGCTTACTCTGTTCAGACTGGAAGAAGACTTTGTATGACAGAAAAGGAGAGGTTTCAAGTACCATCCCTTTGTCTTGCAAAGAGGAAACTATTTCATGTAATTAACATTTTCTTTACATTTACCAACGAAGTGTGGTTACCTGTGCTCAGGGACACTTATTTATTGATAAAAGTGACATCTCAAAAAAAGGAATAATTATTTTTGAGCTTTAAAAAAGATCTACATAGAAATTATGCAAGACTTAACTTCCTGATTTACTTGTAGTTCATTAGGAACTTCAGGAACTATTTGGAACATATGCTGGGATAGGAGATTGGGAGGTCAATTTAGCAGAAGCCACACAAAATTACTTACTGTCTTGATAAGAATAGTTTCCTTCTGCATGCTTGTCATACAGCCATTTTTCACAGTGCATAAACAGTTGAACAGCATGTGAGTGACTCAGGGACTTGAAACGTGTTTCTGGAATTTGTTGAATCGCACACTATAATCACTTAATCTGCTCCAGGCCAGTTAGGATTTTCTAGTGCATAAATACACAGGCAGAAAACTCATTCCAAGACAAGCTTAGAGCAAAATATAAGTGTGGCAGGTCCTATTAATTTCCTGTGAAAGCTATCCTTTATTTTTAAAATGCTATTCGTGTGTTTTGGGGTTTTTTTAAGGAAAGATGTAATACCAAACAGCAAAGTTCTTCCATAAAGCCCAGTGAAGTTGGTAAGAATCTTTCCACTTAAGCACACAACATTTGGACTGGGTCATGTTAACTGTAAGCTTCTACACACTTTCTCATGTGAAGTTAGTTTCTCTCATTACATGTGAGACACTACTGTGTTGTATTTTAAAGCTTGCAGGTGTTAATACATTTTGACTCAGATTCTTAAGCATGCAAAATACCTCACTATTGCGCTTGAATGAAATTAGTTGCTTGATACATTACCAAGCTATTAATTTCAATTCTTTGAAATTTGTATATAGTACCACTCTAGTGATACTCTTAATCAGCAATACACATATCCTTATCAGTGTGCTTTACATTACAGTGATAGATATTGATTAAGATGTGCTTAATGGATTATTGGATATTATCTCCTGTGCAATTTGTAAAGAATTAAGTTCATAATTTTCTGTTCTGGGATCACAGAAAATTTGATTTTCTCTAATAAGGTATGATTTATAACTGGAGTAGACAAATGATTAATTTTCTCTAGTGTCTAAGGATTACAGTTCTGAATGCAATTTGAACATATAGATCTAAAAGAATACAGATAAGAAAGAAATCAGATGTTCATAGAACCTGTGGCATTCAGAATCAATAGAAACTTAATAATTTTAAGTAGCTCTTATGCTAAAACATAAAAGCTTTAGAGATAGCATTACCCAGCATAGCAGTAATGTCTTGCCCAAGAAAGTGGAATGCAACCCTGGCTTAAATATGGCTTAAATATTTCAAAGCTAAGTTGAATGTTTAAGTAAGTTACATAATGCATTGAAGTGTAATGGTCATAAATGTTCATTTAATACATTAAAAAAAAATTAATTGAATGTCATTCATTGTCTACTGTCTGTATTTTAGGCCATAAATTAAGATTTATACATATAATATTCTTTTATTCAATAAACAGCATGCATTTTATATTTAGCCCATTATGAAGTATATCCTTATTTATAATTCTATAACATAACAAAGTCAAAATGAATAATACAAATCAAAAATTATTAAAATGATGGAATCAGCCAAAACACAGATTTTGGTTACAACAGACCAGTTGTCTCCCATTTGCACTCATGCCTTAAGGTAAAATACTGAAAGAAAGCAGCAACTTTGCTTTTAAAGAATGATCTGCACATGCTAGAAGTTGATTTGGGGCAGCTATTTTGAACTGATATTTTGGATGTGGTGATGCAAACTATTGCAGTGACTATGTCTGCCAGAAATGAAGGATGAATTAATGGATCTGTTCAACTGATTCTTTACAGTGAATAAATTTTACAATCTCGTATTATGATGAAAAAAATTACTTTGTCCAGATCTGTATAGTCATCCTTATTTTGGTAGTTTATGTTCGCATTGCATCTTAACACAGAAAAAAATTTTTCTTTGGAAATTGTGATTGCTCAAAACAATTGATTTAGCTCTAAACACTTGAAACAGTATACAAAATGACAGCTGTATTTGGGTAAACACATCAAATATACAGAAATATATAAAACTTAATCACATCATTTATAGTGAGGCTGTTAAGCTGCAAATTGCACTGAAGAACCTGTTAAAAATAAAGGAGTCACCTTAAGAGTCTGCACATACTGTTCCTTTATATTAGTCTGAAACTAATTCTGCATCAGTGTGAAATTTGGTTCATAATCAGGTCTTGAATATTATTTGGTTCTTTCCAGAGCTACATAGAGAGACGTGGAAGTGTCAGTCATAAATCATGTTTGCTAATGGACTTTCTAGGAAGAGAGATATTCTTGTTATATGGCCATGAGAAAGAAATGAAGTTTAATCAGCTGGGTGAGTGAAACACATACTGTATCTCTAGCAAAAACTAGTGAAAGCAAGGAAAAAAATAGCAAATGTATATGAACTCCCCAAGATTATAGTTTTTTGGTTTAGGACCCAAAAGGGCTCTTTAACCTTGATGCAGTGGCCCTCAAGGATCTCAAGTGCCGCACCAAAGGTTTCATTCATTCTTCTCTGAAGTAGAAAGCATAGCTAGCTTCCCTTTTTTTTTAGATATTCCTATCTGAGATTGTATAGTCTCATTATCAGTGAAGTGCTATAAAAGGAAATGTTTTGTGACCCCCAGAACAGTAATAGGGATGATAAAACCCTGAGAATCTCTCTCCCTAATTTTTTTTTTTTTTGTCTATTTTGGATCTGAAGTTAAAGCATCTGGAAGAACAAGCACTTTTGAGACTGATATTAAGAGTTAGGTTTTCCCATGCTCTCTCATTCTTGGTTGATTAGCAGATTAGTGTGCCTGAGCAGGGAAAATATCCAGGCCTTGGAGATTTTTTCTATGGATAAATTATTACAATCAGGACACTTTCTCTCTAGAGAACAGACTACAGAACAAAAAAAAAAAACCAAAACAAACAAACAAAAAACCCAACCCTTGAGAATTACCTCAGTTCTTTGGACATAATCCTTTACCAAGCATGTTTGCAAAATAGAGTGAAATATTTTCAAAGAGTTTGACCGAATGCATTTCAAGATCCCAGTCCTTATCTTGAAAGAGGGCATGAGACAGCTATCTAAAAAGTAAGCTCTGGTCATTAACCTATCATCTAGGAGCATCCAGCATAGATTAAAAAAAAAAAAATAGTCCAAGAGTGAAGTGTAAATACCACATCTAGTTTCAGGAAAGCACCTGCTACACAAAGAGATTAAATTCTTCAGCCAAGAGCTAACAAGCTGCCACTTCCTTGCTGGCAGATCTCAGCTCCCAAATCCTGCAAGTCTTACCTGGATACTGGAGGAGATGAATTTTAATCTTGCAGAGTTCCAGCTGTTTCTGTAGAACTAAATGCTTGAAGAAGACCTGAGCTCAAAGACTGAAAAACCTCAACAGTCTACATGATTGAAGAGGACATAGTTTAAACACAGCTTCAGATCTTCTGGTGCTGTGACATGCTCACACCAGTGGAATATCAGAAAAGTACTGAAAAGGTTTTGAAAACATGGTTTTAACTACACTGTTTTTTAGCTTTGATTCATGAGTTGCAAATTCACAAATCAATTTAAATTGTCTTGGTTGTGGGTAAAGAATTTTTTCACTGGAGGATTCATCCCTGATTAATTATGAACAATACACAAAACAAGTTAAAGTTTAGATACTTTTATTCTATGGTAATAAAAACCAACCCTGAAAATCGACCTAAAATCAATTTTCCCTTTTGAATTACAGATATAGATGGGTCAGGTGGTTTCTAGCTACAGCTGGTAGATGTTACTGTCTGTGCAGCCAAATGCCTCCTCATTTGGATCCTAAAACTGACATAGGCAGAATGGGTAAAGTACAAACACCATTAATGTCACTGCAATGTTGTCATTAACTTTGCAGATCTAATATCTACATCAAACTCTGGCTTGTGGATCACTGACTGAAGGCAGAACAGGAAGGATTCCTGAGTGGTTGTTTGTGACTCCCCTACCTATGGCCGACCTAGTCAATTCGGTTACATTTTGAAATATCACCAAATTCATCACAGGAACACTGTCAGAAGACAATCTGAATTTTGGGGGCCCAGAAAAATCACACTTTACTGAACATCAAAGATATATTATGGGTTACAGTCACTTTGGGTGATTATTTTGATATCAGTCATAGAGCTTCAACCATTTTCAGTGTTGTCAGTGATACTGTGAAATAGCACAACTATGTCTGGCAGCAGACAGTGGGGAACAAAACAAGACAAAAAAATCCCAACAAAAGCTGCAAATAAAACCAGTGCACATTATGCAGAAATTGCCTTGGCATGCAGGTCATTGGTGATTTCATTTGTAAGTAATGTTTTGATTGTCACAGATTATATGTTGCTCTCATCCCCCTGACATTTGTTGTGCAGCGGGATTGATTTTTGTGCTCCAGTATGAAAAGGTCACTTTGATCAATGCAGTGTAATTGGCACTAAATTAGGATCATATCAGGTTATTTTGCTATTTAATGATGAAATATTAAAGAATAGCATGGGAAGATTGCAGGCACTAAAGTGCACTTTAAACCTGCTGTAATGATGTTTTATTTTGTGGGAAAAATGGAGAGAAAAACAGCTAAAGTGCAGAAAATGACTGTGATGTATTGGAAGAGTGGCCTGGAATTACATATTTTCACTCAAAATAGACTGAAAGCCCCAGACACAAAACACCAAACCCAGCAGTCAGTCCTGAATATGTTATACACAGAGAGCCCCTCTTTAGAAGTTTTAATAATGCTCATTATGTACTAGTTACACGTGTCAAGTCTTCACAATCTGCATATAATGACTGGGCAAAAGTAGATTGCTGAGGTTATACACTTCAGCCATGATTCAGGGCAACACTTGAGACATGTTTGGCTACCACTAAACACAAAAGTAAATAGGCACATACTCAATGTACACCTGGTGGGATAGTTATAAGCCCTTTATATGCTTCCCAAACCACAACTGTACAAACATGTCAGGATTATTCAAAGGACAAACTTAAGCCATGCTTGTTTTTTAGAAAAAATACCTTTGCAAGTACTTCTACTACTCTTTTTAAGTCCGAAAGTTGTTGCTTCATCCCCTCATTGTTTTAAGAAAACTCAGTATTACACCAGCAGTATTTGTAGAACAGCCTCTGTAGTGTAAAGGCAAGGTTAACATCTTAACCTTTTAAGTTTGTACTTCAGCTAGATAATGTACTTAAGGAGAGCAGAGTTCCAATGAGATTTCCTGCAACATTAGCTGCCTTTAAAGAGTAATCTTTTGATTAAGATTTTCTAAAGAGTGGATGGAGAATGCACCAATGTTCTCAATGTTAACAGTGAAACTCTCCTAAGGTGAGTGATGAGAATTGGCTATCAACTGTCATGTTCAGGCACCAGGCTTGATAGAAATTAAATGGGAGCCTGAATGCTCAGCTTCTATTTAAACAAATAAACAAATAAATACCCCAAGCTACAAATCACAACAAAAACCAAAAGCAAATACAAAAACCTCAGCCAATTTCAGTCAATTCTCACTGAGTGCACTAGGATTCTTTTCAAGTAAATACAGTAGACGGCGCCTTAGATGAATTGTACATTAAAAAATATTGGACATAATCTTTAAGAACACTGACTAAACTTGAATCTATTTCTTCAAGTATTTTTTAAAAATAAAAGCACGTGCTGATGGGTTCCATAAGCCTGGATGTGTCCTATTTAATGAGGATGTATTTAGAACATGAGTTTTGTCAATATTTTTTCAGACTTTGCATCTAAATAATGATAAGCATCATAAGCAGTGTTAATAGTGTATGTTATTTTCTCCACTGTAAATACATGCTCTCTCCAATTATTCTGAAATGTTGCTGAACAAGAGGAAGCAGTATAAGATTATACTTTTAAATGCAGCTAATGTTGCAAGAAATTTGTTTGAAGCTTTGATACCATTAAGTATGTTATCTAGCTGTGGCATGAACTTTAAATTGCTAAGATATTAACCTTGAAATATCCTAGAAATATCCTAAACCTATTAATAATACAAAACAGTAGAATTGAAATTATATAAACCATCTAAGGCAATCCTGAATGATGTATTTAAAATTATGTACCAGGCAATATTTGTCCTAATCAATTCTTAGGACTTCACTTACTTTACACCGTTGTTATTAAGTCTTTGAGTTACTGGGCACATTTTGGATTTAGTTTAAAATATCTCTTTTAAAGTCTATTAAGAGAAAACCCATGATAAAAGGAAAACAGAATTTACTGGACTTCAGAGGCTTTATGTGTGTATGAGTGATCCACTCAGAAGGAATACTGTTTGTTCATGGAAAAATAGACTGTCATGATTTGAAGAAAATGGTCAAGAGATATATCGAGGGGCTGCAGGACCTGCATGTGGGAGAGATGTGCAGATGTAGGCAGAAAAAAACATGTTCCAAAATACCCTGAGGTGGCATATCCCAAAATCAAGGCCATGATAGGCACTGATACTGTGTCACAGTGTATTTCATCTTCCACTGCTCGTGAACAATTTTCCTGTAGATAATGAAGCTTGAATACAAAGGAAAGAAAATAAACAGCTTTTCAGAATGAGCTGCATCTTGTCCTATTTTCAGTATTTTTTCCTGCTTCTTCAGTGGTTTTCACAAATACACATAATAAAGGAAATTAATAAAAAGAATAATAACAAAAAAATCCCTCCACAACATACATCATTAGGTTAAACAGAGGGATCATTCAGGAGTCCCTGGTATGATACTCCATCAGTGGAAAGAAAAAGACTGATTCTGGATAGAAACCTGTGTATAAAGATAGTGGGGTTTTAACTGATTTCTCAAAGTTCGGTTCACCCTTTTAAAGATGTTTCAATAACAATTTACCCTATAGTATTTTTAAAATTAGTTTATTTTATTAAAAAGCAGTTTCACAACAAGGCAATTTTAAACAGTTTTCTAAAAGAAGTTGCTGTAATTTAAGGACCACAGTCCTTCAAATATGAAGAAACTGGGATCAGTGCAGTGGTACCCATAACAGAGAAGTGAGAGAAATCCAGAATTTGGGAAGACTGTGGCTTCAAGAGATGAATTTGTTTATTGACTTTGCTTGGACAATTGAACTCTTTCCCTCAGAAAGACTTGGTGCTTTGTTTCTGCCTCAGAGTTGAAAAGTGACTATTTCTTATTGCTTGTAATCTAATCTCCTGGTTATTTTATCTCTTTGTCAAAAAATGTACATGAATGTCATGAAATAATTTTAGTAGTGGAATGAGAAGCCTGGTAGTTTATGATAAATGTTTCTGATACTGTACTTTAAATATATATTTAAATTTTATAAAAATCAACATCTTAAGTATAATTAAAATCATGGATGTATATTTTTTAAACAGAATTGAATTAATACTGCAAATTACTGAAAGTTCAGTTGTCCAATTTTCTTTAGTCAGACTGAAGTCAGTTGTTTGTCGTGTGAGATTCCTTAAATTCCTTGATTAATAAAAATATTTTTATTTATAAATTAATAAATTACTATATCCATTTAAATATCACCACACCTAAAATTTGTAATTGAAAATGTCAGGGTAGAAAGATGAACCTCCACCACAAGAGGGCAGCAGGAATACAAAGGGCATGTAGCAAGCGAAAAATGCATATTGAATAAGCAGCTGGGTAGCTACAAGACTTTTATCCAACTTGAACCCTCTTCCTGCCTGCTGCTGCTATTGAAAATAGATTGCTTTACAAACCTAAGTCTTACTGGCTACTCCACAGTTGTATATGAAACATCTTTGGATGGCATACAATGCCGTTCAGAGCTTATGGTGTTAGTGATGACACAATTTATTCTAGCTCTTAGGAGGGAGTACCTGCATGTCTCTGCACTTTGTAAATCAATATATGCATATGTTTCTGTTGCACATTTCTAGAGGGCTTGTGACTTAGCAGGGATTATTTGCCTTTTAACCTGTCATCAGGTGCCTCGGAGTATAAAAATCCCTGAACAAAATTTAAAAAAAAAAAAGAAAAAGAAAAGAAAAACAGAAAAAAAGAATTTCCCTTTTTTTCCCCGTGTATTACTCATCCGTGTGCTGAGAACTGGGCTGGTTTCCTGCAGCTCGTGCTGTGCCCCCATTCAGTTGCTTGCAGCAGGCACAGGCTGTCTTCTCACTGAACGGGTCACTCACACCTGAGCCGACCGAACCTCCCAGCAATTCACCGTAATTTACACACGAGTCCTTGGTCCTGTTGGCTTCATGCAGCAGCATGGGGCTGAGTGATGGGCTATGATGTCATTGCTCCCGAGCTGGGCAGCACTTACTGCAGCCAGCCCTGCAGGGGTCAGTGGGTGAGGAGTACGGACAGGCAGCCCCAGAGACATCCATCAAAGCGGCACACTCATCCTCCATCTGCAGGAAATTCTGTGCTGCTCGCCCTCCCAGCCCTGCAGCACCACTTGTGGGCAGAGGAACAGCTGCTGGGCCATGTCCAGAGTGGGAATATTAGATGAATATTAGATGAAAATCTGAACAGAGACCACAAGTCTCGCTGCAGCTTCAGTTGCCAACCCTAAAAGGGCTTCAGGGAGCAGCAGGGACCTCCCAGACAAACTGGTGAGGTGCAGAGGCTGTCTTAGAGGGTGCTGTCATCATGGGTGGGCTCCATGCTGAATTGGGGAGTGAAGGGCCACTGGGAGGAGCATGGATAGGAGATGAACAATTGGGACACAGGGATCAGGGATAAGCATGTCTGATGATTGAAGAAGCACAGGACCCACTAAAAACACAGCTCTAAAGAAATTTAAGCTCCTGTGTTAGCAGGATGTTCAACCAATACATCAAACCTCCATACAAGTTCTTCTCCTTGTGACATCAATGTACAAGCTCTTCCCATTTGTTTTTTTCGAGATTTTTTGATTCCTCAACAGATATCATACCATTCCTGCTCTCTTCTGTCCACCTGCAGTGGGACTACAGTTTTGACATTAGCCCAGTGCAGAGGAAGTTGGGCTGAAGGCGTGGATACGTTTTTAACCAAGGGGAAAAATTAGATAATTCTATGTACTTTGCTTTACCTGCTCCAGGCCTCTGAAGGTGTTTTGCACAGACACATAATGAGTCAAGGACAGAAACAATCAATCACTGAACCAACAAATTAATTTCTTCTTGTTGTGGATAATTGCATCATATCATCATATCCAAAATTTTTATCATTTCTCACTGAACTTAACAATGCCAGAAACAGCTTATTTAAAAATATAGGGCCAGATTCTGTTTTCTTTTTTAGTGATGTGAACCTTTGTAAGTTTTGGAGTTTTTTGGGGTTTTTTCCCTGTGTACTTCAGGAGTATTAAGAGTTGGCACTGCTTAGTTTTGGCACTTAGGGCTAACTCTCTATTGTAATTTCTGGGTTCAAGTAGGTGAGTCAGTTTGTAAGACAAAAAATGGATTTCCAGGAAAGGAATACTTGAAAAATATCTCTTTCATTCTTCATAAGGGATCTTATTACTACTCTCATAGATAAAATGAAAGGCTCTAACTCCATCTAATGTTCAAACTGCTGAGCACCCAGTATCTGTGTGATCTGCTTGCAAAATATGACAGCTTTGCTATGGTACAAATATTATACTCTTATTCTGTCATGGTTACACAACATAAAAACCATCTGAACAACACACACAATATGACACAGCATAATATAATGCAGCACACATCCTTAATTGTAATTGTAATGGCCATTTATTTGTCTTTTTTTTTTTCTTAATATTCTTTTAATGTTTTCATGAATCAGCTCGTTTCAGTAAGTATAAGAATAAAAGACAGAAGTTTTTGCAAGACCACAGTGAAATCAGCAGAGTGATGAACAATGAGAATACTTCTGTCACAACTAGCATTTCCAGCTCATTCTTAAGATTTCATCTGCTTTTCAAACAAATTAATACTCTCCAAAATCTTTGCCAACACTGTATTTGTGACCGACCATAATTAATTTGAATGTTTGTCCCCTTTACATCACAGCATGTCTCAAGCAAACGCTGTAAAAAGAGAAGCTGTCTGTGTGTTTATGGGCAGAGCTCAGACCTGCAAGTGGACATGCATGGGTACACACACACAGCCTTTTCCTTCAAAGCCCATCTTCTTGTATTCAAACACAAATTTGAAAATCTATGAGGCACGATAATATTAATTCCCAGTTTCTTTGACCCCTCATAAAACAAAAGAAGAATGAGTGTTTGGCTAAAAGGATTCTAATGATGCCTTTGGACTCTTACGTTCACGTAATGACTAGTAGAAAGATTTATATGCCCTGTATAGGTATAATTAGACACCCACAAACCCATTGACCCTGACGAGGTGAAGAGCTCTCCTGCTTTTTGTTTCAGCAGTTGAATCAATACTTGCACGTTTTACCACTGTGGAGTGAAATTGAGGAAATGAAAATCTGATAATTTTGCTCCCAGTGCAGTCTAGACAGAGGAGAGCAGTTTTAGTCTTTGACAGGAAGATCTATTTCCAGTTACTCAAAAGGCTAGTGTCAATTTTAAAACTTCTCTTATTATTGATTTTCAGTTTTGTTAAAAAGGATGTTTTATTAGAAATATTAGTCCCATTTACAGTGTAAGCTTATGTCTGTTTCACAGGTTGATGAAATCATGGTTTAATTTTGGTCTGAATCACAGGATACTTCTGCCCGGTGACTTTTGCAGTAAAATATGTAGTCTGAAGAAGTTAATTTCATTGTGTCTTCTAAATCTACATAAGTCAGAATTCCATATGCAATGGTGCAGGTTCATCTAGGAAATGCAGTATATATTAAGAAACAACACGGCTAAAATATCTAGAATAAATATAATTTGGCAAAATATAAAGGAAGTATTATATTTATTTCAAATGTTTTGGGGTTTTTTTCCTGTAGTTTTCTGTGTGTTTTGTTTTTAATAAAAGAAATAATTACAAGTGTAAAAAAATTAAAGAATGTTAAATGAAAATCCTTTAGGTTAGACCTGGAGGCATAAGACAAAGACGTTAAACTGCAAAGCAAAATGATAACATATTTCTGTAATTTTGGAAGCAGTATAAGAAAACTGATGTTAAATTTTGGTTACTATGGTAAACAGTTTCTATTCCATGTAGTGCATTATGTATGGCTATTGCCATTGATTTTGTTTTGTCATATCAACAGACTCCACTGATTTTAGTGTTATATCACCTGGCTTTTACCTGTAGTATCAAAGTATCTTATGTGCTGGTTTGGTTTTTTTTTAGAAGTTCATAATGTGTTGAAAACACACATAATCATAAGAGATCTGAATAAAATTTCAGCAGAGTCAAAAATCCTCAAGACCCCTTAAAGACAAAATAGAAGTCATTTTATATGTACAGACTAAGAAGCTTAGGATTAGAATAGCACAGATGGTTCAAGTATTAACCAGAAATTACTTTTTGCACACACACAAAAATGTGTCAATAAGTAAGCTACTATAGAAATAAATAAACCACTTTTCTAATTCATTAGGAGAACAGGAGTCTGTTCTTGGGGTCCATCACTCTGCCTTGTGCAAGGAGAAATCAAGGTATAATACTTTGATCTATAATCAGTTCTGAAGGCTTTGAATTACATTGGTATTTCTTTCAGCTTGCCGTTTGGCAATGTTTTTTGCCTTCCCCAAAACAGTTCACACTGGAAGTAATCTCCAATGTTTGGAGCTTTTTTTGTCTGTGCCTATAATGTGCTCCTGAGAGACACAGCTCTTGGGGATGGAGAAATTGATATTAAATATGCATATCAGGACATGCGGGGTTCTTTACAGCTGCGGCTCCTGCCAATAGAATTTTATTAAGCACAAATTAATGAAGCTTTAGGACTCTCAGTCCTTACCCCCACAGGGCTAGTAAAAGTAAAATTCTGATTTAATAAATCCTTCAAATAAGGAAGTAACCACCCCCATCCTCAACCCTATGACTCGTTACTTATGCAATCAAAGTTGAGCTTCCTGCATGGATAGCACAGTTCTTTATTTGGTTGTACTTGAAATCATAAGTACTGGTATGACATCTTTTGGAGCATGTATTGAGTCACAAGGTGCTGTGAATTTTGTTAATTGAAAAGTCTGAATTCATCTCCTTCAATTACAAATAACTATTTACCTGATATGAAATACTGTCTCACAGAACACCAAGGCCACACAAGATCTAAGACACTTACTATTCAGGTACTCATGGGGGTTGCCTTAGATTATCTAAATTTTTGCCTTTACAATTCAGTATGTGATTATTTGAAAGGATTTGCAAATCATGATAAAATTATCTCTAGCACAGTAATACTTGACATTTTAAAAATGTCTGAGAGGTACATTTTTAAAAGGGCTAGTTTAGACTATGATTACTTCACCAAATGCTAAACTCATCAGTTGTTTATTATGATTTTTTTACTCCTTCTCCAAGGTAACTCAAAACTAATGTGAAGTTGCTTGTTTTGGGTTGTTGTTTTGGGTTTGTTTATTTGTTTTTTTTTAATGGAGGTCTTTTGTTTGTTTAGGTTTGTGGTTTTTGTTTGTGGTTTTCGGGGATTTTTTTATTTCTTTTGTTTTGGTGGGTTTGGGGTTTGGGGTGTTTTTGGGGGGTTGTTTGTTTTTTGTTTTGTTGTTTGGGTTTTGTTGTGGATTTAGGTTTTGTTTTTTAAAACAAAATAAACTAAAAACACTGCAGATTGTCCCTAACAGTAAGAAAATTTACTTTACCCCTCTCTGCTTTCAGTCACTCAAGATACAAGCTCTTCAGTAGGTAAATCAAAACCCCAAATTCTCTCTTTTTTTTTTTTGTAAATTTTCAAAATATTCTTTTCAAAAAGCAATTTATAAACAGCACACAAACACCAAAAAATGATTTTATATATTGCCAGAGTAAACACGGCTTTTGTTCAATATTTAGCATTCAAAGCAGGTGGCTTTTTTTTTCTTCTGTAAGAATTATTAGGTGTAGTTTTATCTCAGAATATCATTACAATACATAACATCTTTTTTTTTCCCATATGTGCACTAATAATGAAGGAAAAAGTCTAGAAACATGAAGAGAAAGTTGCATGTAGATTAAAGGAATAGTTGAAAGTCTGTTGCTAAATAGATGACTTGCTAATGAGAAATTTGTTTGAGTAACCTCTTATTTTTCCGTGTTTAAGAAACAAAATGAAACGCTGTGTAGCTAGTGACTTTTCGATCAAGATTAAGGAAAACAAGACAGAAAAAAAAAAAAAAGAACCAAAACAGGAGCAAAATATCTGTGAAGTGAAACAGCACAGTGAGATATGAGAACCTGCCCATTTGCAGGCTGGCTGGGCTCTGACAATGACAAGGTTCCCCTGCAAACAAGCTCCTCAGACTAAACCAGCAACCAGTCTCTCTTCTGGATATCTCATCCTGCAAACTAGCTTAACTACTACATGTTGTCACTTGCCTGTGCAGTTTAAGGAAGAGCAATGCAGCATAATGAAACAGGAATAAGACCTAAAGTCCTCCTAGCTGTTGCTACTGTTCCCTACTGAGATCAATTAGCTAATGCCAATTTCTGTGCTTCAAGTACAAAACTTATTCCCTCCGCACCCTTGTCCATGGAGGTTGGCTTTAGGATGGTTCCTTATGTCAGTGTCTTTAAAATTACTGAATTCTTCACACCCATCACCCCTTTTTGTTAAGTATAGGAGTAGGAAAAAAGATCAAATTTTATGGTTTACACCCTCTCTGATAATTCACATGAGAAAGTGATATTTTTGTGTTTTCAGAACCATAATTCACTTGATTTTTTTTAGAATTCTCTTCTTTGATATCAAATTCATGTTCAGATAAGCTGTCCCTCCTTTTGCTTCTCATTCTTGAACCAAAGAGATTGCATAATCTTGGCAGAAGTTTATTTCAATAAAGTGAGATAATGTGGATGCTGAGTTAGAGGGAGAGCAAAACCATGTACAGAGAATATGAGAAGGAAAATCTGGCCTAAACTTATCCTCATGCTTTACACAAACACACACACACAAGTTTAGAGAACAATTCCTACTTCTCAATTAATTCCTAAATGTAGTCCCTATGCAGCAACCTATGAGAGTTGAAATGCCATGGGTATGTGTCCTTAGCAACCTTGCTCTCAGACAGCTCATGAGTTTCTGAACTGAGTGGGTATCATTTAGTGGATTAAATTGGCCAAAACTATTCAAAGCATGACAAAGTACAAAGGCTCAACTGTTTTGCAAATAACATGTTATAAACAAATGTTAATTATGCAATTGAACATCATTCGTTACAGTTGTCAATGGACGATGGAAGGAGCAATTAATATCTTTAAAAGTCCATAATTAAATAATTATACAATAGTCTGTAATTGCAAATAATCATGTAAATATATAATTGAAAAATTTTTAAAAATCTGTGTTGCATCAGAATGGTATAATAGAGACTTTACTGTTGAAGTGAACTAACCATCTCAGATGAAAGCTTGTTCATTCACATACATCAGTCTCAGTTCTCCATTAGAAAAAAAAAAATGCTGCTAGTAGTCCTTGAAAATTATAAAGCAAACATAACTTTGAGTTGGAGTCAAAACAAGTAAATTGCATTCTTTTTTAATTTTTCAGTAGAAGCAAAACTATTGCCTTGGAAGGAAGAATGGCTTTTAAACAGACAAAAAGGTCATGTTGCAAAGAAGCTTTATGCCCCACAAATTAAGAAATTAGTGACTATTTTTTATTTGAAATTAGGTCTTTTTCTACAGCAAAGTGAACAAACACTTCAAGTTAATAACTGGGGTTTTTTTCTGTAAGTGTAAACTAAGTGTAAATTTTTTCCTTAAAACTAGGGGAAAGGCAGCAGGAGGAGTAGGTTAGTTGAATACAGCAGAGTTAATAAACCATTCCATCATACCCATAAGTTAATAAGCATGGTAGACTGAGGTCTAAAGATGTGATACAATACTGATTTAAACTGATTTTGTCTGCCAGTGAGAATTCTCAATGGAACTTGGGGTTTAAGGCTGCAATTTTCATCACCATGAGATTTGGGATACATTTTGGTGGTGTGTCACATACACTTCCTTATGGGAAAATGTACCTACAATCAGTGTTTGAATTGACAGACACATTTTAATCCAACAGACTTTTAAAAAAATAACACAGAGTTGAAATTAACACATGGTGATGGAAATATCTTCTACTTTATATACAAAATTAGGAAGTAATTTCTATGTCATGGAGGATTCTTTACATGCTGGTCTCTGCCTACCTCTCACAGGCTAAACAACATATACATGTGTTTTTCAAACAGTTACTGGAGAGAATTTGTTTAATCTTTCAGTCAGGAACAAGCACTCACACAGACACACGTGTGAGAGAACACACACAGACATACACACGCACACACACACACTTGTTTGAGACATGCATTTAGGAAGTTGTCTTGAGCTCTTTCAAACCATTCTTTTTCTGTCTTGTTCTTGTTGAGTGATACAGTCATGGCACAACTACATTTTCTGTCACGTGACCAGCAAAATGCTGTAATGGTATTGTGCATTTTGAAAATGCAAGAGACAATCCCTACACTGAGACCCACAGCCCTTTCCAGAATTTGTAATGAATTAGTAGCACTGGTCCAGATGTGAAGAAAGGAAAGAGGAGTTCTTTAACAGCAACCTTTACCCACTGATGTTAACTACATTGTTAAAAATGTTGTTGCTTTGCTTAAAAAAAAAAATCTTAAAAAACCACAAACTGTTTTCAACAAGATTTATCATATTAAAACACAAAGAATACAATTTGTTAGTTCAGTCTGGACAAACAATAAACAAACTGCTGTCCCTGCCACCTTTTTAATTATGAAAACAGCTCAGCTTTGTTATCAATCCATCTTCTTGTCCTGTTTCCTGCTTACATTTCTATCTTTGTACTTTCCTCCCTCCTAACACTGTGATACTCTTAAAGGTTAAGAAGAAATACCTGTCACTCCTTCTTCTATGGAGTATATACATGGGATAAAATTTTAATTAGAGAATGCTGAGTCCAACAGATGAATTCTGCACTAAGTACTGAAAGTCACAGGATTAGAATACTTATTTTTTTAAAGCTGGAAATGTGGAGACTGTTCCACAGAACTACAGTATTTGGGGTATTTTTCTTCAAATCTCTACCTTCTAGTGCAGTCTTTTTTCATTGTTCAACCAAATGTTTATGCTGTCAAAGGGACTGGCCAAAAGCAGGAATGTGATTGCTCATGTCAATTTGTCAATTTAATGTAGAACACAGAACACAACGAGCTACAGAGGTCTTGAAATGGGTTATATGGTTCTAAGCAAATTTGAAGCCCAGCTAACGATGCTCATAACTATGCCGTAAATGGTAGGTCATAAAAAATTGTGCATTGCACCAGCTGAAGCCTTTTAAGGACATGAGGTTTAATTTCCAGGTATAAAAAGTTGCAACAAAGATTTCTGATTGGATAATAGGTGTTTTTATTAAATCTTTTGGATGAGGAATTCCCTTCTCGGAGCTTGCTTATTTTTACTTTCACAACAGGAGAGTTGCTCATCCTCCAGTTCACTTGGCACCTTTTGGTTAGATAGGAGGATCAATGGAATATGTCAGTACCATGTGACCTGGAAGATATATCCAAATTTGACTTTGGACTTCCTTTTACTTGATACTTATTGCCTTCACTGCTTTCCTGTAGGGAATGCAGACATTAGAAGTATAGAGCTAAGTATGTAGGTACTTACCACAATAATTTTAGTATAGCAGGTTTGGACTTATTTCCAGCAAGTGGCTCTTGCGGAAGGCAAAAATGTTTCTTTGAAGCTAAAATTAGCATGAAAAAATGGTCCAATGAAATTTAAAAGAACATGCCTCTGCTGGTCATTTATGTGCAGGAGGTAGGTGTCATCATCATGGCTAGCCTAACAAAGGCACAACAGCAACAAGCAGTAATTTACACCACAATCAATACAAACTGGGCCCATTCCAGGTTCTGGAAAAATATTTTTTTAAATAGAATTTGAGACTTTTAATATTATCTCTACAAGGATACATAAAATAGGAATTAATTATGAATGGATAGAAGACAAAATATTCTTAATAGTAGTCAGCAAAAAAAAATTCACATAAATAGCTAGAGAGGTGTTGGGGTTTGTGAGGTATAATATCAGTAGAGAAGGATACTATCAGTACCATCGAAATTAGCTCAGCTGGTTAGAGCTTGGTGCTAATAACACAATGGTTTTGATCCCCGTATGGGCGATTTACTTAAGAGTTGAACTTGGTGATCCCTGTGGTTCTCTTCCAACACTGAATATTCTGTATTTATATTCTGTGAACTCTCCACTGTCTTTAATATTACTGAAACACAGTGGTTGCTGATAACAAATCAAGATACAGTCGATACGTTAGTTTTATAGCTGAAGTGCAGATCTGAGTCAAACAGCAGTGGTTTTAACACCATAATAAAATAACTACTGCTAGTCATTGACAAATACTGGCTTTGAGTATTTCCTCCTATTTGTCACTCAAAACAAATGTTATATATTTTGATCAACTGGGTATAAAGTAACATATCAATAAAAGTGAAATCTGAATCAAAACAAAGATTTATTAATTGAGACTAGACTTTTCAAATTGAATCCATTACTGTGCACTGCTGTGTGTTCTGTCCTTATAAACTACACTAATTTCAAAGAAGAGATATATGGGATCAGCACACAGGTCTGAAGTTAGCATAATCAAGAAGAAAACAACAGGACTTGCTCTATTTCATAATCCTTATTTAGCAGGGGCTGATCTTTAAAGAATGAGAGAGCATAAGAAATACCAGGGGACTGCTTTATTAGCTCATACTGCCTGCCAACCTCTTTCTCTACACCTCTGATGAAGAACCACCTGCAATTCTCTCCCTCTTACTCCCTTTCCTAGTTTTGCTAGGTTTATAGAGAATTAGGACAAAAGTAGTAATGTGAAATAGATTTTTTCCATAAATAGATAGGTGCATGTGTGTGTTCATGCCTATGTATCTATAAAATTCTTCACTATATTTACTCTGGCTGAAACATTGGGTCAGGGACATGGGAATAACAATCATTATGCAGTTGAATGGCAAATACCAAAGATGTCCTACACAAACACATGGATTCTCACAGAAGAAATTAGATAGAATTAAGACAAAGGGATATTTGAGTTTCAGGAGGGAAAACCAATTCTTGTTACACTTAATTTTTAAAAATTATACTCCAGAGTGTCATATTTTTCTCAGGGAAGTGAGGGGAGTCTTTTATACTGGGACATTTTTAAGTCAGAGGGACAGGACCTGCTGGTTATATACTTGAAGTAATAACTTGGCAAAGAGAATACTTTCCACTAATATTCCTAATTGTTTTAATGTATGATGAATTTTCCTCAGAAAATATCTTGTATTGAACTTAGTTCTTGCAGTCTTACCAGTCATAGTCACAAAATGAAGAAGCTCTGCACTGTTTAAGCAGTCTGAAGTGAATCCTTCTGTGATATCTCAGTCTTCCAATGACTATCCCTTCCTTGTGGTGAAAATAAACAGTGTGGAAACTCAGGCTAGGTAGATCTGTCTATCCCTCAGTTGTCTAATAATCAAGTATACCCTATTTTAGATAACTGCAAGAGGATTTGATCATGAATGTGTTTGAAGAATTTAACCAAAGGTGTCTAAAATTTAAACAAATCCTGTAGATATGCTTTATATAGTATGTGCTAAATAGGAGCTTAGAATACCTTTCCAATACAGAATTTATTTATTCTTCTTTTTCTTGTATGAGGAATATTATAAACCTTCTGCACCTGTGTGTATTCCCAATACTGAAAAATACTGCAGATTTATGAAGAGATTGTTTCTTTCTATGAAGTTACTGTATATCTTCTCACTTGGAGAAACTCTGGAAGGAGAATTTACACTCCAGAGGATGTAGCTTCCTTGTTTAGTCTGGCAAAGGTCTGAAGAATATCTTGCAATTTCAACAGCAACACCAATCTAGAAATCTAACAGCAATCTCTAGGAATTAAACACTGGTGGTAGGAAGTAGCTATAAATGCTTTTCAATTTGTCATTTATTCTTGGTTGATGTACATTTTGTTTTCATAAAGAAAATATCTGAAATGTAAATTACTTTGGTATGTAGCTATTGTATCAAGTAAGGACTTAGTAACATAAGAAGTAACAGATATCCCTATATTAATCTGCAGCATGTTGAAGGGAGAGAGAAGAAAACCATTTCTATCACTGTCTCTTAAGAAAACTAATTGTCTCTAATGATCCACAAGTCACTATTTATAACTCAATATAAATAGCTTTCCCATTTTATCATTTTTAGGAAAAGTTCTTCATTGAAAACAAAAATGTTCAATGAAAATGAAAAGTTTAATGAAAACATTGCACTACATAATATAATAGTGAGGCTAAAACTTATTGCAAGTTTTCTTTGAAAATACACCACTTTCTAAGGATGGTTTAGTGTATGCTGTGATACAGCTAAAATACCTCCTTTTAAATGCATGTCGAACAGATGTGCTAAAGAACAGAGAAAAAGGACTTTTTATTCTTATATAAGGCTATTTTTGCACCATAGTACTTCTGTCTAAGAGAATATCTTCTTAAAATGCAGCCTAAAATAAAACTTTTAATCTCTTTTTGTTTCCAGATATTTTTTTAATCTGTTAACCTTACTTTTACATAGTTATGTGTGACATAAATTTGGCCCTAGAAATGCAAGGTAACATCAAATAATGTTCCATAATCAGTTTAAAAAGGATTTCCCCAACTCTGGGTACCTGATAAAATGTCTTTATTGAAACTGAAGTTAGAAGTTTTGGGAAAACACTTAAATTACTAAGAAGAATGCTTTCAATACATGACAATCAGCAAGCAAATGATACACTGCTAAACATAGCCTTTGAATACGATTCACGTTGGTTTACGTGTGGTTTATAATTAATTGCAAGTGATTCGTGATCTTAAGTTTCCAAATGAGAAAGAAATGCAGACAGCTGATTCATATTTTTTACGGTGAGCAGTAATTTGTACCTAATGACTAGTAAAGTGAAATTACTGAGTGTGCTCAACTGAATTTCCTGAATACATCAGTGGGAGTTTTATAATTTTACAGTCAGCATGATATATTCAGAATCAGTTTTAAAAGTGACATTTGCTTCAGATTAGGTTTATAAA
>VWYP01023431.1:75000-102991 GCA_013400435.1 Pycnonotus jocosus
GTATATGCATTTATTTAAAATTAAAGCAACAACAGCCCCCCAAAAAACCCAACTAAAAAAACTGCAAATCCAATGATCATGGTGTACTTAAACATATAATTGAGAATTTAATTAATAATATGCATGTATCATAAAATACTTCAATTATAACAAACTAAATATTGTTACATATTTCAGTAACTCACATGTCATAACTTCATGCATTTGTATGTTTGTGTTTGTAACATATTTAAGTGGGTGTTTATACTTGACTCTTTATAGGCTGTTTGCAATATTAGTGATAGGGCCTTTTGCCGGACTTTATGGCTATTGTCGTAGCATTTCAGGTTAAGTTTAAAAACTGAAGTATTTAAATGTATCAGCATCCTGAAAGTGATTTTGAGACTGAAATATCCAGGTCAAGTTTCATGCCAGAATTTATTAGCCTCATTTCGGGATTCTGACATAAATAGAAGAAAAAAATGGAGATTCCCATGGATTTCATTTTGAAAATGTTTATTTGGGATGAAAAACATACTTCTAAATGCAATGCTTTTTTTTTTTTTTTTTAATAAAAGCTGAAATTTTGTTTCAATTCCAAAAGTAAAAGCTAGCCTTTTAAAATTTCCTTTCTTTGCTTGTGACTTTGATTCAATCAAAAAGACATCCAAATTACTCTGTAATATTATTTGTAGAAGTTATATTTTAGGCTGGGTCATAACTGTTGCAGTTATATTCCTACTATATTCCAAGAAATGAGGGAGACAAGGGTGCTAATTGGAGCTTTCCATCCACAAGTTCATTTCAGCATGTCCTCAATTTAGTGATGGTGGCTTCATTTTAGCTTATCTTTTATGCCTTTTATACCCTTTAGATAAAATGCCATCTTCCTTCTGGTATGACTTCTTTGTTTCTCCACTTGAATTCTTAACGCTGGGGCTTTCAAAAAAAGCAAACTCTCCGGCTGATAAAGACGTGTTGAGGATGTCGAGAGCTATGGACCTGTGTTGAGTTTGGTTGTAGAGCAGTGGAATGCAGCTTTCATATTACTTATGTTGTACTTAAAAAAAAAAATTACTTACATGGTGTATTAGATGAAATAAAAACCAAAATGTTAAAATGTATAAATGCATATATATGTATTGTCCTAGTATTCAAATTGGAAAATATTAAAAAAACACCTTCTCTCTCAAAAAAACAACTCATCCAACCAACTAAAAAAAAACCCCAAAACAAACAAAAAACCCCACCCACCCAAACAACAACAACAACAACCCCATTAAAATAAAAAACATAAAAACATGAAAACCCCAACCCAACAAAATACCAAGCCTAAAAAAGGGGGACTACTTTAATTTGGAAGAGCTAATCTACCATTGTATCATGATTAAAACACTAGAAGCAGTTCTAGACTGGGACATAACAATATTGGAAGAACTGTAGACATGCGAGATACTTAAAAGAACACCATGGATTTCAATCATGTTTCATTATCTCTTCCCTCTCTAATTCTGCCACCTTTCCCAGGGTGTTTGGATGAAGTTATCTGATGTCTGCCCTGAGACCTCTAATTAGTGATCATTTAGGGAATTTGTCTGTCTAGGCCTGTTTTAATCACGTTTCCTAGCTAAAACTTTGGAGAGTGTTTTGATTGTGGTTCAGATGTCACTTGGATAACACATTTCAGCATCTAAAGTATGCAGCACTTGCAGTATTGGCAACCTAAATGGATATAGAAAGTAATTTATTTTACATATATCTTCTTGGAAAATTCACTTCATTAGGTGTTCATATGCCTTCCCAGTTAGTAAAGGAGACTGTAAAACCTCTATGTGTGTCCAGACAGTGAGTCAGCATGTATACCAAATTTTCAGGGAATAGGGAGCGCTTTTGGGATCAGCATGGCCTTTCTAGTATGCTCCTGTAAGGGGATCCTCAATTTCTGTGGGCTGTGAAGCTTCTGGGTAGAAATCTCAGGTGAGTTTTCACATGTATTATAGCAGCTTTCAGAGCTCCTTAATTTATGTTTTTGACTACAGCAGTCTGTTATCCTCCAGGCATAAAGGGAGATTGTAGTCACCTTTTTCATACTCTCCCTAGACTGAGAGGGGTACCATGCTTCCCAGAGCACAGAAAGGCAGCTTGCTTTGAGCAGCACAGATGCTGCTGTCAAAATTAAATCAGTATGAATTAGTTTCCCTGACTCTGCAGGGGTGAGCATCAGACTTGTTCCTCAAGCAGCTCCGCTGCCCTGTTCCTGCACCTCAATGTGTTTCTTTTAATGAGGGGCTGTCCTAGGTTAAAATGTAAGATGTGCCCAAAGTATGTATTCTATCACCATCTTCATGGGCTGTTGAACCAGGCGGGGCAGTGTTTCCCTTATCTTCTGTTAATGGGCCCATCAATGCTGTGCTGCATGACTCATAGATAACTCCCTCCAGAAGCTCTCTCTGTTCAATGGGCCATTAAGGACCCACTGCATGACTCATAGAATGATGTCATCCCATTGTGAGATGCTCCCCCCAAGGGGAGGAGCCAAGCATTCCCACCTGGATATAATCCAGGATCTGGGACAGCACAGGAGCAGTTATTCACTGGACTCCCAGAGGACAGGAGCTATCAGACCTTTCTACGGGATCACTGCTTCAACGAGACCACGTCATCCAGGCTGCTACCATCACCCTGACTAACAGGGTGCCAGGTTGTATTCTTTATTTTACTTCTTTCTTTTCCTCCTATTAAATTGTATTTCTGACTTGGAGCCTCTCACTCATTTTCCTTTGCTCAAACCAGGACAGGGGCCGAAAAACTGAACACAGAACTTGAGATGTGGCTTCACCAGTGCTGACTACAGGGGAAAAATGCCTGCCCTGCTCCGGCTGGCCACACTGTTGACGACACAGGCCAGGGCCATTGGCCTTCTTGGCCTCCTGGGCACTGCTGGCTCATGTCCAGCAGCTGCCAGCCAGCACCCCCAGGTCCTTCTCTGCTGGGCAACTTTCCAGCCACTCTGTCCCCAGCCTGTGGAGCTGCCTGGGGTTGTTGTAACCCGAGCAGGACCTGGCCCTTCGCCTCATCGAACCTCATACCATTATCCTCTGCCCATTGATCCAGCCTATCCAGGTCCCTCTGTGGAGCCTTCCTGTCCTCCAGTACTCCTGTCCAGCTTGGTGTCATGCGTAAACTAAGGATGCTCTCGATCCTCCATCTAGATCTCTGATAAAGATATTGAGCAGGACCGGCCCCAGCACTGAACCTTGGGGAACATCACTCCTGACCAGCTGCCAGCTAGGTGTAATTCCATTCACCACTACCCTCTGGGCTCAGTCACCCAGCCAGTTTTTACTCAGGGAACAGTGAAGCCATCCAGGCCATCAGCAGCCATTTTCGTCAGGAGACTGCTGTGGAAGATGGTGACAAATCTAGGTAGACACCACCTAAACACCTTCCTTCATCCAATATGCAATATCTCTTGTCATAGAAAGACAAGAGTTTGGCCAAGGAAGACCTGCCTTTCACAAAACTTTGGTGGCTCAGCTGGATTCCCTGGTTGTTCTGTATGTGTTATCTTTTTTTATTTCATGGAAGCAGTTTTGGCGTATGGTATAGGCTGACTTAACGTTTCTGCTGCAGGAACCATCATCCTCACACCTGGTGGTGTGTGTTGTGCTATCGTGTGGCAACACAGAATTCTCTGCATTATCTGGGATGGGCTCCTGTCATTAAACATGGTGGTGACCCCTAATGAACAACCTCTGCCTCTCGTGGGTAGGAAAAGAGAAAAGAGGTTGCTGTTCCTATTCTGGAAAAGAAAGTAGTTCTAATTCTTGGCAATTTTTCATTACATATGGCATGACTCATTTTATTACTAATTTTTTTTAGCTTCGTAAATTTATGCAGTGCTTTGCAAAATACAAGAGCATCTCTTGCCCATTGCCTTCTAAGGCAGCAGAGTACTACCATTCCCTCTTTTTCTTTCCTGCTACATGGAGATAAGAAGTGCCAGATCATGTAACTGTACTTTAAAAATATATAATCAATAATAAAAGTTTATTTCTTTATTGTAAATTCAGCTTGAACATTTTTGTATCAAAAATCTCAAATAATGGCAGATGGTTTTGGTTTGGGGTTTTTTTTAAACACCATCTCAAAAGAAAATTTATCCTTTTCATTCATATTAAAAAGATGGTATCAGCAGTTTAAAGATTCAGGGTTTTTCCTTAGCTGTGCTTTATATTTTAATCCAAGGTAAACAATTTTAACATTAGCGGATTGTGTGACTTTTTTTTCTGTGACATATTAAGATTTGTCAGCAGTGTTAAGCTTGCTACATTAACCTAGAAGGGAAGAGCCACTTATAGACATACAGTCTATTATATTGTGTTTGCTTCTTTGTGATTATGTTTAAATTCTTCCATTGCCTGTCTCTCTAGCTCAAGGAAAGGTAATGGTGCCTTGTTTGCAAAAGTGTTAATATCTAGTTAATTTCTCATTTAAAAAACCCACAAAAAGCAATTTAATCTTGTTTGTTAAAAATGAGTTCTAGCAATATATGAAAAGTTTCCCAAAATTTCCTCTCAATTAAAAGAATTAATGGAGCTGAAACAGAAGAAAAAATATTTCTATAAGCTAAGACATGCAACTAACATTACATGAAGAAAGATTGTCACTTTATCTTCAAGTGCTAATGGAATGGCAATCAAAAGATAATAGATGCCATGATCATAGTGAAAAAAAATTGGCCTACTATAGCATTTTTGCAGTATGGTTATTGTACAGATGCCTAATGCAGGGTAAAATATTTTACTGTGACCTCATATGATAGATACAAAGACCACAAACCTTTAAGGATTAAAATATCCAGCTGCATCTCTAACACCATCCTCAGATAACAGTCTGAGTAAGATATTTAGTTTAAAAAATACATAAATATGTATTTATGATTTTGCAAAGGTCCTCAGCATGGTCTCTCTGCACCATTTGTGCTCCCTGAGACTGTTGTTCAACCTTTCTGACTGTAAGTTTTGGGTAGATTCATCCTGGATTTCAACCCTGCCAAAATTTGTTCACTAATTGTTCCTCAAGAATGTTGGGTCCCTCATGATGAGAAAGACCTTGAGGGGCAGGAGTGTTTCCAGAAAAGAGCAATGAAGTCGGTGAAGTGCCTGGAGTGTCTAATGAGGAGTGACTGAGGATGTAGGAGGCTCAAAAGACTTTATCATCTCTACAACTACCTGAATGCAGGTGGTACCCAGGTGGAGTTCAGCCTCTTCTCCCAGGCAGTCAGCAGTGGGACAAGAGGATGTAATTTCATACTCTGTCAGGGCAGGTTTAGGTTGGATGTTAGAAGGAATTTCTTCACAGAAAGGGTGATTAGACATTGAAATGGGCTGCCCATGGAGGTGGTGGGGTCACCATCCCTGGAGGTGTTAAGAAGAAACCGGACACAGCACTGAGTGCAGTGGTCTAATTGACATGGTGCTGTTTGGCAAAAGGCTGTACTCAATGACCTCAGACATCTTTTTCAACTTAACTGATTCTGTGATTCTGTATGGTAACTGTATGGACTAGTGGTGGACTCAGCAGTGCTGGGTTAGTGGTTGGGCTCGATGGTCTTAAAGGTATTTTCCTGTAGGAATCATGAAGGAGGAGGAACTTTGAGGGAGTGGGAATGAGGGAATCATGAGGAAGAAGGATCCTGTGGAGAGAGAATCACTGCTGTGAGGTCATTCTGGGTCTGCAGTCAGAGCCTGTTGTTGGAACCTGCAGCCATGGTCTAGCTGGGTAAGAGCCTGCATTCAGAATCTGCAAACCAATACCTGCAGTCACAGTTTTGCGGGAAATAACCAGCAGTCAGAGGCTGCAAGGGAAACCTGCAGGAGGAGCTTGCTGCAGCCAGAGTCAGTGAACAGTTGGAGTCAGGATGGCTGAGCTGTAAAGAGGAACAAACCAGGACACTTTTCTTGCTGTAATAAAAAAGAAGTCTGTGTCTCAGCTCATTTCTACTCTCTAGGCAGCAAGAGGGCTGCCAACTTAAACTACTTTTCCAACTTAAACTACTCTATGAATCTATGTTTTTAAAACAATTAAATTAATCTTTGAATCATGATAGAAAATACCTATATATTACAATAGATTCAAATGGAAGTTTTCCATAAACACTACCCTGAATTCTCAAGAAAAAGCATTCAAATTATTTTAGTATTCAAAACAGTGTAGAAGTAGACTTTCTCTAGGATGATTTTGTAACTGGCTTTCAGAAATTTCTAGTAATATCTCATGAGGAGTAAATTTAGTAAAAACTACAGACAGAGAAATTTTTTCACAAGCAGCAGGATGTGAGTTTGCCGAGAAATTTATGCTAACATTACCCAAGTAACTGTTTGTTAGGATCTTCTACATCTCTTAGTCCTGTATTGGCTATGGAAGGCAGTCACACTGTATGGTCCATTTCATTCAGATTCAGAAAAATACTCCTCATTGGAATAAACATATGTCAATCCAGGTGAACTGAAAAAAATACAGAAATCAACAAATAATTTGTAGACAAAGTATAAACTATTGCATAACTTGCAGCAAATTATAAACTTATTGTATGTTTAATTATGTAAGCCTGCAAAATACATTCCCCATTAAATTCAATTTTTTTTCTTCTTGTCTCTTGGTCCCTTTTGAACAAACTTCTAAAAAGGTCATAAACAGATTAGAGTGGCAGAATGATTTGTACACTTTTGTACACTTGCATTTCCTCTAGGAATTGTGAAGTATCACAGTAAGTCAAAGAGCAGATGTAACATATGAAAGCATGTTAAACTTTTGGGCAGAGTTTTGCCAAAAATATACCTCTTGGGCAGTGAGGTTATATTTTTATTAGGATTGAATCTTTATGACTTTATAGACAAGGAACTGGCCTTTTTTAGTGTAGGTGATTTTACAGCCTCCACATGCAGAAGCTCATGCTCTACCATTCAACAGCTCATTTCTGAAAAAATTTCTCTTGCAAGGTATAGAACCATATGTATTGGATGATGTGTGGGCAATACAAAATTTATCCTTTGGAATGACCCAAAACCATCTGGACACCTGCATGAATCAACGCATACAGAAAGGTTTTACTCTGTGGCTGTGCAACACAGCTCAGCTTCAAAGAACTGTGTGGCCTCCCTGCATCCTGCTTCCCCCACCCTTTGGTCTTCTGCACTTCTCCTTTCTTTGCACTTTAAATAGCCACAGAACAACTGAGTCCTGCAGGTACTGATGAGATCAGGCAGCTTTTCTGCTGCGACAGCTCACACAGCCATGCTCTGCAGGTTCCCTTACTAGAGACTCCCATGCTCCTAACGTCTCTCCTGGTTCTGAGACTTGCTTATTCAGCCAAAATCCCATCTTTGCTGCTGCCACTAGAGGGATCTGTGCAGTTGCCTCCTGTTCCTCTCCCTTGTCTCAAACTGGGAGGAAGGCCAAAGCAAGCTTGCTTACCTGAGTACTGGTTTTAAAATTTCTTCTTTTTTTTTTTTTGTTTATTTTCTTTTTTCGTTTGTTGTATTCTTTAGTCTGATAACACAATGTGCATTATTTATAACTTGGTTTCCTGTTAAGTTAGCTTTAAAGCATTAGAGCTAAATGATACTTATTCATTAATTATTAAATCTTGATTTATGCCAGTGGCACCCAGGGTTTCCATCCAAACAGAAGCCAGGATTACCTATACTTTGAGGTCAAACAGAACTGCCCATTCTTGCCATAACTTGGTCTCATCATTACCAAATTACCTCTTAGTTGCTTAAGTATAGAACTCAAAAATAATTATAGGCATGAGGAAATGGCATGAAAATTACTTTTTCAAATGTACACCCTGAGGGAAAAAAACAGAAGGTAGCTCTTCATATATGACAGGAAAGGATGAGTGGTTTATACCTACTGGCTGTGAAAAGTAGATCTTACTATTTTTATACTTACTATATAACAGGATGTGCAGTTCAAGTCAGGGGATTTTTAAATTAAAAAAATAAAATTAAAGACTCATTTTTTTAATGTGATTGAAAGAGGGTTTTGTTTAGTTTTGTTTTTTTCTAGTTGATAATCAAATTAAACAGAGAAGAGGGTTAAAATGTGAAAAATTATAAAAATGTTTTTGAAGTTGCCAGAGAACACTTCAGCTATCACTGCTGCAGTGGGAACATTGTTTGAGGAAGCTGGTAAGAGCAAAAAACTTCAACATTTCCTTGTTTGAAACTTCTTGTAGGTCAATAGTGACTGAACATAATTACATTGGATTGCAGCCTCAGTCCAGTTCTTAGTGGACAAGTGTCCATGTCACAAAATCCACCATTGCAATTGGCAATAGTTGGCAGGCTCAGCAGAGAAGTCAAGGATTGAATGGGCATGGAAATTAAACTATTCTCCTGCCCCTAATTGTGGTCCTTTCAAGTCATGGTTGAGGAACATTGTTTGGGAAAAGTTGCACAGCCGTTGGCAATGCTGAACATGCTCTGTGGATAAACATCGAATTTCCATCTCCAAGGTCTTATTCTGGCACATTTTGAAGCCTTAAAAGTCACACTGGGGTGGGGGAGCTGAGGGAAATACACTTCTTTTTTTCCCTGTCATAGAAGTAATATTTTCCTTAAAAAAAAAATAAACCCCACAGTTGAAATTAAGAATATATTCCTTCCAAAATACTACCCTGTATTCATGCATATTAATTAAAACAATAGAGGTGTGGTGGTGTTTATTTTTTTAATGAATCCAGCCTTATCATTTTTTGTTCATTATGTATTTTGGTATAAGAGTGATCATGTTGTTTAAGTGGATTACCTAAGTAACCTTCTTTAGATACGGCACTGCTGGCCCAATCGATATACTAGGACCACTTGTGCTCAAGGACATCGCTGGAGCCATGGGACAACATGGGAATCAGACACTCCCATTGATTTCTCATGGATTTCAATGGGAACTTCTGCTTAACACTTGATAATGAAAGTTTTTTTAGTCTAATTCTAATTTGGACATAAAAATCCAAAACCTGTGAGCACTATCAGCTTGTTTTCCCTTCCATAGAAGCAATAATATTTTCTACTCTATTTCAAAATGGGTTTACAGGTAAATATGTCAATTTCCTGCCCACTCAACATCTACAGTAGTTTTTACTCTTTTGAGACTGATGATTTTTTCAGTTCTTTTCAGTGACAAGTAAGAGGCAGATAATAAGCATGTACTCACTGCTCTGCTCTGGAAGTATTTTGGGGTTTTTTTGTGAGACCATATTGTTCTAATGTTTTGTTCATACATAACAGAAAAATTAAATTTCTAATCTGATTCTTCTAATGAGACAATAATACATAAGAATTTTGCAAATGACTTGTTAGTGGAATCAACTTCTTATTAAAAACAGGATTTTCAGTACTTGTGACATAGAAACCTGAAGCAAAACACTAAATGAAAATACAATGATAAATATAATTTTTGGTTTTGATAATCATTTTTTTGCCTCTTGTTAGTTATCAATTATATAATCTGGCATATGAATTCTGAGTTTCATGCATGGTCTGAGAAGTTTTCTAAGATAAACCATCAGACAGAAGGTTATTTCAAAGGACTCCTGGGTAAGTCTACACATCTTAGTAAATCCAGTGACATGCCTCCTGTCTCTAGTTGAGGTGTTAGGGCATGGGTTGGACTCTATGAAGATCTCTTCCAACCTAGAAATGCTGTGAAATTCTGTGAAATTCTGTGAAATTCTGTGAAATTCTGTCAAACTTTGGCTTAATTCATCTTCCAGCTATCCTTACTGCAGGTTTACTTTTACCATTGAGAGAGAGTCCACACAAAAGAATTGTAGACTTTCTGACATCAACTAGAATTCAATGCTAAATACCCCAAGAGACCCTGTTCTTCCTCCAGTTTTCCAACATGCTGCAGCAACTGTTCTCCCGTAGCACAACCCAGGGCCCAAAGCAGACAGCAGCTACCTTTTCCCAAAACACCTGTGAATGATCCACAGATCTTCCAACCAAACCAACCAGACCAATGTTTCCATTACTGAGTACTGACAAGGTATACTCAGTTAATTGGTTTTAAACCACATAGTTATGGTAGTTTAGTGTAGCTGACTATTATTATATTCTGTTATCTGAATTTGCCTTTATTCTTTCCTTTTTTGCCCCTTTGACTCATCATATGACCTCAGAAGTTTTAATAATGGTGCTCTGGTGCACAGAGTTTGATGCCTGCTGCCACTGTGCATTGGTTTGTTTGGGTAGGGGAAAAGTTGCCTTTTCTATATTGTATCTCAATAAATATTTTTGAGAAGCATGCATTTTTCATCCATATAAAGAAAAAGAAAGTTGCCTTCATGTTTGAGAGCTAAGTAGAGGATTGAGGAAGATGAGAAAGAACTGTGATCTGAAAAATAAAGACACGACTCTTCAGCCTTTTTTCAACTGCAGTACAGCTATTTTCTTGACCTTTGCTGATGTAGATGGCTTTGGCTAATTTTATGTCTTTGCTCTGTTCTCATCATTGCTCAAAGTTTAAATGCTCTGGCAATAAAGTTCAAAAATTGTTTAAATTGTCATATTCTTCTTGAAGGAGTATTATTTGGAAGGTTGAAAAGTTTAAAAGCTCTGTCCTAGAAAGAGTTATCTCAAAAGGTTGATAACACAAGAGAAACTTCTTATACAATTGTATCTGTAGTAATGATTGAATATGGTGCTAAACTGACAGTACAAACACAGTTCTTTTTTGGACCCAAATAGGCACCACAAAATACTTCTCTCAAACTTGGTCCTAATCAGCACCTTTCATAAATGGCCCTCCCACAACCCTCTGTTTTTCAACTGCTCTATATCCTCATTTCCTGGTTTGGTCTCAGTTTAACTATATGTGATATTTTTGTTCAGTAAAGAGATAAACTTTTTACTATGCTCCAAGGTCTACATTTTATTGTCCTCTTGTACTCCATCTGACAAGGCCAGGATATTAATTAACATCTTGTTTGGCTTGTTTTTCACTTTTCTTTTTTCTGATAATACTTTGAGAATCTTCTCTGCATGCAATCAAATTTCTGAAATGCTCATTAAAGAAGAACTCTGTCTCCATCCAAAGAGATATTTTGGTGAAACTCCTCAGTGATATCTGATATAGTACTTGCTAAGGTTTTAGGATAGAAATTAACATTTATTTTCTGATTCTAATTTTCTGGAGCCATGTATTTATTGGGAATACCAAAAAAATTAATTGTGTATTCTTTTAATTTGATCTTTTTGCAAGAAGCAGTTGAATTTTATGCATGATACTCCACCCACATACATTAGATGGTACCCATTTGTGAATTTCTTTTTCTTCCCAAATACAGTAGGAACTGCTGCATCTCAACAATTTCTGTGTGCTCCTTATCTCAGAAAATTGGTGATTGTCTATAGCACCATGAAGTTACTGCTGGCAAATGATGGCAATTTAATTTGTAACCTATAAACACATAAATTGCACAATGTGCCTTGGCTCTTATGTCTTTTTAAACATTTGTTGCTCTGAGCAACAACCATATAAATAGTGTTGTTCCTTCACTTATATTTCTATTTCTGTCATCTGTTAATAATCATGTCCATTCAGACAGACTTATACTCATTCATGTATAAAATCACTCAGTAATACAAAATCAAATGGTCATAAAATAAAATAAAAATGGATGAAAATAAAGGTCATTTGTGATTTCCATGGTTTACTCTAAGAATAATAAGGAAACGTAATGATAGTTGATGGGATTTGCTAAGGGCACTTGAAATTGAAGCGTCAATCAATTGTGAGATATTAATAGAAATTAGGCACCTAAATTCCTTGAATATTCCTAATTTAATTTGGGAAATTTAGTGGTAATATTTAAAATCAGTTCACTTAGAGACTGTAAATATTAAACTCTAAAAAATTTTTCTCTTCATAAAACAAGCCTATATTTGCTGCTATAATTTACATCTCTTTTATAGAGTCACTCTTTTATTTGTTTCAGTCTACCTATTAAAAATATGTTAAATCTTTGATTAAAAAAAATCAATATTCAAAATAGGTAGATAGATAATTCTAGTATCTTCTTATGGTTATTGACCAGCATAATAGACAACTTGTTTGCAGTCTCTGAAATGAAAATGGAGTATATCCCCAAAGTGACACCAAATTGCACAAAGGGTATATAAACACCAAAGCACCCAATGAATCTGAAAAAAGCCAATTTTGTTTATAGTCCTATCATTCAAAGGTTAAAACATTGATATTATGTATGGCAAACAAATGATTTGCAAAGTGGAGAATGTTTCTGTTCCACTCATTCTCATTTCTTTGCTTAACTTCCTAAAGATTTTTGCTTTATAATACAGTTTCATATTTGACTTCTTCAGACTTGGCAATGTCTGTCAAAAATCAGAAAAGCCACTGACTTTGTAAACAAGACATTTTGAAAGCACTTGCATAATTAGAAGACAGTGTCAACAGAACCAGACTAGTGAAGAACAGAGTGGCAGAAGTGGCAAAGAACTTGTGTATGTTTAAGATTTCTGAGTCTTAGTCCTGTGCATTGAGCATGTCATACTGAGACCATGTCATCCATTATATAGTCCCTTGCATTATTTTTGAGTACCTCAGATGTCATGCATGCTACCATGAGGTTAGTCAACTGCCTATTGTTGTGAACATCAACTTTTCAGCATCATTTACTCTGCAGCTTCCTTGATGGAGTTTCTGCAGACTGATGATTTGCAGCTTCACTGTGGTGTTTATGGGCTCAATAAAGAAAAGGTTCTAAAAAGATTATGGGCACTGAAAAAGGAAATACAACCTTTTCTTCAGGAGCACAGAGCAGAACAGACTAAACATTTTTGGAATTTCTTGCCTGCCACAAACAGATGATGATTCCCCACAGACATTCTTACTCATTTTATACCCTCAACAAAAGTCTTTAGGGCTTGAATAAAAATTTCAGATATATAACAAGCCATCTTCTCTTTACACAAGAAGTTTGATGCTTTGTGGCAAGATCTTGGAAGACAGTGAATGTCTTTTTTTCAAACTTTCGAGAGCAGGAAGACATAGAAGTAGCTGATATTTAGGCCTAGGTTTCACTGGAGATATCAATGAGCTAATACACATTTCAGATGTTCTTTTACTCTGCACATGAGCTCTCAGTAATACTTGCCTGGTGTTGGCTGCAACTGGAAAGACAGATCAGAGGAGGACTTAAAAACTTACCCTGCTGCAGATGCAGTTACTTGCAGGTGACTTGTAATCTAAATTGCAGTTGCTTGTAGCAATCTGACTATGGAAGCATCTTGCACCTTACTTTCAAGTCTTTATATATTTTACTGAAACATAGCTTCTTTTGAGATTTAACTAGTCAAAGCAGTTATGGGAAAGTACAATAGCTGGATTTACCTCCTGCACATCCACAGTTGTGATAATCTCTTCCTTTGTTCTGCCTTTATAATATGTAGTGACATGGGAAAACGAAATCTCAGTTTCAACCTTCCATTCCACAATGATTGGGAAAAGGGAAAAAGTACTTTAATATTGAACTGAGTTGCTGTAGTGTGTTTTTGAGATATGTGAGAATTGAATGTGTTTCTGAAAAATATGTTTTCTATATAAGTCATAGTTAAATGGATCAGGTTATTCCTAAGATTTTTGGCAAAGTTAGAATGAGTTTCTTAAGTCGTGATATGATTCGAACTGCCGGCACATTCCTGAAGGGGATATGGTCACTCTCGCAAAAGGTCACAAGTGTATTAAAGGTTTTAAGTGGAAAGCTCTCAGTTATCTATATCTTCTTGAATCAGATGCAGCAGGAGCAGCTAGAGGAAGGGTGATGGGATCAAGATATCCCTCTCCCCAAAAACTCCTACCTGCTGTGTCTGTCAGCACAGTACAAATATACACAGATGGAGAAAGATCTTGGGAATCTGTGTGAGCAGAAGTGTCTTAAATCAACCTCTGCAGTCTGAAGAGCTGTTGTGCTTTCCATTCTCACTTAGATCCAAAGATAAGACCCCAAGACATTCCTGTGTTTGCAATCATTCACCTTCCAGGGGCTGCTCTCAATCTATGAGTCAAAAAGCAGGCACAGCTACAAAATTTCTGACACAGTACTAGAAGCAGCAGCTGCTTGGGACTGTCACCTCTGTTATAAACTAGTTCTTAGCACTTACTTTTAGACTCGTTATTTTCTTTTGCAATTGCAAAGTGGCAAGAGTTTTATATACCAGAGTTAGCAGAAACAGATGTTATTGATGTACAATGGGTGATTCACTTTCAAGAATTGGTTTTTAATCCATTTAACCAAAACTATAATAAAACTATACCGATGCTCCTCACTTGTTTTTTTCCTCAGCCTCCAGATTTTGTAAAGTTCTTCCAATCTTTATCTGAAAATCATGCTTTTGATTTTTTACTTCTTTAATATTCGATGTTAGTTCATTATCATATTGCTTCTGGAGTCATGTTTTCACCCAGTCAGATGAACTCTATACTCATAGGTCAGTTACACTTATGAAACCATTGAGGTATTTTCTAAAAACCTTCCATACAGTGTTATCCTCAATATGCAGCCTTAATTCCCTTTTTTCATTGCATTTTTATCACTATTTAAAAAAAAAAAAAAAAGTCTTTACATGTATTTTCAGATCAGGAGACTGCATTGTTCATGTGGGTGTCAATGCACATGACACTTGCCAAACAAGATGTCCTTTAGCAAAATGCTGCATCATGACTTTGTGTTGTGGCACAGCAATGCAATGCCATAGGAGCCAGGAAAATGTCAGACTTGTCATGCTGTTTCTGGTTGATGCAGTTCTAACGTTTGTTTAAACCGTAAGGTTTAATCTAGTGTCAGTGACTGCAGAAGGATGCACTTAATTGGCATCCTAGAAAGACGACGTGCACATTTTAAGCAGGATGATTGCTGGGGAGCACATTCCCAGCAGTACATATCAATTACTCTGGATAAGAGGCACACCTACTTGGTTGAACTGATGTGTCTGTTGCTGGCTGGGGCACCGCTTCTCCGGGGCTGTTCACGGGCTGGTTTGCACATGCCTGCTGCTGAGAGGAAAGGTAGCAACAGGGGAACTCCGGGTGTGCGTGCTGCCAGACATGCTCTTGGGGAGCATTTCTACTCGCCAACAAGCATTTGGTGGCAGATTTCCGTGGGAGGAGTTCCTATGGAAACAAAACGGATATTTGGTCTCTCCAGCTTGCTCATTCAGTTTGCATTAAGTTCAAGTGGTTTAAACTTAAACTCTTAATAATGCCAGCCCCTATCTCTGAATCTACTCATAGTAGATTATGGGTGTGAAACAACATTCTTGCAAATTCATATTATCTTTGTTATTTTGCAAGGTACAGACACTTTTTTCCTTTGGTGCTTCATTCTGAGAACTAACTTAGTCCTATTTATTAATTTGTTGCTTTAAAATATTCTGATTATTAACTTTGTAAAAAAAAATCCAGGACCGTTGCCACCTAATAATTTCAGCAATGACTGGATAGAAAAATTAATTTTTCTGCCATCATATAATAGGTATTAAATATAACTCTTTCTTTTTGAGGTATTCAGAATGCAGAGTTAAAAAAAAAAAACCAAAAATAAATAACCACTGATCAATTAAATTTAGTGAAGACCAGAAACAAGGTCTTTTGTTTGTTTGTTCATTTAGAGAGTTAAGAAAAAGATTAAAATACATGGTAAGTAACAATAACTAAGGAAGGTAGAGATAATAATTATTTGCCTTATATTGTATATGTATGGTATCAAATTACATAGTTTTGCTTATATCATTTATTACATAGTTTGCTATATCATTTATTAAATATAAATTACTTTATAAAGTAATTATTTGAAGTAATATGCATCACATTGTGTGATAATATAATCTTTTGTGCCACAGATGTTTCTGTTAAGTGCCTGCAGATCAGTTCACATCACATGATATTAATATGATATACAGGAAGTGCTTTTTCAAAACAAGAATAAAAAGTGTTAGGAAAATAATGGTTGCTTATTTTGTTCTTTCGTTTACTTAAGATTAACAGATTGAAGAAGTGTGTCAGGTTTGTTTTGAGATTTTTTTTTTTCCCAGGAAGATTGAATGTGAATCTAGCATGCAGATGGCATGTAATTGCATTTCCTGCATTGTTACTATATGGGTTTCATTACTTTTTCACAGCAATGCACTGAGATTTAATCACCCAAGGCTAGCATTTTCTGGTAAGATGTGTGTATCTAGCGGTCTTGCTCAATGGTCAGGGAGCTTACCCCTTGCCTCATGCACTTCTTCCGTTATTGCTGTACCATATGTTCTTTACAAATCCAAGCAGAAGAATCATAAGCACTAAATTTACCTGGGACTAAGCTGACATACTTCAGACAGTTACAAAAAAACACAGTAATACCTCTCTTGCTGTCTCGCCTCAGGAGATTTCCTTTGCCCCTCTGTTTTGCCCAAGACAAGTAGTTATTAAACTGAACTTCTACAGTGCAAATTAGGGTTATCCCTTTTTTGAGAACACACTTGCTCATTCTGACTGCTTGTGAAACGAGCTATGAAATTTGCTTCATCTCCCCTGATGTTTACACAGGTGAGAAAGATTTTCCCACACTTGTGTGTATCTATGATTTAACTACAAATGACATTGTACTTCTCTAACATTAACCCCTTAATCTAGTACATTTCTGCAAATAACCACCTGTAGTCAATTCTTTTTTCATAAGCCTTATCTGTTGTTACAGTATATAATCTGTGAGAATGCCCTAATTTTTATCATTCTCTAAGCCTGTCATCACGGCTGAGACAAGGCTTATCCCTCTGAGCAGATGAGATTAGTCGATCATGTTGAAATCAGAAGAGGGATTATAATGCTTGTAATACACTGAGTCAAATTAAATGCATTTTGTTTGTACATCAGAAGATCTTGTTGCTAAGGCTTTGGTGTCTTCTGCTGACTGTATAAATTGCCAATGTAACATACGAAGGATGGGTATGGGAATGAAAAGTCAAGCAAAAAGCAGAAACAAATAAAAAATATTTGGCTTATTTAGCCTGGTAAACTAAAGACTTAATTGCTCTGATGTCACCACCACCACCAAAGACACAGGGTGATCTACATTGCAAGTTATTAGTTTTATTTATCTTTGACCAACTCTAAGGACATCTTCTCTTCTGAGCAACTTCTTGCCCCTTTGTATTTATCTTTTTTTAGGCAGGTTACTTTTGCCCTGACTGTTTTGTCAGTATGCAGCATAAACACAGGGTATTTTTGGGTTATGATACATAAGAAAGAAGACACATATACATCAGAATATATAAATCATCTATATATTTGAAATAAAGCCATAAAATCATGAATCAGCAGGTCAAGTAATTTCTTCTGTTGCCCCACCTGGTGCTTCTCTCATACCAGAGTGATAAAAAAATTACAGCTATTCTTATAGGATAGAATTCATATGGAAGCACACTTGCCTCTAATAGCCATCATTTTTTATTTTGATTCCTCTTTTTTTTTTTTCAAAAGCTGGGATACTTATCTCAGCCTTCTCTGAATTGTCTGAAACACACGATTCAAAAAATTGAGATGAAAATATCAAGCGAACAAGATTACTTGTTCTGAACCCCATTCACAAATTTGAAATGGAAAAGTATCAAAAATTTTGAGGAAAATTGATTGTAAGAATCAGGTATGATATGATTTCCCTTTTTAACCTTGGGGTATAAGAATGGTCTATTATTTGGCTTCTGGGTACAGACAAGATCTAATTCAGCAGAATTGTACTCAATTCAGAAAGGACAATTGCATCAATTGTCACAAGAAAATTTTAATTATGCATGTAATAACAAACAACAATAAAACTAAGCTTTTGACATCAAAGCGAGGAAGCAAGGCCTAAATTATAGGAGTTTAGATTTCTCCCAAGTTTAGAAATCCTTGTGTTTTGGTAAGTTCTGGTGGAATGCAATCGCCTGCATGCCTGCTGTAAACAAAGGCTCTTAATTATCTGAATCTCTTGGAGCCTATAATACAATCCTTGTGGAGCTGTATTAAATATGTGAGAGCTATGAGATTTCTACATAAAGTAGCTTATAGACAGCTTGGACCACACAGGTTTGCTTTCATCTCAAGCTATTTTCCATATGTGAGTTAGGCTGAGCTCTTGCCTTTCCACCAGCATAACACTCTAGTTTGTGACCACATTAATCCTTTCACGGTGCTTGCATTCTTTAATATTTGTTTTAGATTACTCAAAATCAATAACAATATTTGAGCCTGTTCAGAGATTTTCCTTTCAGAAACTGCCCTCTAAGGCTTTTGAAAAAGTGTCTCATATATTCCAAGCAGAAGTAGGAAACCTCCTAAGAGTGTGACTTGGCAATAGTTAGCCTAAATAAAGATATGGAGTTTAAGATTAGCCCATCTTTAATTTTATAAAAGTTTTTGGTTATACATCATTCTACACAGAATCCATGAGCAACACTATTGCACTATATCGTACACTTCAGGATTATTCCTCTAATGAGACCTGTTTCTTCTACAGTCTGTGAAAAGTACTATGCAATACCTCAGGATTAAGTTGACATGAAAAAAGGGTTATCTTGGAATTTCTGAGAGCTAGGAGAGAAAGATAATATGCAGAAAAATTTTGAATGGAATGTAAATTTTCCATTTTGAATGGAATGTAAGTTTTTTTGAATGGAATGTAAGTAATTTTACGGTAATATAATTATACAGGTGCTTCTTTAGATATTTGTCACGATATTGCAAATATACATCCTTCAATAAACCCTGGCCCTGAAAGAATGAAGTAAACATTTAGCTTCACACATCGTGAATAAACTTGTAGACTTCCTTTGTTTCAGTCTGAGAGGTTGGTCAGATATTGCAGATTAGTTTATTTTTTCAGTTGGAGGCAGAATTGTTGATGCTTCAGGTATTTGTTTTGCTGCAGTGGTGCTTCTCTACTCAGAACAGGCACAACAAGAATCACACAGGAGTGAATTCACAGTGCTGAGACTAACCTCTGCTAGCACTCCTCTTCCTCAAGTCGTAACCCTTCCTTACTCACTCCTGCACAACTTTTTCACTGTTTCTAACTTCTTGTTCACTGCTGCTTGTCTGTTCACACCTATTTGTGAACTTTTCTTTAACCTTCTGGGTTTTGGCATGCATGTTTCTCCTCTCCTTTCCCCTCGACCTTCTGCCCTTCACAGCCATCACTAGGCCTTAAATTTTGGGGATTAAAAAAGCAAAATGAAATATGCATTTTTAGCTTACCATATTAAATGAGGTTTTACTTTATATTTAAATTGCTTATTGCATTAAGTGGAGACAAAGACAGAAAGATGGGGATTCAAGCTTTTGATAATTGAAAATGGTTAAGACTGCTAAACTCTTGGTGGTTGAAAAAATACAATATGTATTTCCTTATCCATTTCTCACCCCTTCAAATATATGCACCTCCTACCCTCCACACTCTTTTTCATTACTTTCCATATATGTCTGCTGTGCTCCTTCAAAGACCATAAAAAACATTTCCATCATTAATCTGCAGAGGCTTTAACCATTTTGGCTGTTTATTCCTCCTTTCGGAAGTTTATGCAATAAAAGAGTTTCTATAAACTGCATGATATAGGTCAATATTAAAAGATAGGTGAAAATAAAGTTATATTAGTCCAGGCATTTATATGAATGTACAGTAACCTCTCTGGTTTCATTATTTCAAATACAGAAATGCCAAGAGTATAAATCTTCACATTTCAACACAAGCATGTTTCATTCCTAGAGGTCAAGACAATTATTTCCTCCATAATGTTTAAGTATGCAGTTAAGTACAGCTATTTTTGTCATAGAAAAATATATTTTAGTAATATAGAAGATACCAGACACTGGACTTTCCCTGTATATGTGCATGTATGTATATATATCTTTTTTTTTTTCAAGTGCTAATTTCTGTCATTGGATAATTTTGAGAGCCTTCCCAATTCACTTTCCCAGTACATAACTCAAACATGCCTGTCAAATATTTGGAAGAATCGTGAAGCTGTACTGCAGAATGCCTGAAGTTGGCTAGAACAAAGATTACTAAATATTTGGTTACTGACATGAAGAGGAAGACACCACACTAAAAGTAAGGTACCAGGTGAGCCTGGATGGGAGGTCACAGATGGATAAAAATCATGGAGATAATGAGGATGTGACATTTCTCCTAAACATTTCTGTAGTACCTGGCTGTGAATATACTGTTCTTTTTAGTCTTGTGGAGGGAATGATGTACAAATGTCTAGTGGAATGATCAATGATGAAAGCAGATAAAACAAAATGACAATACTATTTGATATGAAGAAAACTAAATCATAAATCAAAATATTCTGTAAATTGCCTTTAGCAAACCTGCTGGCTGTATCTGCCCAAACATAGCCACTAAAGGGATGTCTGCAAAGGTTTTATTTAACTCCAAAGAGTAAAAATACTCATTCTCTTCTTCAACAGTCTATCTATAAATAATCTTATCACTTTCTTAGGGAGGGAGGTACAAATGAAAAAAACTTACAGAATCTTCAAAAAAGTTTGCATCTTCAAAAAAATTTTTAAAAGTGCTTCTTCTGAAGGAAAGAAAATGAAAATGAATCAGTTTACAAGCTGCTCTGGTCCAACATCACTCACTTCAACAGCCATAGCTCTGCTAAAGTATCCATGACTGTAATTTCTTTTAGCATGCATCCCTTTCTGTCCTGCTGTCAAGCCTTCAGTTTGCTGATGACATTTTCCCTTTGCAATAATGGGCATTTTGAATATGCAGAAACAGCAGTAATAAAGTGTAGTATGGATTTCAAGGAGATAAGTCCAAAGCAGCCATCAATAATCTCTCATCTGACAGAGGTGATAATTGAGGTAAGCTGTATAACTTGAAGATTTCAGTTTGGTTAAAATCGCCCTATTAGCTGCTTAATAGTGTTATTAGTGGAATAAATTAGGCTAAGATGTTCCAAATAACCTGGCACTGTGTATATTAAGTATCCTCAGTCTTGTACTACGTCCACTCTAACAGTGCAGTACCTGGAGAGATCATTGTCATCTTGCATACTATTCTGAATGTGTTTGTTTTTGGGCAAAAAAACACTACAGATTTCAAATAACAGAACACAAATCTGTTTTCAGATAAACAAATGACGACAAATCTGGTGATAATTTATGGTACAAATGTTAGGGAGCATCAGTGACTTTTTTTTTGGATGTTTTCACTTAGAGCGATAATGACACAGCCTCCTCTTAGCTTGCAATCTTGCCAAACTGCTCAATTCATGCTCTCCATATCAATATATTTCTAATGCACAAAGCACTATATCAGTGCTTTTCAAGTTTAGAAACAGATTTTACACATGGTCACCAACCACTTAAAAGGGTAAACACAAACATGACCCTAGAAGAGGGCAGATGGTCCTAAGGACTGACTCTATTCATTCTGAAGTCAATGAGAAAAATCTATTATTTTATCATCTCTCACAACCACGTGCTTTGTATCTCACAAGAGATATGTTCAGCACTATTCAGTATCTGACCTAGTATCTTAATACTCTGAGGAGAATCCAACACTAAAAATGCATATACTTTATAATTAAATTTAGGGTTTCTTGTAAAAAAGCATCATTTGGACTGTTTCCCATTCCTTTAATATAAACTTGTGGAAGTGGTGGGGAACACAGGAAAAGGAAGATTTCAATGTAAAATACAAAAACAAAAGAGAAAACCAAATGTGCTTGGTGGAAATGAGTGCTCATATCTGATATTAAAAGGGATTTGTATGCTAACTATACAAAGAATAAACATGTGCTTCCTTCTTAAGTATTAAAAAAAGGATTCCTTTACAGATAAAAGAAAGAAAATGATATTTTACATTTTTGTTTCATATCCTGCAGCCCAGTACAAAAATCCATACAATATAGACTGCAAGGCTTCATTTGTATACTTGCATAACCCAGTTACAAAGGCAGTATTTTTCCTCCAGCCTTTACTTAACGATGGCTACACAAGCACTTTGAATTTAAAACTCTCTACTGTATGTAAAGCGAGGTACAGGCTTTTACTGCTTGTCAAAACAATCCTGAAATCCCATTTTCCTTTAATAAAGTATAGTTTTGTCCTCCAGAGGTATGCTTGAATAAGATGTCATAGCCTGTTTTTGTTCAGGATTGCACCCTGCTGATGTTCTTAGGCAGCAAGAAAATTACCTTATTGAAACATATTGCTGGTAGTGACTATAGTGCCAAATTTTGCATTGGTATTACACACATGACATATTCAGAGACCTTTGAGTAAGACCATGAATATCAAGTGATTGAAAAGATTATACAGGTTTTTTTGTTTGAGTAGAAAAGGTTGTGGTTCTGGATGAGTGTCTTTCAGATCAATATAATTATGTCACAAAAAGATGTAACAAAATAGTTACTTTGCAGGCGTTCACACTTGCCTGATTTCATACTGATTTTATTCTGAGGAGAATTATTTTCCTTGCATAGGTTGCACAGTTGTTATTTTAGAGGACTGGGGGTTGTTTTCAAAATAGCTGCATAACTGCAGACCCTCTACTAGATATGAGAATCCAGATAGGTAATAGACTATTTAAAAGGCTTGCTTTTCTAGAAAAAAGATATATAGCCTTAAAGTAGTGTGATTGAGGTACATAGCTAAATATTCACACACACACGTTATATATATATACATGCACCCAAGTCCGTATGTGCCTGTATGCACGATGGAATGGATATACTCTTAATGAATCATACATAAACATTTTAGGAGGATATATGTTAGTACTAAAATGAGGTGGTATAGAGGTCTAGTTCACTTTGGGTAAAAATCCCTGAAATTCTGGCTGTAGCAGGTATTTGGAAGCTACAAGCAGTGTGATAATATTAAAAATTCATGATATGTGGGTTAAAAGTGTTATTTGAATGTTGTATTTTTCCCTCAGACAAATTTAGTTATGCATGCACTAGTTTTGTGACCCTACAGACTGATAACTTACTGCCAAAAATCATCAGAGGCAACAATTTGGCTGGCCTGCTTGGCAAAACACTGCCATTCTAGGAAGCAAAGTTATGATAGTAACTCCTGATGGTCACTGGAGTGGCATCAGAGAGAAAAAACTGTGATTTGAAAAAGGGGAATTGGAAATTTGAGGGGAATTTAGAAAAAAAGTGGGAAATAAAATTTATAAAGCTGCAGCTATTTGCAGATGAAGCATAAGATGTTGTGCAGAGTGGTTCCCATTAACATTTCCCGTGCTACAGAATAAAGTAACGCTATCAAGAATGCCTGATTTTTCCACTAGCTTCATTTCTTTTTAAAGAGTCAATCTCTTGACAAGCAATCCCTCCTAACACCACAATGAAGCTATTCCACAAAACACTCATCTAAGCCCGCATTTATTAGGAGATGGGTGGCTGCCCATAATCCTGCCTTGGGCTGCTCCAAAATTTAGGAAAGGGGTTTGAAACAGAATCCAGAATTTACCAAAGGGCTCATTGTGACTTTGGATCCCCCGGGTTAAAAACCTGCTAGAACTTGTCTGATATCTAAATCCAAGCTGTCATCTCAGATGTGTGATCTGGATCAGTCTCTGACAACTGCTGAAGATGCTCTGGGTCACTGTTCCCTAACAGCCTTCCAACAGGAGCAGGGCATGCAATACACCCAGGGCATACATGTATAAAACCTTCATCTGGATAAACAGGATTTATGAAATGCTTTTCCATGAATGTGTACAAACTTAACTCAGTGCCCCAGGAAATTCTTTCCATTGCTTTGTTTCTCTGTGCAGGCTGTAGTGCCAGGAGAAAGGACGAGTTAACCTTTAAGTTCTCTGGTGAGAATTTAACATTGCCAATAATGTCTGTGGCACGGCTTTCTAAGTTTGCCCTTCTGAATAGTTGCATTTATTCAAATTACAGCACTATAGTATTTCAAAGCACTAAATCATACTGAATTTACAGAACAAGGAAAGGTCTCACTTATTTACTCACAGCATAACACAGATGTCCTCACGCAGACACAAAAGGTTAAGATTGAGATTTAGGATGGGGTAGAAAGATTAACTATAGTTTAACATGGCTTCTTACAAAGGTATGTAATTTTAGAGCTACTTTCACTAACTTTCCATTTAGTGAAATCCATTTCCGTGCTTTGTAGTATTTTACTTTAAAAGCACATAGGTGCATTACATTGCAATTTCCATGCTGATTGTCACTCTTTTATTTAGACTACCTATTTACATCAAGCATCCTCCAGCTATCTTCTATGTCTCCTTGGTATCTGAATTCTGAAGAGGAAAACTGTATACTAACGTATACAGCGTGGGCAATAAACAGGATGAATTTGTGCAGTGGCAGTGCAGTGGTCCTCTGGGAATCACAAACATGTGGTGGGTTGGCTCCCAGGGCTGGAGTACAGGCTTTTGTGGAAGGACAGGACTCAGCACGGGAAGATGAGAAGGCCAAGGTGGGTCAGCCTTTCAGCAACGTGGTCCAGTGGAAAGTTTCCCTGCTCATGTCAGGGGGGTTGGAATTAGGCAAGCTTTAAGGTCCCCTCCAACCCAAACTATTTTATGAGGAGAAAGAATCTTCCTTTAAGTGAGAGTCCTGCTGGAGTGCATTGAGGTCTGTCTGTGGATGGAAGAAAACAGAGAGTTAATGGGTCAAAATTAAAGATTTTTTGAAGACTTCTCCATGTCCATTACTGGAGTAAGTTTGCGAGTCAGATGCATCAAAACCCACCCCTGCTTTGTCCTGCTGTCTATGAGCTTTCTTACCTAGAATACAGGAAACAGGCATACTGCTTATTTCTTTATCCCGTTTTGGGTGGAATGAAGGCAGGGATGAGTGTTCCAGAAGCAGAGATCTTTTTCTTTTTTTTTTTTTTTTTTTTCTCATATATTTTACCCCCTTTCATCTGATTTAAGAGCATAAGACAAAGGCAGACCACTAAACCCAATGGCCCAACCTTCAGCACAGTACAGGCCACAATATCCACACCCCTCCCACGAAGGTAATCTCTGTGTCAAACCAGGAACTCAAGCTTTTCTATAGAACTGGCTTTTACTTTTATGGTATTTTACCTTAGAACTACTGTTATAGACTGATTATAGATGATGACTTAATATAAAGCCAGTCTGACAATAAGGCTTAATCATCCAGGTCACTGAATAAAGCAGACCTTTGGCTACATGTAGAAAACCTGCAAGTTCCCAGACTGGCTCATTCCTTACTCTCCATTTAATTCAGTTTTATATCCTGCCTTCATTATGGGTGTCATCACCCATATATTTTCATAGCAGATATTTGGTTTTCATTATCCAGTGGATGATTTGGGGCAAAGCCCAGCATCTGCACCAGCTGGACTGAGGAAATTGTTCTGATGGCCTTTACTGGTGATAGCCCAAATGCCCTGCAGGTTCCACAGAGTTTGCTTCATGTCTTTTTCATGTTGGGCAAGCCCTTCATTTTAACTTCATTGTCTTTTCTTTCCAACTGTGATTCTACCAAGCTCTGCAGATAGGCACATCTTTGCTATGTAGTATTTGTCATCAGCAAAAATTAATAATACCATTATGTTTCCCACCATTGTAATTTCTGCACTGCTCCATGTTCCCTACTTTACAAAGCATGACCCATCAAGCTTCCTGGTTCCGTAGGTGTGGAAATGATTCCTTTGAGTGTCCTCCCCTCACGAAGCCATATCAATTCCCTGTATTTATTTCCTTTGTAAATATGTTCCTTATTCTGTCATATTAACTTGTGTTCAGGTTAGTTATTCCTTTATATTTATTTCATATAAATTTTGGTTCCTCCTCACTTATTCTGCAGCAAGGAGATCAATGCAGTACATGACAATTTTATTACATCAGTGTATTCATTTCCTTTATAAAAGTAAATCATTCTAGTAGATTCACTGCCCCACAAGGTTGCACCTATAGATCACTGCATTAACTCACCACATAAATAAAGACTCTGTCATTTTGGTCCCTTACACTGCACGTAAATGTGAACATATTCTCCTTTATGGCATACATGTACATAGTATTTTATTCAATAATCACTTTGTTCAGGCGCTAATATGGTCGTGGAATGTGCTTATTTCTCCATAGCAATTCAGTGATTCTCTAGAGACCTGCAACTAGCTCTTGCAGGACTTTGGAGGAGATATACATGCACTCTCTACGGCTCCACTCCCACCTTCCCTGCTTTTGCTGCCACTTTCCTCCGTTGTTTCTTTTTTTTGTTTTTTCTCCTTAGCTTTCCCTTGGTGGTTGCCTTCTGTTTGCTTGTTTGGCTTTGCTCATCTCACAGTTTTACTGTGAATTTAAATGAGGGTGAGATTAATAGCTAAAATGGGGATCCAGACCAGGAAAACACCTTTCCTGCAATCTCCGGAGCTGGCCCCGCATTTTCAATTCTGTGTCCCATTCGAGCAGGCTCAGTGAGAGGAGCCAGCTGTACATGCTGTGCCATGCTTCACCCCCTGTGAGTCACACTCTTCCCTCTGCTGCTGCTCCATGTCAGTGGCTGTGTCCAGTCCTCTACTCCCCACAGCAAAAAAGAGAGTAGATGAAGGAATATAACTCTACTTGGATCTTCTCTGTTCTTTTTACACCTCTGCATGCTTGTCCAAAATTTTCTTAAGCTCAGTCCAGTAGAAGTACTCTTCTAAATAGGGATTTGTGCTATATGGATCTGAGTTGATACAAATTGATGAAATGCATTTTATATCCTCTTCCAAAATCAAAGCTCATGCTAATGTATGTGCTTGACCTAAGGAGAGTTGAAAGCTATCAACTGATTCCAAGTAAGAATAAGGTGATTTATATAATTATAAACCCTCCATTAATTGTGTAAGGAAAGAGAGGGGAATTTCATCATTTCAACAAGCTCTAACAGCATGAAAGGGGAAACAATTATGTAAGGGTTAAAACTGAGCAACCAAAGAAAAGCACCAAAATCGAGCAACCAAACAAAACCTGCAGTCCTTACATGTCTCTCAAGGACTGCACACAATCTGCCCAGGATTTTCTTTCATCCCAAGTTTACTACATGCTCCCTTGTGTCTCCTTTCTGCTCTGTGAAAGGTCATATGGCAGCATGATGCCATCTCTGCAGTCTCCCTCTTCTACAAGTTTAGGTCCAATGATTTCAGTGTGTTTCAGATGCAAATTGTTCTAAATTTTCTGAGATCTGAAGAGAAGTAGTTGCATTGCATTTCTTTGTATTTTGGAAACTGTAATGGAAAGGTCTGCTTGGCTGCAAATTCTTCCAGTGTTTCCAGTAGAAACACTGAATTATATTTTGGTCAACTGCAAAATGAAAATTACAGTCACTCATATTGTAAAATTGCTTTAGCTTTATTTGCATTGCTGTAGTTCAATAGCATGATTCTGAAAATTCTGAAATTCTAAAAGTCCTTTTGTTCATTTGCTTTTAGCCTTCACAGGCTGAGGTACCAGGTAGACGATTAGCATTTTTATTCTCTTTCAGACAAGTGCATTAGGATCTGAGGAAGGGGAATATAATCACAGGAAAACATTGATCATATCAATTAAATTTTTATAAATCTTTGCAACAGTATTAATAATAATATATAATATAACACTAAAACTGGGAAGCATTTTTTTTTGTGATCTCTTTCCTTGAAAGGCTATATGCATATCAACAGGCAATATGTGAAAAGCCTGAAACATTCCCATTCCTTTAGCTTTCTAACAAGGTGATGGGCACAAAAGAGGCTCATAAACAGCACTTGAAACCTGCTGTCTGTTCTGTTTCTATAACTGCTACAAACTGATTATTTTTCAAGTAGCCACTTATGTTGCTGGGTAATGTCTGTCTTCCCCATTCATGCCATGACAAAACAAAAAAAAACAAAACTCACCACAGAAGCTGGTCAGGAGCCTAGGGCTTTTTGCTTTTTGCTTTTTTCTTTTTTTTTT
>VWYP01023431.1:104791-153072 GCA_013400435.1 Pycnonotus jocosus
AAAAAAAAAAAAAATCAAGACAGTAAGCTGGGCATGCTACAAAGGACGTTGTTTACATAGAGGGGTCCCAGGGCTCAGAAAAGCTTTCCTTCTTCTCCCCCCCCCCAAGCTGCTTCAGATTATGCAGCTTGAGAGGTCAGTCCTGTACAGTTCCGTACAACAGCAATGTAAAAACTATGATAATTGCTTTAAAATTCAGAATGTCCTTTAGAAACTGATGCTATGCTGCAAATTTCTTCACAATTAATTGTTACTATCTCAGAGAGCAGGGACAGTGAGGGAGAGCTCAGTTTTAAGGGAAATGTTCTTACCTGCTGCCCAAAAATGAAAAGGAGAAATACTTCCATTTGACAGAAACAGATTGCTACACCGCACTTCTTCAGTGAGGATGAACAGTGTGGTATGCAAAGCTGGGACTTAGGGCTCAGACCTCTGAGGTTCTTGTCTTTCAGAACACAGTAACCCAACAAAATCCTCACTGTTCTTTCTGGCACCTTCTCACCTGTTGATACATGACAGCATAAAATTTGACTAATGTTTCCAGAAACACAAGGGAGTGTAAATAAATCCTGCACAGAAAGTTTGTCACTTTCAGTGGGGAGGTAAAGACAGTTAGCAAAACCAATTCTATTGAAAATAAAGTAGAAAAAATTTTCAAGAGGGCATTTTGAAAATATTCTCCATTCTGGTAAGGAGCACATGTCTGCTCTGAAAATTTTAATGGTTTTGTTTTACTACATTGTAAGCATCATATTTTATTTGTGCAGCTGTAACTATTTTGCACTCCACAAATAGGCACCTATAAATATTATGCATTCAAAAATAGTAATTTATAAATTGAAAAATTCTAAGAAATGTAAAAATGCTCAGCTTTGTAATGAAAATCATTTCCATTTATCTCAGACACACTTGGAAAATTTGCCTGGTTTCAAGTTTGCTGTGAGATATAAAAATCCTTGAATCATGATAAGTTTAGCATTACATTCAAAATGTGTCACTCATCTTGGATGACAAATAAACATTTCGTTCATACTCAGTAAAATAAATTACATCTAAAAAGGCAGTCTTGTGAAATTATTGACATTAAAATTAAAATTATAAAAGCTACATAACCTATTTTTAAAAGTTAATGTTAATATTTTTCTCGAATAATTTTTAATCTTTAAAAACTAAACATGAAAATATTTTTAATTTTCAGAAAAGAAAAACCTTTCTGTCTGGCCTAAATTTGTCTTCTAATATATAATAATATTAGTCAGTATTAGGCAATAATATAGCCTTTCTCAAAATTAAAATACATTAAAACAAAGCAAAGAAAGAAGTTGTAATCCTAGGAAGAATGCTCTCTTATCTAGGCTTTTATTTTCATCCACCTCCTGAATGATGATTTAATACCCGTTCTTAATATGCAGTTTAAAAAGCACCTTGAGAATTCACTTTAATGGCTAGTGTACTGCATAATTGTGGGCTTCCTTGTAAGAAAGCTTGCAAAATTGCTGATTACAGTAAGATATGAAGAGTGCTGAAAGTACTCAGACCCATATATTGTGTTGCCATGAAAGTCAGGTCATAGAAACCTCCTCACAAAACCTGCTCTAATCTTCTGGATCTATTGATGCATTTTTTTTCTTCTTTTTCTTTTTTTAAAAATATATATCTTAAAATATATATGTATTTCTGCATTTTGGAAGCATCTGCCAGAGGCAGCTATGAGCAATCACTAATCTTGAACAGCAGCATTATAATGTAGTTTCCTTCAAAGAGGTGCTCCCTGAGCATGAAAAACTCCTTTAGAATTAAAAAATCTGCTCCACTAATTGTGGAACAAAATTTCAACAGCCCTCTTTGAGAATCCCAGCTCTAAGTATTCTCCCATCTATTAAACAGATGGCAGATAAGATTGTAAACATATTTGCTTCATATTGAATAGATAGTTTCTGGCATAATACTAATTAACAAATTAAATGACTGACTTTCTGCATCACATTAGAGTTAAAACCACTTTGTAAGTTTGTCTTTGGTAGTTATTTACTTTGACAATAGCGTGCAGTGAAAAACTGTTAAATGTTTTCTTAGCAACATTATGCATTGAGTAGTTTTCTTTTTTAAAACTCTATATTTTATTATAATTCATTTGACTTTCATTACAGTCACTCATTACAAAATGTATGTGCATTTAATCCATTTCCAAGGGCTGCATATTTTTCCAATCCCATTCTGTACCACAATGATAATGTCTTTGGTCTATGCAAGTATGCATGAAATTTAGGCATCGTCTTTACTCATTTTCTGATAGTTTACCACGGACCGTTCTGAAAGGAGGAAAGCTAAGAAAATGCTAGCAGTGGCAGATAAGAATACAGAGAAGGTTTCATTTTCCTTTAAGGAATTTGCATTTGACTATCTGTTTTATTATAAGTACAAATAGGATCATCTCAGCAATGATGGCATGCTAGGCTACAAAGTGAGATTAGTTCATATCGTCTTTGTTCTCTACATTAATTTGTGTACAGAACTGGTCACACCAGAGATTCTTATTCCAAATTTCTTTTGCACTAGACTATCATCAAAACAGAGAAAGCAAATGCAACTGCATTTCTCCTTTTGGTTTTGGAAATATTGGCATAAAATAAGAGTTTACTTTCCAAACCTAACTTGTCATCTCTTGGTGGAAAAATGTAAGTGTATACAAAATGGTTGCAGAACGCATAAAAGAATGGCAAATTTCCTTCAGATTAATTTGCTTGTGCCTCTGTCTTCAAATAGAACAAACCAAATACCCAAAAAAAAAGATAACCTTTTTGAACTTTAAAACTCACAATAAAATTTCTTCAAGAACACAGCTGTAAGTGCTGAAACAGGTCAAATCCATTTAATTTCCTTTAGAAGTATAATAAAAGTAAACAGTTATATGAATAAGGTGATTAATTCATACATGTTACAGCTGATGCCCAATGTTATTCAAAGATTATAATCCCCCATAGAAGGCAAAAATGATAGACACCTCATCCCTCTGCTCTCCCTCCTCTCTTCACTGGCTCTAGTGCTAGCAATAGAAAAAAAAACAGACCTTTTTTTTTTCCTTCAAATGATCAGAGTGTGTTGATGGTGGTGTTGAAAAGCATTCGTCCTTCAAATTCAAAACTTCTTTCTGGAAAGGCTTGGTATCATTTAAAAAAGTAAAATAAAATTAAGCAAATACATACAAGTGTTATTGTGAGAAGGATGCCTTTGAAATTATTAATATTGTTTCCTTTGTAATTTTTGAAAATATAAACTACCCCTTTTGACATGTAAATTTCATTAAAATATATCTGAAAATGGCCAAAATTAAAGTGAAACCTTTGAACATTATTGGAAAAAATACTTAAGTTCATTATTACCTGAAGCCGATTTTTTTCTTATGCCCTATTTTTGAGAATTCAGCTTCTTATCCTGTGTGGCTATTACAAAATACAGAAATCTGAGAAAGTCTCACATACCAGAAGACCATTTTTTCTGTCATTGTGGTTATTAGCTATATCATTGGCAACAGCATTTCATATTCCATGTAAATATTTCACATTATTTTACACTGTAAATAATACCCCAGTTGTTCTAAGTATACTGAGATGCATTTTAAAGTTTAGGGTTATCTTTATTCTCTGTCACACTAGGAAAAACTGAAAGCTGAAATTTCTTGAAAAATTTTTAGCCAGAAAAGTTTTAGCCAGAGACCTTCCTGTTAAACCACTAGCTCTGCTTTTAATTATCAGATATGTGCTCCCAGGAATAAGCAGATTTTTTTACCTGCAGCTACAGTCCTGATTTTGCTGTTGGTGGGCTTGAACTAAATATTGCAATTCATCCTATATGACCTTCCTACTGGAAAAGAAATCTAGCATGTGCATATTTCTCTGGTAGTTCAGGACGTAATATTCCATTGGTTTATCCACTAAATCAATAGAACTTTTATGAAAAATTAGGAAGTATGGAATTTCAGCTCCCTTACATATTTCTTTTTCTGAATGAAATCAGGAAAACATAATTTCTTCTGTCATATCTGCTAGAAGGTTCTGTAATTGTGTGATGCGGTTTCCTTGTAACAGTGACGCTGCATACGTAGTGTGGCACCATGGCAGAGACACAGTCTGAAATCCCAGAGGCATTTTCCCTGTGTTAAGAAAGCACTTATGTTGAATTAAGGTGCAATCTTCTTATTCAGGGCAACTTAACTCTGGTACAGCTGTGCATCAATGAAACTGTATTTCTTCTGGTTCTGAAGCTATACTGGATGTACCTGTTCTCCAGGCAGGTAGATTGATGCAAAATATAGTCCTCTTTGGGAATACAAAACCACAAGCTGGTTTGAAAATGGAATTTTTTACTTTAGATTTCTTTAAACCCTCACATATGCAACTTATTGAGGTGCACCAAATGTACCCCATGGCAGTTCAGAATTAAATGCTCAATGTCTAAACAGTTAAGGGTAAAAAAACTTATCTAGATTTTGACCTTTAAGAGTAAGTTTGGACCACTGTGTCCAGTTCTGGGATCCTGAGTACCAGAGAGACATGGAGCTCGTGGAGCGAGTCCACTGCGGGGCTGTGAAGATGATTAAGGGGCTGGAGCAACTCTCTCTTGTGAGGACAGGCTGAGGGAGCTGGGTCAGTTCAGCCTTGAGAAGAGACAACTGAGAGGGGACCTCATCAATGTCTGCCAATATCTGAAGGGAGCGTACCAAGGGATCCAGGTTCTTGTTGGTGGTGCTGAGGAATAGGACAAGAGGTAAAGGGCAGAAACTGATGCACAGCCAGTTCTACCTAATTATGAGGAAGAACTTCTTTACTGTATGAGTGACTGAGCACCAGGACAGGCTGCCCAGGGATGTTGTGGGATCTCTGTTACTGGAGATAATTAAAAGTTGTTTGGACACGTTCCTGAGTAATGTGCTCTAGAGGACCCTGCTTGAACAGGCAGGTCGCTCTAGAAAACCTCCAGTGGTCCCTTCTAAACCTTACCCATTCTGCGATTTGGTGATTCCATGACTTAGACTGACAACCAAAACTGTGCCAATCTCTGAAGGTATTTAGTCCCCACTCCTGCTCAAAGCAGGGCTAACTTCCAAGTTATATCTTATTTGCCATGGCCCCACATAATCAAAATTTAAGATGACGCTTTCACAACTTCCTAGGGTAACCTGTACCACTGTCTAACACCTATCAGAGTGTAAATTTTTTTGCTTTTGTCTAAATGAATTTCCCTTTTTTACAATTCCTTCGAGTTGTTAACGATTCTTTTGATAATGCATCCCAGTATGTTTTGGATCTCTTCCCTGCCTTGAGAAAAGAAAGCATGTTCAGTTTGCTTCTCAGGACCTTCACATCATTCTCTGCAAAGATGTTTTCCAGCCAGTCTCTACCCAAAATGGGGTGTTGCCTGGAGAGAGTTTGTCTCAGGGGCAGGACTTTCTCATTTTTGAACTCAAAGAAGTTCACATAGCTCCATTCTTCCTTCTTGTTGCTGTCTGTCTCAAAGGCGCTCCTGTCCTCCAGGACCACTTTCCATGATCTGAAACCTTCTGCACAGTTTCTGAGGGTGTGTTCTCTTCTGTTGACCATTTACAGAAGACATTAAGCAGCATCAGTACTAGTGCTGAGCCTGAACAGCACCACTCAGACACCAACTATAGTCTGAATTATTGGTAAAAACTTTTTGACCCTGATGGCTGAGCCAGTTTTCCATCCCTTTTCCATTTCAGTTAGAAGGACACTGTGTCAAAAGCCTAGCTAAGTTCGAGACACACAACTACTGCCTTCCTCTCCCTACCCACAGATTGAGTCAGAGAAGAAAACCAGGTAGGTCAAGTACCATTTGTCCATACTAATAAATGCTGACTGTTCCTAGTTCTTCCTTGTCCTTCAGGTGCCTGAGCACAGCTGTCATGAGGGCTTCCTCCACAGTCTTTCCAGGACTAAGTCTTTATGGCCTGCCATTCCCTGGTTTTGCTTTTCTGCCTTAAAAGGGGATGTAATATTTGTCTCATCTCTACTTAAAGCCACCACCTCCCTGTAAAGATGGAGAATTTACATTATGGAGAATATCTTTACAAAGACATTGGGAGGCCACCTCAGCACTGGTGGATGCCTCTCATCCAGCCCTATGGATATGTCCAATTTACAGAGCAGTCCCAGACTTGGTCATCCTCTACTGCAGGTTGTAGTTCTTTCTCTTGAACTCTGCCACAACAGATGTGAGAGGCCTAAAAGCAGATGTACCACCCACCCCCAGGCACAGAGGAACTCTCAGGTTTTGCCATGCAACACATCCTTTTAGTAACTCCACATCCTTTAGCAGGGCCAAGTTTTCCTCAGTCTCCTGATGTAACTAAAGAAGTCCACACCATTTCCAGTTCTGGCTGCAGTCAAGGTGAGGACATCCAAACTGCACTGCTGCAGGTGTATGTGGTGAAACCTTGTCCCCACTCCTACTACCCAGATACATCTGTTTGCATCTGAATTCAACTAGAATTGGTGTTTCTGAATTATTTTTAAAAATCATATAAGTCATAACCCAAACAAATAAATAAAAACACATATACATAAGATTTTTTTAAAGTAACTTAGGCCTTTTCAGTCTGGCTTCTGTAGCTTCCGGGTGCCAACTTAAAATTTGGTCAACATAATTTGTACTCTCTCACCCAAGTTGTTTGTTTGCACTTTTAAAAATAAGCTTAATAAATGAAAAAAAAAAATTGGAATTTAGTTTATTGTCAAGCGGTTCTAAGACGTGGACTAGAAAGGTCAGGTGGTAAAACAAGCACAGAACTTAAGCAGAAATTCTGTCCTTGTATGGATCATATTTTCCTGCTTAGAATGAATTCAAGCCTCTATAAGCTTCTAAGTGTTTGTAACATACAAAGAAAAATCTGGTGAGTAGCTGAAGAAAAATTAAACACTGGTCTTCAGCAGGACAGAATTTCTGGACTAATTGCATCTAAGTTTCAGCCATTAGTAAGAATTTCTCAGTATCTAATTATTTGTTTGGATTAGCACTAGAGCAGGATTGGTTTCTCAAGAATGTTTGTAGTGGCATGATATGACTCAGAGCTTTCACTTTGTTTTCCTGTGGATTTGGTAATGAGCTGTAGGGACAAATTCTCTCACCTCTCTTTGAAGTGTGATCCCTTTTGTCTCATCCTTCTGACTCTTACTTTCCACATTTTGTGTGTCTCAATGGTTTCTCAACCTTTTTTATAATTACAATCAATCTCAGGCTTCATGTCCTTCATCCCCATGTAGACCTCTTGCCTCAGCCCTTTTTAAATTCCTTCAAGTTATTCCATTGAGCATATTATAGCATAACTTGCCTGCTCCTTTTATTCATCTAGCAAGCTTCCAGGTCACATCTGTGATTCATCATTTTTTTTTTTTTTTCTCCTTGGCTTTCTGCCTTACACAAATATCATCCTCTCTTTCAAATAGCTTATCCCAAACTCTTCCCAGTCCATGCCAATTGTCCCATTGATAAAGGGATCTTATCTAACTGATTAGATAAAACCCAAAGTCCTTGCTTAGACAGACCTTACCTCTATCTGCTCACAACCTAAAATTTCCAGCTTCACTTTGGAAACTGTCATGTGTCTTCTATGCTAAAAGATCAAAAATACAATGTTTGCGATCAGATTTAATAATTATAATAAAGAGTACATCAAGAAACATACTGGATACTGCAGATTTATTTATCTCCTTCTATTAATGATGCTCATCCTAAAAAGAATTTATAGATGTGCCAAATGTTAGCATTCCAAACAGACTCAGCAGATTAGCCATCTAAGGTCAGTAGTCAATATTATTTGAGTCGAGATGTTCAGCTGTGTAATACTTAAAATAGAACATTTCAAAAATGCTTTTAATGTTAAACTTAAAAGAATTTCCAGTCATACAAGTTTACAAGAAAGTGATGCATCATGAACAGGTAAGTAGGTTTATGTGTACATAAATTTATATATTTATTTATTTAGAATATGCAGTGCTTCTGCACCTTTTCAGGTATTTGTGTCAGTCTTGCAGTCTGAATTTTACTAACATTTACCCTTGGAGTATTCTATAAAAACAAACTTCATGGCATGGAAATTGCTACAAGGAAAGCAGGATTTTTTTTTTTTGTGGTTAACTTCAGCTCATTCTTTTGTTACCCAGATCTGCATGATCCTAATTCAGATTATACAACCAAGTAGTCTAGTTTAACTTCCATTACTTCTGTTGGGGTTTGCTGAGGTTTTTTTTAATGAGCATCTTCAACCATTGATGGCTCTATTTTTACATGAAGTCTTGACTCTTGACTTACCTATCTCATGTATCTAGTTCCAGTCCACAAGATCCCTTGGCTTTTTTCAGCTTCCAAGTACCTTTGCAAATCTATCTGCCAGACCTCAACAATGTAAAATATACAGCACGAAAAGGCTATTTTTTAGTGCATCAAGTCTCATTGAAATTAAGCACAGGCATAAATGCACTGGCTGGACAGGAATGGACTGTCAAATTGTGTTAAATAAATTTTAGAAATGTATCTAATTATGTTGTTGCTCACCACATGTGGGAAGGGATAAAAATGTTGGTGAGATTGTTCAACTGAGGCAGAGTTTCGACTCATCAAATCTTGCAGAAAGCACTTGCCTTTTTTCTTGGATTATTCCATTTACACAGAGCTATGTATTTGAACATGGAACACTGGTGATATAGTACACTGACATCAGTAGACTTCCCCAGAGAGAGGAGTGAACTCATTACTCTTTCAGTTATGGTCAGCATTAAAAGGCGAAAGACCTTGCAAGAACCTTCTTTCACTTCTCTTCCTCTGCCCCCTTATCCCTAGGTCACAAACACCAAGCAACAGCTCCCCTCCCAGAGGCACAACATACAGCATTTCTATGTTCAATGAGTATGGGAAATATGATTTATAGCTCCATATATCAACAAATAATATTTATTCATATGATTGCAAATAGAAGTCTCCTATTAACATATTAAATGACTTTTTAAAACTCAGAAATTGAATTTAAATTAAGAATTAGACAAGAAATACAGTAAGCTGTATTTCTTAAAAGTTATCAAGTCTTAAATTATGTTCTTACAATCTGAATGAAAAAGTTATCTTTTAGTCTAAGGAAAAAAAGTGTTTTTTCCTCAGCATTGTGTGTCATATGTCCTTATGATTTTCAATTAAAAAACAATATTCAGTATTCTTATTGTGAAACAGATGTGACAAAATAACAAAATCTATGTAACATTAGATAAATAAAATGGAAAAATAAATGGAAAAAATTGATATTTAAAATGTCGCGGAGTCAATTTCCAAGTTTGAAACTGTCTCACCCAACTTGATAGAAATAGGATTTCTTGTTTTGCAAATAAAATAAATTTGGGGACATAAAATCCCATGAACTGGAAAATTTGTGTTACAAATTAATATTTTCTTCATTTTAATAGGAAATGTTTCCATTGTTCATGCATGCAGTATATAAGAGAAAGAGTAATTTTATCCGGCACCTGAAAATACCCCCATGCTTTGCCCACCCAGACCAAGAAAGAGGCACTGCTTTTGATCAAACAGCAAAGTTTCACATTGACCTCAATGTTTGGATTTTACCCCTTATAAATAGAATAACTTTATGCATGAATATTGGAAAGAATTTTCTTTCCAGTCTCCAGAGATCATAAAAGAAACCATAAAAGAAATCTTTAGTCAGAGCTAGAGGCTGTGATGATGAGATAAGGCTGAGGAACCTGGCCTTCATGGGCTTATAGCACTTTACAGCACCACTGGCTCTTGGTTTCTCTGTGAGGTGCAGACGCCACACTGGGCTTGTTGTCCACCTGCATCTGTACACAGAAATAAAACTGTTCTCAAAGAAACACTCCTACAGTTTCTGAAGTGTAGAAAAGTCTGAATGTTTGAAAATAAAAGTAGAGCACTTGCGAAGTGGGAAGTTCTTCTTTCAGCAGACTAAAAATAGTTCAAGCTTTGTCAAAATTCCTCTTGGATATCTGGAAATGGGTCCAAGATTTGTGGGGTGTAGAAATTATTAAACACAGTAAGAAACAGATTGACTTCTGCACTAGATCTATAGAGATCAAACCTCCACCCTTTGGAATAACAAGGGAAATTGTAAGCTCTCAAGAAGTTAATCAGTATTGAACATGAATGAGGTATTTCTGTGGTGCTCTCCTCATGCTCTGAGCTGTTTAAATGTAAGCTGCCTTCACTGTCTGCATGGGAGCTGTGCAAAAGCCATGAAAAACAGAATATATCTAGTTTGAGCACTAGCTGAGCCAATGCTTTCATGTGAGAAATGCCTTAAATTTGGATATAGGAAATTACACCACTGTAACTACAGTCAAAATCCTGTTTGTTTGTTTGTTTATAGTTTCCCCAGCCTATTTAAAATTTCTGCAGTTGTCATTTAGTTACAAGTAGAGAAGATGTGCACTATCTCCATAGCAGTACTGAAATCGTTACACATGGCTCTTCCCTTTAGAAGACCTGTCAAATATTGTATCCAGTTGTAAACTCCTACTTCATATTTAGAAAAATAATTTTTTTCCCTAGCATGAATTTTATGAGTACATGTCTGTTATACAGGTGTTGTAGCTGTTGTAGTCTTTAGTTCATCAATATACAGACATGTCTTCTGCAACAGTATTATCAACTTTTCTTCTCTCTTGCTGCACTGAGGGAAGATCCTGCTCAGAACAGTGTCACACAAAATCATAACAGTAATAAAATATGTGCAAAATAAGAACAAGGATCTTCATAGCAATTATTATTATAAATACTTTATCTGATTAGAACTTAATTCTTTATAAAATATCTCTTGTTTTATACTGCTTGTATATAGATGTTTGAGTTAACTTTATAATGTTAATAAAACTAGAAATAATCTTGACAATGTCATTCCCAGGTTATAAATACTGTGTAGTGTTCACATTTGTGGAATTGCTTCCTCACCATAATGCTGTAAGTGTGAAAATTCCTTTACAAAATTCACCTACAAGTTGGGGTTTTTTAATAAATTAGGTATAACACTAACATTTTAGACTGAGAAAAAAGAATGACATTATTGAGAAGAGGCAAGTGTGATTAATCTTTTTTTTCTTCTGAAAATGCCATCCAAAAGCACATTTTGTATGAGAGAATTTTTGTGTCAAAATTATTTTCAAAAAAGTATATAATGTAAAACTGTGACTCTTTTTTCTTGCTTCAACTACCCACATGAGAGTTTCCTACATGCAATTTTTGTGGGAACACTCCAGGAAGAAGGTTAGGCTAAATAGAGCTTACAAACCCTCCCCCAGGTGTTATAAAATTTTTAAAACATAAACAATTTTGTTGGACTGAGAACTGTGGCAGTGACCCCCAACGAATCAGGGATGAACATGGACTGTTGAATTGGTTACACAGAAGGAAAGGGACTGAAAAAGAGAAGGGAGAAGGGAGTTTGTTGTGGTTTCCATTTTACAGTCCCGAGACACAGGATCTGTTTGGTCATGTGGTGTCCACACATGAGAGGCTAAAAATAACAGGATACTGCACTAGCATATCTAGGTATTATTTAATCTCTTGTCTCTGGCATAATACAGTAAAAAACCCACAAGCTATGAAAAACAAAAAAGAGTGCAAATAGCACCATTGGTCAAAAAATGTCAGCAGATCTCTGAAAAAGACTGATTTTGTGTCATAGGAACCATTTACAGATGAAGTAGAGCTTTTGCCACTTCTTTATTTCAGTTGGGTGGGTGTCATCTTGAGTTTCGCCTTCTTACGGAATGACTTCAGTCAGGCTCCACAGGTCCTATTTGACTGCTCCCAGTGTCCCACAGGATGAGCTCTCCTCCAGCTTCTGACTCACACCAATGCCTCAGACAGGAGAACTTCAGGTTCCACATTTTGCCTGAAACCACACCTAAAGCCGGGTGTTTCCCTCAAAGCAAAGCCCACCTGCTGAGCAACTAGTGCAGAAGCAGGAGAAAGTAATTTGTTGTCTGTCAGAACTTGTGGGTCTGTTGGATCCCAATTATTAAAGGGTATTGCACCCAGGTTGAACTGGTAAACATGTTTCCAGAAGAAAGAGGGTCTCATGGACTATGCATTTCTTTCCCTGAATTTTTGCTCCCTCCATATGTGATTATAGCAATTCATCTGATTGACAGTCCGCTGTGCATCAGTTTGAAAATATTCAATATTTAAACATATAAACAAATGAACTGAAAACCGCAGCATCTGCTTCAGAGAAACCTGAAACTTAAACCTCTTAACTGCGAATTAATATTGGAGACAAGAGAAAGATACAATATAGCTAGGACATTTGATAAACAGCCTGAGCTCCCTGGTAGTTGCCTTAGATTTAGAAAAAAGTCTAGACACATGAGTCCTCAAGGAATATGCTACCAAAGAATGTTGTTTTTTCTTCTAGCCCACAAATATTTCATTGCTGGCATGAACTGTTCATAACAGGAGACACTGAGTAGAACATGCTCATTGCATGTAATTTCTGATGTGCTTTTGGCCACTAACACCCATCTTTCCACCACAGACAGACCATGTAACATTTACCACTGAAACTGGTAAATACTCACAAAATGTATCAAACTAATGATAATTTTTCAACAGATTTTACTTTACACAAACCAGTTTAATCTACCTAAAAAAATATTTTGTAAAAATGGGTTTGAAAACAGCAGAATTTGATCCCATGGCCATCCAGTAGTCAAAATTTACTATATATTCAACGTTTAATCTTGAATTACAGGAAGAAATTCTTTTTCTTTCTCTTCAATGCTTCTAGGGTGCCATGACCTACTGTATAAATATGGGAAAAATAGAAAATAATATTTTATGTGAATATTTTGCATAAAATACACAACAAAACACTTTTAGACTAAAGCATATATTTACATTATTTGTTTTGTGCTGCAGCTCTTCAAAGTTCTTTCTGTAATCAATATTTGAAAATTAAATTATTTTGTTTTAAAATATCTACTGTTAGGCTTTTAATACATCCTTACACACCATGCTCATATTTACTGCCTCCTGCCCATAGCATATTTTTTTTTATTTACACAGAATGTACCTCAGACTATAAAGTCATCAGATCAATTTTCAAAGCTTTTGTTCTGGAAATATGCATCACATCTGCTACCTGCAATACAGTGATTTAAGTCTACTTATGTCCTTTAGCTGAGTAGTACAAATATAAGCCTGTTTCTTATTTGCAAAATACAAAACAAAGCATTCATAATTGGTAGATTTATAAATTCACTTTCCCCTAGATTTATTTATCATTCTTTGTCAATCATTCTTTATCAAACCATCTTCTTCCCCTAGAAGGTTTATTTGCTGTTATTCAGAAGTAAATAACTTGCTCGTTTTATTTAATAATTATACCTAGGAATAATTTTCATCTAGTGACTAAATAATGTATTTTACATTGTTATTCTTGAGTAGTCAATATGTTTAGTTTTTAGCAGGAAAAATACCCAAACCTATATAGGATTTTGCCAAAAAAAGTCCACAAAAGTAAGATGATAATAGAAGGTTTTTTCTCACAAATTCAGAGATTTTGGAAATCTTAGCTGTCTAATTAGATGACATATGTGGTGGTCATCCTGTAATAATCACTTATTAATTCACCTTTCATGTCACATTGCATCACTGAAAGTCGTTCTGAGATTTCAGCCAGCATGTTGGAAAAATTCTGGTGTTTTACCTGATACTTGTTACTGCTGCTTTTAAAATCAGTGTACAGCACAACCCTTTCTCAAAATGGACCTGGTTATAGTATTACTGACATGACAAAATATATGCTGGTGTCATTTCAAATTTTTGAAGTTGGATTCTTTTATTTTTTAATTATTTTAAAATTTTTTATTATACAGGTAGGGATTATTGATGAACCACTGAACACCTACCTCCTAAATTATATGTTTGGTCAGGTTTCACTGAAAGCAAAATGGCAAAATGAGCTCAGAAGCTTGCAGCAGTTATCCCATAGCTTTATTAAAACAAGAAGTCATAAGTTGAGCTAAATTAAGTTTTTAAAAAACCCCAAAACATAGAAGTAAGAACCAGCCTTTTTCCCCTCAAGAAAAAAAAAAAAAATCCATGTTCAAAGATGTTAATTTTTTACGATTAAAATTATTTCAGAAAAAAAAATCCAAACCACATACACCAATGCCTTTGATTTCTTTTAGAATACTTTTTAATCTCTGAAAAATTATTTTCATCTCCATGAAAAGAAAAAGAGAAAAGAAAAAAATCACAAAAAGAACCTACCTCAGAGTGAGTCGCAAAATATTTTTTTCTTTTGGGGAGAGAGTAATTTGGGAGTAATGCCATCCTTACTGCTTTCCCTAGAATTGCTATTATATTTATTTATTTATTGTGCAGCTAAAGAAAACTCGCCGTGGGTATGTTGGATCACCCTCTGTGATGTGGCAGTAGGCATAAAATCAGTGGTTTTCTGTAACTCCCCTGCTTAACATTCAACAGAGAGGGAGAGGATCTAAATGTAAAACCTGGCTCTGAAACACCACTGTCAACTTCCTGCCCTCCGACAAATGATCCAGAGCTACTCCACATCAGGATGGAAATGTGTTAGGCACTAAAAACCACTGCTTGCATGACATCATTCCATAACAGATTACACTGTAATGTTAGGAATGTAATCATTAGCATTTAAACATGCATAAAATTTAATTAACCTACTTACCAGTTTGCTTAGAACTTTTGAAGGGCTACCTAGAGTCCTCTCTAAGCATTTTATTGCAGAGTTTTGGAAAGCTCACAAAAGAGAGAAGTTCACTGGGATTTTTCTCCCTAAAGCTGATGAGCCATGACAGATGAGCAGATGACCCGAGTTAATTATTATTGAATTCGTTATTACTGCTTTGTTGTCACCCAGCTCAGCCAGGGTAAAATGATGACAGTAGGTATCTCATTAAAACAGCTGTTTCAATTATGTAGCGGCAAATATTTAAAAAGCGGGCCTTCCAAGTTTAAAGCTGTTAGCAAAGTTTGTTTGTGCTGGTTGTGCCAAGATTCTTTGACCGAAAAAGGAGGGGAGAAATATAGTGTTCCTCTTAATTGGTGGGGGTAGGAGGAGAGGGATGCTAAGCAGCAGAACATAAAAGGTTGAATATGAGCTCCAAACAAATTTCCGGAGTTTGTAGGTGAATTTGGTTTTTTCTCATCTTTGGTTAAATTCAGTTTTGTTTACTGTACATCAATTACATTTAGACAGTATGACAAAAGAGGAGTGTTTGTATTGATTTCCTTCCAGCTGGAGAAAGTGATATGACTGTAAGGTTTGTTTGGGGTATTTTTTGTTGTTGTTGTTGTTTTGGTTTTAGCTGTTTATTGTTTACTAGTTCACATTCATATTTATTCATTTTAAGCAGTAGGATGTTATTCCTTCCCTCATAGACAAAAGCAAGTCCTATCTCAGATGCTGTTTCATAGTCTCTCAAGAGATATTTTGATCTCTAATAGGAACAAAAAGTTGATTTGATTGCATTTTATTATGGTTTGCATGGTCATGTTCAGCCCCTTAGAATCCTTGTGTTTCTCTGCAATGAGTGGATTGATGCCTCTGTGTACTTAGGTTTTACACCCTTCTGCTTTCATTTCAGTTATCTTTCTCCAGGAAAAGTATTAAAAAACCAAAATACTTGACAATTACTTGACTTGAACCTGTCTCAGAAGAGCATCCTACACTTATCAGATGATTTCTGGCTGTGTTCTGTCATAATATGATTCCTTTGACAATGCTATTGCCAGAAATAACCTTAAAGTCATCATTATTGAGGTAAATGGCTCAATGTCCACTGAGAATGCATCTGTGCTTGGGATAAGATATCTAGCCAAGGTGGTGGATGTCTACTTAATTTCTGTAGCTGCAACGAGTAGCATTCCCTCAGTGGCCTGTTCAACCCAAAATCACCTAATTAGAGAGGGCTGGGTGCTAAAACCGTGTGAATTTGAAAAAGGAAAACACTCCCACATCATTATGCTTCCTCCTGACTACAGTTACCAAAGTCAGGTTTTCCTTGACCTGCCTTATTTCCCAATATGAATTCTATCTGGTTAAAAAAAGAGAATTTTTGGCCACTTTATTGATTTATGGACATCCAACACCCTAGTTTTAGCAGTTATTGAGTCATTGGCAGCAAGTTCTAGACCAGTGATCATTGTGAATATGCAGATTATCTCAACAGCTTGAGCATGGAATGTCCAGCATGACCAGGAGTCGTGCCTAGGGTCAGGAGATACATTCACGGTAAATTCTGTGTATCCACACAGTGTTGGACTTTCAAAAAACAAGCCACATTTAATTAGCCCATTTGAAATGTTGCATGTAGAATTATGGGAGTCCAGTGACAGTTTCTCTGATGTTAGATCAGAAAGACCTCTATGAATTTCCCCACTCATAGAAACACATAAGAAACATATTTTAAACTTACCATGTTCAAATTTTACTGTCAGCCCAAAGGAATTCAGAGAATGGTGACCCCTGTTAAAAGGGAAGTCATGTACTTCATCAGAAGCTATAAAGGTCTGTACATAATATTCTTAATCCTGAAAGCATAAGTCACTGCTGTTTCTATCAAAAATGTGATTATTATTAAAAACAAGTATTTTTCAGAGACAACACAGAAGCATATTTATCATCACCACTATTTTTATTTATTTTTAAAGTAAAAAAAAATGCCTGTATAACTTCGTTTTGGCATGTGTTTGATTGCTAATTGTTTCCATTTCAGAGAATCTAATGCAATTGCTGCTGAGTGGCTCTCCTTTCCCACTAGTCCTGTTTTGTCTTCTTAGGAGGAAAAAAGCATTCTCGACCAAGATTTTTTTTTTAACCATATATGCATTTTGTCACTGCAGTGAAGAGCTCCTACCAGGTGTCCAAGCATCTAAGTTAATTATAGCTAGAGGATAAAGCTCTGTGTTCATAAAAGTTGTAGATGAAACTTGGAAGTGAGGGAGAAGGGTTGTCTTACAGGTATCATTATGTTGAAGCAGCTTTTGAGATAAAAAAGAACATCGGAAGTCTTCATTAGGAATTATAAATTTCCAAGTCTCATCATTCCAATTGCAGCCTTTGGGCACAAGTAAATACTCCAAAATGAAGCTCAGCCACTTTCCTCTGTTTTCTACATAGACTTTCCTATGCTTTAATGTGGTTTTCAGCAGTAATCACAATTATTCATTTCTCACATGGTAGAAAATATGCTGTGCATTTGTACTAAATTCACAATCGGACAGCCTTTACCATATAATAGGAAATAATCTGGCCTCATCTAATGTAAAATTTTTGTCTTTGGAATTCCTTTCAGCTGAAGAGTACATGCAAGGCAGAAAGGCAGAAAAATTGCTTCACCGCAAAGAAGCCCTACAAATGAGGTCAGAACATCCAGGAGCTGAGAAATATTATATTCCTGGTGACTGATGGCAATGTACCTGCCTTTCTGCTGGTCATGTGCTGAGCAGAGAGCAGCAATCTGAGGCAGGAGCCTGGAGGCAGACTCATGCTGAAGACAAAAGGACTCTGTGGTGGGAGGAGTGACGCCTGATGCCCTTTGCCAAAGCATTGGATGGACAGACTGCTCCTCCTTCCACTGCTGTGAAACAACTGCTCCTGAGAAAAGAGGGTCAAAGCCCCAGGGCATTCAAGGGAATTTGTACGCTGATTGGAAATGAGAAGTTGGACTGCTTCTTGGAGTAGGCAGTCTAGACATAGCCAGCTTTCCAATTCTTCTGGCTTGTTGGTTTGGGGTGTTTTCTCCTCCTGGGCCAGTTCTCAAGAAATACAAGCAGGAGAAGCTCTGTAGAAGAATGGCAAAATGCAAAAGAGACACAAGTGTCTTAGAAGGAAATCTCATCTCTTAATCACACCTTGAAACCTATGATTTTTCCCAGGCATCAACTCAACAGTTTTGTTTGATCTGAGTTTTGAGTTCATTTGGTCCCACAATAAAAAAAAATGAAGTTTCAAAGTAGAATCTCAGGGAATAATACAGTAAGATGAGATTTGGAAACATTCATTAAGAGACTGGAGGGTAATCTGGTTCACTTTTGCTTCTTGAGTTTTGGGAGCTTTTTGGTTTTTTTGAGTATTTTTACTTTCCTCGTTGCTCTCCCCAGTTTCCTATTATGAATTAGGGCTCTTACAGTTAAATAGGCATTATTATTTATTAATTAGGAAATTATTATTTCTTATTTAAAATAGATAGCTTAAATCAATATTAATTTTCAAGTTAAGAGTTATTTTGGATACTTTCATTCAGCTATGTACATACACTGGTCTGTAACTATTCTTGTGTTTTACTTGATACCATGTTTTTGGCACCTTTCTCCAGTAAAATTTTCCATAATATTTTGGGTTGGGTTTTGTATTTTTATTTAGAAAGCATTAAAGTAGGTAAGAGTGATAACCTACTATATTATTCAATGTCTCTTTTTTTTCTTTCTTTTTTTTTTTTTTTTTTTTTTTTTTTTTTTTTTTTGCAATGGCTATCTTGTATTGGAAAATAAATAAGCAAATATTCAAGATTTTGAAGAATAAACTCTTCACATTATGTCAGGTTTACTTCCTGACATAATGTGCCAACTTCACTGATGACTATACGACTATTGTTTTCCAGTCAGTTTGTTCTGTAACAATAGTGATCTGTGAGAGAAATTTTAAGAAATGCCTATGGTACTAAGAATTGTAAACCCTACTTTTCCAAAGCAATTTCTGAAGCACTCAGGCTATCAGTAGGCATGTTTCTGTTTAGCTTGAGTAAAATTTCAAAGGATGTCCACTCATCAAAATAAGTAACTTTCATAAGTTAGATATTACTTTTGAGATAGTTACAATTTTATTAATATAGTCTGAGTTTAATAGTCTTATGTTCAAAAAAAGGAAGGATGGAGAAAACTTCACCTGAATTTATGTTTTCTTCTTTGATCACTGCATGTTTGTTTAATGCTATTATGTCAGAGGTTTCAGTGGCAAATCAGTAATAGTGTAGAATGGCTAACCTGTTTGGTGGGATGCAATACTTAAAAATTAAACTGTTGTTGGTAGTATTCTATTGCTGACTCCCTGCAGGAATAGATTTTACACATTAGCAGTGGTTTCAATCACATTATTAAAATATATAAAAGTTTGCTTACATTTTACCAGTTAAAGCATTCTGTCTGTTAAGAAGGTTTTATACCATATATGCTGATTAAAGACATCCCTCTTAGCTATGACCTAATCTGGGTTATGTTGATAAATTTCCACCAAGAAACCCACCTTTCACTCCCTAGTTGCAGGTCTTCATATTTGCAGCCTATGAAACCTAAAATCTCAGATCAGTGAAGTGATGCCTGCCATTGTGTGTCCTGTAAGGCCTTTCATTTATTTAATTTCCAAACTTGCTTAGAATGACTTCAATAATAAATTCAGGGCTTTTGCAGTCCTGCCTGATGTTGGAAAGGTAGTCCCTGTGTAACCATGTTCCTTCTTTTGAAAGCTTTGGGAAGAACTGATCAATTTAGGATCTGGAATAAGCCTCTGTTCCAGTGTCCAAGGACAAAATCAAGGTTTAGGACCATATTGAAACTTAAGCTACATTGTGAGCAGCTCTGCAGCTTTCCAACATTAACAGCATATTATACACTAGAAGCAGAATCTGTGCAAATGCATCCCCCCTCCCAATTTGTATTGATACACAACTTCCACATAAATATGAAATATCCTCACTGCCAGGAACTTATGAAGGGAAGACATTCAATGTCTTCAAAAGTGTAACCCATCACCATAGTAAAAAATCTCTCTAGGAGATTACTACATGCCAAGCATGGAGAAATTCTCAATCATTTCTGTAGTTTTTACCTCAGACTTTTTTTGCCTGACATATTTCCTCCATCTTGTTTTCTTATTCATATTTTGATCATGTTACTAATTATTCCCTGTGACAGCAGCCAGATCCCATGGAGTCACACTCCTTTATGGGGGCTGAGTGCACCCACCTTTGTCTCAGTATAATGTACTGCAGCGCCAGCATTCAACATCCCAACCCCCTCCTTCCTTTTCTTTTTTCCTCTGCTCTCCCCCTCCCCTTGCTCCCCAGGTAGTCCATTCTCTCAAGGAAGCAACCATAGCAGAAGTCTCTCCTGATTCATTACCATCTCATAGTAAGAATGGCACTTTGTAAAACCATAGGCAAGCACAAATGTTGAGGAAAGGACATAATACATGCAGATTTGTCATGAGTTTTGTAATTACCTTTGCATTCTTCAAGGAATCCCAGAAGCATAAGGAAGGAAGGAAGTAGTGTTGTTTTGGCCCCAGATGACTTTAAAACTATGGTGCATCGCATTGCGGGATCCTATTAATAATTAAACTATCTGTCACTTACCAACAACATACATTCCAAATTAAATTTAAGCAAAAAGAAAAAAAAAAGATCATTTGGGACTGAATTAGCAGGCTTCAGAGAGAAATAAATAATAATCAAACATCTGTGTTCTAAATAGTACGTGCTTTATCAAACAAACAACTGTTACCATCTCATTGTATAAAATGGCTTGGGGAAAACACCGTAGCTCAAAAGCAAAGTCTCAGTTAGAAAAGAGAAAAAAAAGTTCATTAACAAGTCAGGAAGTGATTGAAAGTTGCCATGTTGCTATATTGCCTTTTTCCTCTGTTGTCTCTGCTGGCAGTAAAACTGTATTTATTTTGCTACTGGATTCAGTGGACAAATGGCGGCTCCAAAGCTAAGGAAAAAAAATGCTACTGGCATACATTCAGAAAGTACAGCAGCTGAAACTTCCAAATATTCTGAGCACCAGAATATGATCCTATCTTCCTTACTTGCTGACTTTTCAAGCACTGTGTCTCCAGTGAAGGTTATAGGGTTTATTTTTGCCAGGGACAAGTTAAAGGATACCAAATTAACATATAGGAAAGAGGGAGAACTTACTATTACCTCCATGCTGCCAAGCATGCTGCTAAGGTGTGCTGCTGACCAGACATTAGCACATTGCTAATATGCACAAGGGGGAAAAATGACCCAAATAAAACAGTAATAAATAACGATGCAGTATACTAATTAGCCTAGTGCAATATTTCATAATACACAGGCTATTTTTGTCCTTCCTTCCCTCCTTACATCCATCTTTCAGCCTCTTGGAAGCCACTGGGACAGCATGAGTTTGCAGGATAATAAACCAAATAAACTCGTCATTGGTACTATAACAGGGTGACTTTCTCTGTGCCTCCTAACATCACATTCCCTTTTTCCACACCAAGTCATGCTCTCTACTGTATCACTATGACTGAGGAACAGTGGTGGGTAGCTACAAATGATCCATGACAAGATCACACACAAAAATCTAATGATAGTTCAGAGAAAGCCTTGAATATTTCATATTATTGTTAGGAGGTTTTTTTCCTCTTTTCCTGAACTCCAGCACTTGATAGCTGCTATCCCTGCACGTCTGCAAGTTAGGATTCTGCTACCTTTTGAGCAGGCGGCTGTCTGTTTGTCTACTCCTTAGGTAACTGTGTTAAAATATCCTATTCCAGCTGTAACACTTGTTTTACAAGAGCCCTGGTTTTGTCTGACACAATATGGAACAACATTTGTCATTCGTTATCAGGGGTGATATATTTGTTAGCCTGCAGAGAAACATCTGCTGTGCTTTAATCTCTAGTGTGCAGGCCAATATTCATAGGATACAGCTGCATAAAATCACAGTATTAGATGGGGCTGTCCAGTCTGACATGAAGGCTAGCTGGCAGGCAGACAGAAACAGATTTTATTATCTGCCTTTTACATATTTATTTATGTCAAATATTTCTGAGAATCCATACATTAAAGCCCTTTTTATGCATTGTTGTTTTGCGGTGACAAGTCATCGACAGCCAAATGAGAAATTTATGTTACATATTTAATATGGACATCTGAATGATTATCAAATCTATAGAAGCCAAGCCTGCCCAATCACCCCTAAATAATGGATGAGAAGTGGATGTGACTCAATTTGTTCAGTATAAAACCTAGACGACCTCTGTCTCTCATTTCATCACTGCAGCACTGTCATTATTTGCTCCTATTCATCTCACTTGGCATCACTCAATAAAATCTGCACATGATAAAGAGAATAACCTTGGTCAATAGTAAGAATGCACGAGGAGGAAAAATGATCATTTCCTCTCCTCCATGATGGTGCCACAATGTACATCACTGCGGTTATATGAACTTCACATGGATGCTGGTATGTAGTCATAAGAAAGAGGAGACAAAAAACTTTAATGAGGGAGGAAGAGGGATGGGCTGGATTAATGTCCTTTCATTTAGTTTGTGGATTTATGGTGAGGAAGTTTTTAGGAGGGATTTAAAACAGGAGAAAAAAAGCCACTGGAAATATGGCTTTATTTAAAATAATTGCAGGAACATTCTTGCAAAGGAAAGATGGTGAAAGTATTTTATAAAAGTTGCAACAAATTCTTCTGCTTCTATCTAGCAAGGGTTTGATGACCTCAGAAAACTTTTTTCATTAAGACTACCAAAGAAGTACTTGTAAGAACAGACCATGTTAAAATAAGTCATCGTAGCAAAAATCTGGAAGAGTAAAAAATCAGTTGTGTAGGTTAGGTTTCTAAAGCAAATCCTGCTCTTTGAAAATAGTTCAGTAGGCTGCCTGTGATCATGAAAGTCTCGTATCTAACATTATATATTCACTTCCCTTTTAAAGGTGCCATAGTTGGGATGACACGTCAAAAAGTGAATGCAGGAATGACAAAGGTTAACCTCATATGCATCAAGATGAGAAGGCTTCTGGTCACAGAAATGTCCAAAATGTGTAACCAGATTTCATGGAAGCAGGAAAGATGACCTATGTCATGCTCAGTAGAGCTCACTGTAATTTTATATCTCATTATTCATACAAATACCCTACGAAAGATTTACCAAAATAGACAAAGCTATAGAAGGTTGCAGTGAAAAATGATAGGAACAGAAGGTTAGGAGGGGCAGAAAGGATACGAAATTGTAAGCAAAAAGCAGGCAGAACTGGACTGTGTTGTGCTGATTGAAGATTGGGTTACTGCTGCATTTAAAAAAGGAATGGAGTCAGTGAGTCTGAGGATGTTGGCTAGACAGTTGCAGGCTGTTAATGCAGAAGCAGCAGCAAAGTATCAATCTGCAAGTTTGAAAGAGATGAGTAAGAATCATAAGGAAACTAGGAAACTGGTAAAAGAAAAAAAGAGAACCATGGGTACACAAGAGGAGATGGGACCATAACAGGTCAAAATATAGGTATAGCATTAAATACAAAGACTGATGAGGAACACAGAAGCAGCATTGTATAATATACAAATGAGAAATTACTGAAGTGGCTTTGCATATCCATACTGGGTAGACATTTATTATGGGCTTGTCACTTTTTCTTCTCAAGTAGTTCAGCAGAGTAAATTACAAGTCAGTATCATGGGTGAGGAAAGCTGTCATTTGGTAGCCTCCTGGAGCAAAGCCATTTCGTTTCCAAAGAAGAGTTTGTGGTGGACTTTGAAACAATTTTAGATGAACAGAAGAGGCTCCCAGGTGAGGATAATATTGGAAATACAGCTGTCTTGATTAAGAAAACGGTCTTTGCTTCAGCGAGAATTAGCTGAAGAGGATGAAGTGAAAGGCGGGGGTCAAACAGGGTACGGCAGAAGAAAAAGAAACATAGGATCACTATGACCAGAGAGAAGATGCTGATATATGTTATCAAAGAGAAAGTCAACAAAACAACTTGGTACATGTAGGGAAAGAAGCAAAGAGAAAGAGAAATCCTCACTTTGGCAAATGTCTAAAGAAAAAAGACCAAAACAACAACCTAAAATTAGCAAGATGTTCACTGAAATTCAACTAGCATGAAATGGAAGATGCTCCATTGTTCAAGATTATTCTTTTGTGAAAACTTCATGGAAGGATGAGGAAGTGAAGGTCAGAGGACACCAGGCCTGGCAAGACCATTTAGAGCTGTAAAGCTAGTAAGTACCAGACGTGGGATAAGTAAGGAAAGAGTATCTGGTGGGAGTATTCACAGACAGAACCTGTCAGAGGAAATAATCATATTCAGATGAGAAAATCATGTTGAACACTTAGCCATGTGGGTCTCTAGAGAAGGAGGTTATTTGGGGTTCTTGAAATGCAGTAGGTGATGACATAGATTAAAGGGTACCTGAAGCACGAGGCAGAGATCACTAAGCAAGGTGCAGGTTAAGAATTGAGTATCTGCAGGGTACCTGTGGGGGGTGAGGACACTGGGAGAATTGTCTTTGTTGGACAGTGAGAGAAAGAAGGTGGATCACAGAAGGAGATGAGGTTGCAGAAGGATGAGAATTTTCCTGTTTCTTACAAATTATAAGAAAATACACATAATATTTTCAGACTAGCCTGGGCATAGATAAAATTCCTTCTAAAATGAGAAATGTTGTGAAAGTAGAAATTGTAAATAAAGAGGAAAATAGAAAAAACTGTCCAACTGACAACAGAAGAACTTCCAAAAAAAATCTCACTTGTTTTGAATGATGCAGGAATATTTGTACAAATATGTTGAAGTTCCTAAAAGGCTACACCAGATTTATTTATTTCCATTTCTCCATAAAGACAATGTCATTCTACCATTGAAATTAAAATTAATGGCAAATTTAAAGAGTTACCACTTTCCTTCTTCTCACCTCTATACACATAGATGTTAGTGATATGTCTAGGTTGAAATAACAGGGGTAATTTTTTTTTTTAAAGGCATATATATCTTGTTAAGTTTTCCAGGACTGTACTCAGTGAGAGCTTTAGTTTTGTTTGTTGTCAGCATTGTAGGAATTGACTTGACATGGCATGTCTGCATATTCAGGAATTATCTGGGAAAAATCACATGCAAAGGCAGCACCAGTTAGGGAACGGTGAATTGCTTGAACTCATTTGTAATAGTCATGAGCAGTTTGATCGTTTCCCCAGCCTTTTGAAGCCATGTGATTTGTGCTGTAAAGCTAATGCTGGCAATAAAGAACCCATGTCTATCTGTTAATCAGGTTGAAGATGGCAGCTGTTTCACATCAAGAGGATTTTAAGACAAAAGAAGAATAAAATACAAGACAGAGAGAGAAAGGAAAATTCTATTCTTTGTCAGAGTCCAAAATTAATCGTGATGATTTAAACAATTCCAATGAAGACCTTTGTATAGGCTGAAGAGATAGGGGGGAATATTTCATTCCATTGATGAATGATTGATACAATCAGCTTCTGGTCTCACTGAATGCCTTGAAATCTTTTCAAATTCTTTTACTTTTCAAAGTCTCTAGCATGCTGGAGAAAGTTACCATTTCAGCCTTTGTTGCCACAGCCTTCAAAATGGCATTAATTATTGTGGCTTTTATTCTTAGAGTTATACAAGAATAAAAGTTATTTGATATTATCTTTCATTTAAAGGAAGCTCTTTTTTAATTTTAGCAGAAGGTTTATTTGATTTATTCCACTTGTTTCTTTGCTTATGCTATATGGTGACCTCATAATAAGGCACATTAGGAGAAAGGACACTTCTATTTTCTAGCCTAGATGAAGTTGGAAAGAGTTCCGAAGGGTAGAATTTCAGTGGGGGAAATTCTTGTCTCTTTGCAGCCAGTTAGGTTTTCCTGTTGTCTTCAGCTGAGCCTAGACTTACCCCACTATGCATGAAAAAGACCTGTGCTGTGTTGTTTTGGATTTGAGTAACTCCAACAAGATTTTATTATGTTGGATTTATGACACAAATGAAACACCTCCAGCCAGGGGATTCTTATTCAAATGCCCACAATTTAATGACTGTACGGGGTGTCAATGAATACATTAATTAATAATATTTCATTTGGGAAAAAAAAAATCTTACTAGTAAATATTTAACATATTGTACCTTTTCCTTCCTTACCCGAAAGCAGCTCTTTATGGAGTAACTGGTAATTTTATAGGTAAATGTTGAATTATAGAATCATATAATAAGAACATCTCCCTGCCTAATCTATCTAGCCAGTGTCTTGCAATCAATCTGTTTGAGACTCACTCCAGTCTTCAAGAAGCCTCACAGAGGCAAAATAATCCACGTCACAGTATTTTATCTTTTTGCTTCCACAAATTGCACACAGCAAAGGAGAAGAAAGGGTAGGATTATAACACTTTCTTGTACACAGAAACATTAGCAGTTCTCAGTCTCACAGTATGAAATATAAAACTGGAACTTTAAAAGGATACCAGTGGGAAGGGCTTGGGCTCACTCTTCAATGAGACAAACAATGTGTTTTTAGTCCATGAATGGCTCAAGATTACAGACTTTAAGTTCATGGTGGCTTTAGGTTTTTTAAAGAGGGTTTTTATGGCTCTCTCTGGATTTTGTAGAGTTGGACAAAGGCACCTGGTTTTTGTAGATGTAGGTAAGTGAATGAATAGTGGTAATAAAATCTTAAACATTCATCAAGAATTTCCTGAAATATTTTCTAAGTAACATGCTTGACACATATTTGCATTTATTTGACATGTACACCAAAAAGATGGTGATGAAGATATACTCTGTGATGTATCTTTGTAGATATAGCGTGTACTTATCAAAATTGACCAAAAGTCACAAAGAATTCCACATATGCAGTCTCTGGAGAGGGAAAAAATGAAGCAAAGTTCAGTACATGTTCCTAAAATGCAAGGTTTTATCTTATAAGTTGCTAAACAGATATAATACATGTGATAGTGCAGAAACCTTAGTTAAACACTTGGCAGTGGTGACTTTTGATCTTGTTTGTATCACAATTGTATAGTGTGCACTGATAGACTCATTTATGTGTTCCCTCATATATATTCATTGAAATGCTCTGTTGTGTCTTTTTTTTACCTAAATGAAAGTGGTTTCTTTTTGTTTTCCCACTTTGTTCTGCCCTTAGCAAAGCTGGCTACAACTGCTACTGTAGCTGAATACATGGGCAATTATTTTCAAACAGCTGGAAACATTTTAAGGCTCGTTTTTCTGCTCCGTGAGGTATTAGTGGGTAGCTCTTCTTTCATGATGGATTGCATGGCCCTGCCTGAAGACTACCTGTACTTTCAATCTCCTTTTGCTTATACTTAACAGTGAAAAGGTCTGTAACTTGAACCACACAACTATCAGGTTCCACACAGGAGCCTCACTATTTGGCAAATTATTTGCCTTTGTTGCATTCATTTTTGTTTATAAAATACTAATTACCTCTTTTATTGTTTGAAGAGATTAAAAGTTAATAGGAGAAACTAAATAAACAGAATGCCATTCTGCACAAACTATATAAGCTGGTAATTAATTTCTGGCCTCCTCTGAGCTAATTAACTCATATAAAGAAATGAAGTTAATGAACCATAATTCTAGTCATACAAGTGTAGATACAAGCAGTTTGACTTAATGAATTAATAAGATATTTCCTTTCTTAGAGGTTTTTCAATTGTCTTCCTAGTCTGTAGGCCTTCTTAATGTTTCTTTCTGGCTAAAATATTTAATAAATGTCAGGGCAACCTGGAGATGGGACTTCACAAATTTTACTGTCATGTAGGAGACCACAATTTCAGAGCAAACAGAGAATTCTAGCTCAGCTGGGTGATGATACACAACAGAGATGTTTTATTCTGACTGGAGGTGATGTAGTAACCATCTTAGACTGAAAAGTAATAGTTTCTGAAAATGCAGTCACTTTGCTTTATCTGGACTAAGGCACAAGTAAAAATTAAATAATTAATAATTACAATGATATCCTTTTGGCTGTGAGAAAGGATCAATTGTTAGTTTAGACTGCTGACAACCTCATTTCTATCAGCATTTCATCTGGAATTTGCACTGTTATCTGCACAGGCTATAATCAAAACTTGAGTTGGATGTATAATTCTTAGTTAATCTGGACAAAAAGATTGTTTATCTCATGCTCCCTGACTTTCTGGAAATAAGACTTATTTTTCCTGTTTTGCCACTGTGCCAACACAATGTTAGCTTCTGTTGTGCTAAATGGATATCAAACAGACCCCATGCTAAAGAAAATAGTATGTCCAGTGTGACAGTCCTTGGAAAACCCTCTCTCTGTGGCTTTGCATTACATCCCCCATGCAAGTCATCCTCCTGTAAAACTTTCTGTGATGCCGCTTATACACCTTCAAACAGAGTTCAGTCTTACACATTTATGAAATACCAAAACCCTCAAAATTCCCTGAAGTAGTTTTCTGCAAGATTGATTTTCCATTTTTTTTCATTTCATGGGATGAGACATTGTTTAGATTATTGTTAATATTTTACAAACATTTTAAAATTATTTATTGATAAGCACTTTTGATACCATGATGCTTCTAACACATTAAGAGAAAGAAGAGAAACAGAGGAAAAAAATTAAAATTTTAAAGCTGATTTTTCACTTCAGTACTGGACTACAGAACATATTTGGACATCTGGTATAAAACCTGGAACTTCCTGAATCAGTGAAAGGATTCTGTTGATTTCAGATGGATTTGCATCTCTAAGTATTTCAGAAGAAGAAAATAAAAGAGGTAAAAAGTCTTTACATATTTCTGAAGGTCACACTGCTCTATATACATATATTCCTTGCTTCTTTTCCCTTTTAGATGAAAACTTCTCTTATCCTCTTCTTTTAAACATGTCATTTACCTAAGTGTCAGCAGTCTCTGTTTCAGACCTTTGACCTTGGACCGTGACCAGATGATCAATTTTGTTTTCCTTGGGCCTGAAAGCACAGCTGACACAGCTTTAGAAATGTATTTCATCTTGATTTAGTAACTTTCATTTATCCATCTCCATTATTTACTTAAATGCTAAGACTACATCCTTTCTGGGCTATTTGTTTCTAATTGTTGAGGTAGACACACATAAACATGCTGCAGTCACTAAAAGTAAACAGTGCCTGGCTGGGCTGGTGATAGTCTGAACATAAAATGATGAGGGCTTTTTAGATTCAAAAAAATCTCTTACATAACCATGGCAACATTTGTTATTAATGAAAAAAAAAAAAAAGGCAGCTTAGTACCAACATGCAATGTAATTAAAAAGCAAGATTCCAATAAATCCAGTTTCAAAGCAACTTGTCTATATAAAACTCATGAAGGAAAACTTAAGCATGACAAAACACGATTTTCCTAAAGAAAACATTGGTGCACCATTTCAGGTATTGCACAGGTATTGCACAAATAAGAATACAATTTCTTTTCTTTTTTTTCAGTCCATCTCTCTGATGCTGCCTGTTAATAGATCCAAATACTTTGTCTATCCAAATCCATGCATAACAGACTCAGGGTGCTGGAAGTACGGCATGAGGTTCTACCATAGCCACATGTGGAAGGTATCTGAAAAGAAAATGCTGAAGAATCCCCTTGAATAGGCAATTGCATTCATTCAGAGCATAAATTATACGGTATTATCACAAGGGCAAATTTCATCCCTCATGATATGTGTACCTTTAACCTGGAATAAATTACATTATTGTAAATTATAGAACTGTAAATTTGTAGACTTGTAAATTATAGAATAAATATTTTCTTATTTAAGAAAGGAAGGTAGGATGGTGCCCTCACTGAATACAATGGGTATTTTAGGAAGCAAATAAGGTTATTGCTGTCCTTAAGTCCTTTTAATGCTGTGTGAGATATCGATGGTTAAAAACTTGTATCTTATCTTACAAGCTCACTGTATGCCCTCAAGAACAACCATTAGAGTGTTATCCAGAACAGCCTCCCTCTGCAACCAAATCTTGGCCAAATCAAATTCTTATGTCTTCCAGACCAAGCCAAAACCACAAAGTTCAGCAATTGTTCATCTTTGAAAAAAGATGTTCATCTTTGATTAGGTACCTAGCTGAGGTATATGCTGTGTTCTAAAATTTCTGATTAGCAAATTATCAAATTATTCTCTTTTGTAATCTTTGCTGCCACTAGATTGCTGCTATAAAATGCCCCCCATCTTCCTGTCTTTGATTTCTTTTTTTTGAGATGTATCATAGTGCTAGAAATATGCTACTTGGCATGGTTATGCTCAGAGCTTAAACTACAGATTTCAGAAGTCTAGTCCTATGTAAATCACAGATTTAAAACTTCTATATGTATTAAAGGTAATCTCTTCCTTTAGAAAATGACATGTTTTCAACATATGTCAATAGACATTATAAAAGATCATTCTATTAAAAGACAAAAGTAAATCCTGGAGCATTTGATAGGAACTGCCTGAACAAGGTAAAATTAAACTGCATCTTCCCGTCCACACTATGAATTAACATATGGATGTTCTGCACTAAGATTATATCTTTTTTCTCTTGGTTTTTTTGTAGGCTTGATTATTATTAAAGACTAAACCCTATGTTTAAGACTGTGCAAGTTAATACTCTTGAATTAACTTTTAACTTGTATTTTTTCCTAGTCTATAATCAGATAATCTATGAGCAGGACTGTTTAATAACTTTTAATTTTAGGATTTTTTTTTTCTAATGACCTTTAATATTAACCCTTGTTTGGGAGATAAAAGGAATGTATTTCATGTCCTATGTGTGCTCCATATAGTCTGTTCTACTGCTAGATAGATGACATACAAGTATTATTTGTTAAATAATAAGACCAAGGAGAATACAAAATAGGAAAACATTCCTGAAAGGTGATATTTGGTGGCTGAGTTTACAGGAGAGAGTCATATTTCCATGTGGTGCTGCTGTAGCCATGCACCCTTTTCACCAGCCTGCTTCATATGGCTGCCTGCACACTTGACCTACACTTACAGATTTGATCATTCAATTCCAAGTCACACCACAAGCAAGCCACCTTCAATAAACGCAGTTTGAAAAGGCTGCAATCTCTTTGGATTAGATACTTCTGTGTGGAAAGGTTCCCATAATTTTGGCACAGGGAATAATTTTACAGCTTGTGATTACTGGATTCCTTTACCAAATTCTGGCCACCAGTGAGACAGGAGCGGGAGCACATGCATTCTAACAACGATGAAGGGCAAGTTGGGAAATGGTGACAAGCAGACACCTGAAACCCTGGCAGCCTTTTTTCCACCACAGTTCGGGCAGCACTGGATGTGCGTGGGACAGCATTCTAAAAATAAAACAATGGTTATGATCATTAGTGGAAGGACACGGTTTTAGAGAAATAAACTCTTCTTAGAAGATAGCTTTAGTGACATAAACATATTTATGCTGAGATATAAATCACAGGGTCCATCTACACTTTCATTATCTTTTGCTTAGGATTTACCATGCTACAAATGAGATTCTATAGGAAGTTCACCCATAAATAAAAAATTTACAGTGTGATGCCAAGCCTATAAGGATTAATACTCAAATCATTATATCTACATTTTAATCATAGTTGTAATCAATTATAGTTACATAATTTTGACTTTTCTCAGTCCATTTTTAATACACTCTGGCTGTTGTATTAATACTTTTTTGGTTGAGAGGAATCACAAATGGTTTCTTAAATTAGAGAAAGAAAAACATTGAATTCTTAAGCAGATAAAAAAGGCTTAAATACATCATGATTAAACCATATGTCTTGTACGATCATCTCTTAAGTACTATAAGTCTTTACAGATGTACTGACCTCTTAGATTCCACAGCACAAATGAATCCCATTGCAACTGTGATATATTAATATTTGTCAAAGTCCTCCAAATTGAAAAGATTTTCTTTTCCTAGTACATGTGATTGCTTAGTTGAAAATTAAAGTTCTTGTCCAAATAGAGCTGACAATTTGTTGCCTTCTATTCTGGGGAAATTTCTCCCTCCTTCTGTTAGATAATATTTATTGTGTTTCAGTTTTAATAGCATGAGAACAATACTGGCCTATCCATAGTTACTAGAAAATGTTCAAGTCTTTAGGAACAAATGAAGTTGAGAGCACCTAAACATCTTGAAGAGTATCTCACTTTCCTGTGTAGAAACGCTGACTCAGACAAGAAGTAAGGGTAGAACACAATAACATCATTATTTTCATATTTTCCACATTGTTATTCTGTTTCAGTGGTTGTTTAACCAACAAGAAATTAAAAATTTTTGGAGATGTATTTTGTCCTGAACACTCTTTTACCTTTGTAATATTTATGAGGATTGTCTTAGATTTGGGAGCATATGAATAGAAATTGTGTCTCATTTCTACTATTTCAGGCTCTCTCTCTGCAGCACAAGGACATGTCATGACAACTAACAGTAGAAAGCAGCCATCTCTGAAACATAAATAATGTGCATTGATTTTGGAAATTTAAATGCTGCAATCAAAAAAACCCCAACCAACCCATTCATCCAATCCACAACAAAACAAACTCAACCCCTAATCTTGAATTTAGTTGGACTTTAGCTAAAATGAAACAGATAAGCCTGACACTTCCAATGTGATGGAGTTAATGCAAACACTAGGCAGTTTATTTTCAGGTCACTTATGAATGTGATTTATGAAAAATACCCTCAATTGAATCTGATCGCTTCAGAATTTGCTTTTTAAGTCATTCTGTAAACCTTGATATTGAAATAGTAGTGGTATTTTTGGGCCTTAAAACTTGCATCTTTACATACTCCTTTACACTTCCATTCTGATTTATTTATCTCTTTTGAACTCAACAATGATAGTCTTTAAAATAATAATTTTCTTTCTCAAAAATAGTAATTTTTGTTGTATTCAGAATGAGATTTCCATACTACCTAGGAGACCTAGGTTAGGCAAATTTTCTACATAAAAACATTCTGCCTTGACCATGCAAGGGTCAAGTGTTGGAAAATTTAATTCCCAACACAAAATGGAAAGTGGTCAGAAGATTGTGGATTATATCATGGTCTCTGTGGAGTGTGCAGGAGTTGCAAGTCTGTGGCAGATTGTGAGCTAACAGTGTGAATTAATAATTTTGCATTTAGGGGGGTAATTGTGAAGAAAAGGATAAAATTTTGTGTTAACAGAAGATTCTTGCAGTGTGATAAACATAAGTGATTTTTCTTAAATGATGAGTACAACAGAACACATACAAAAGGCAAATTACATCTTTAAGAAGAAATTGTCCAAAGAGTAGCAAAATACATTTACAAAAAAATTACCTGATGCCATTTAGTAGATAAATTATAACCATAAATAGAGATGGACAATCACACACAGAAAAGTAAGACATAATTAATATAAATATAAGGTTATTGAATGCATGTAATTCATTTTATGTATTGTTACACAAAATTCTTCATAACTAAGTATTTGTAGCTATTCTGCATTAAGAAAGAATCTGCAATAGCTGTGTCAGTTATACCAATAAGCATCTGCCCTGTAAAAATAATTGCACAGCTTTTCATCTGAACTTGTTTGGTCCTGGTTCCCAACTAGTGAATTTCTTAGAAAGGGTGTGGGACAGGGAATCTCTCCCATCTTTCCCTGAAAAAGCCAACTGTTAACTCAGCAGAAAATCTCTGTCAATTTATACTTAAATAGAATGCAATAGATGCAATAAATATATAAAAAGAAATGCCTGTGTCTCTGTGTGTCTCTCAAAACTTTAATATAAAAACTGTTCATAGAGGAATGCCAGTGGATGTACTATATACTCTGGAAAAGCAGAAAATCTGTCAGATAATTGACACGAAAATAGACACAGAAGTAAAAATTCACTTTCTGCTTGGTCTCCCAAGCATACACGGATCAAAATAATAACGGCAATGAGAAGCAGCTTTGCTTCCATACAACAAAGAACAGTCACAATCTCTGGCCTTGAGTGCTGAGAGCATGCAGGAGGCATATAGGGAAGTTACACGGTGTGATTATTCTAATGGAGCATTGTTACAAAACCAGCAGCATTCCATGCATCATCTCATTGGCACAACCAAGACAAGAGAATTTTGAGCTGAAAAATAATATGCTATGAAATAGGGTCAAATGTATAGTAATGGACAGGTCCCAAAAGAGGTGTCATTGATGAACAGACATATGGGATCCCACGGCAAGAGCATTGCCTTCTTATTTAGTGTGGAGTAATTTCTCTGGATTCTTCATTTGGGTACCAGGAAACAGACTGAATATAGATTGTAATTCCTGATGGATAGATTCACTTATATATCTTCTAGCATTCACTATAGCCTTCAGATGATAAGGGAAAGCTAGGATAAACTACTCATGATTGCAGCTGTGCTGAATACTGTATAATGTGTGAAGCTATCTGTGAAAAAACAAAACTGCTGTTGAATAATTATTATGAAAAAATGTCTATATATACTCTAGATACTCCTGATTAATCTACAAGGAGGTCAATTGCAGTAAATATGTGAGATGTTTTGTCAGAAAAGGTTATCAAGCACAATTCTGCAAAAGTAGCAAATAAAATTGAGGAAACGCTAAGGAAATTCCCACTTAAAAAAAGATAAAACAACAGCTGTATGTCTGCTTTTTACCAATATCAACAAATATCAACACTATTAGAGTTCTTTTAAGGTATAAATTTCTTTTAGTAAGGTTACCAGTAGTTATTTTCTTTTTTCAGTGTATTGATCAGTCTAGAAAAGCAACAGTTCAGACTTAAGGACTCTGTTACCACACAAAGAACACCAGCAGTTTAAATATCTACATCTGTTATATTCTCTGAAAAGATTGTGAAGTTTGTAAAAGAAATATATTCTGTTTTAGTCTACCATATATGTTTATCGACGTATTCATGGGAGCTGAGTAGCAATGGAGTCTCCAGAAACAGCAATTGAAAACACTTTCCTGATGGCACCATTGGGACAATTAATTATTCAGTTTCATGTGGAGAAATAAGTTAGTGTAGCTAAATGAAGACAGGAGAGAACACAACACTTAAAACAAAGTGTTTCTCATTTAAAGCATAAATTCACATACATAGGTCGAGTTCACTTTTGTCAGCAAATGTGCAGCTTCCAGTACCATTGACTGGTCAAAGTAGGTATGTTATTGACAGATGCAGAAAATCAGGTGTCCAGTAACATACACACCTCTTCTTCTATAGCTCTGTCTCTGTCTGTCTGCGTAATTTTCAAAGATAGAAATCTTCTATATCACTTATGAAAAAGCATTTTGTATTTGGAAAGAAGGATGTACTTGAGGTATGCCGATTTGATTTCATAATAATTTATAAATGTCATGATCTGTATTCCAGCATGGATATTTATATCAATGGTTGAACAGCCAAAAGAACATAAAAACATGTATTCAACATTTTGATGACTTACATGACACTATGTCATTGTAAAGGAAATATGAAGTTAAGAAGACTTTACCTACAAAGGATAGACAGTATATTAGCATTTTGCCTTTAAAACTCAATAACCAAAAATTTTGGAAGTTATAGTATTTCAGACCTTGCAAAACTCTGAACTGAATTTAGCTGCATTTCCTAAACATATGATAAATTACATTTACAGAATATATTTGTTATATTCATACTTTGAGAGGTTACAGCCAAAGTCTATTACCAGAATTATGCTTACTATGCAAAATAATATGCACAACAATGAAAGAAATGGTTCCTGCAACATTTTCTCCACATTTCTGCAATCAAGTAGGGCCATAGGGAAAATTCACATATTCACAGTATCCTCCACTATGGAACCAAAAAGTAGATAAAGAACCATAATGAACTAGAGAGCTAAAAACTATGCTTTTTCATTACATTTTCATGCCCTAACGTTGATTCCAAAGCCCACTGTGGAGTATCCTTTCTTTTTCTTACAGGTTTTTATGCTCTTTTCCTACATAAGCAACCCCATTTTAGTATTACTTACTTTAGCCCAGTATGATGTGCCTTGAAGAATTTGGCTTCCTCTTTCAATGCTAAGCTAGAAAAAATTGTGCACCTGAGCTTCCAGAGCTACCACAGCATTTGAATGAAATATGTTTCATTTTTAACATTTTGATTCATATGTGATTTGGGTTGCAAGCCAATGTGAAGAAAGAATTTTCCAGAAATCTCTGAGAAATAGATGTTTTGGTTCTACTGTTCCTATTTAAAGGTCAGGAATTATGACTTTTTACAACTTCTAACTCAAATTATGCAAAGAAAAAAAAATCAAAACTATTTAGCATTGGTTTATGTAGCTATTTTTGGCATTAGGAAAATAAGTCACTTAGTATGCACCGCATTATTGTACCATTGTGCTGGCACCAATTTGTTTGTTTACTGATTGAAGCTAATTTAGCCAGTTTATAACATGTCAGAATTTTTCCAGGGGTTATAGAATACATGCTTTTTGGAGGCTTGCACAACCACTGATAATTAGAACATTAGCCCTTGGGTTGTTTCCTTTCTGTTTTTCCAAAAGGAATAAAAACCCACCTGGATGTGTTAAAACACCTGGGTAATTTATATGGAACACACACAACATACACATACACTTTCTTCTCCAAAACAGTAGAGCTTCTGTTTCCATGCTGGCACAGAAATGATTGATATAACTAACGACTGATGAAGTAAAACCACTAGCTGTTAATAATTTCACAGTAAGCTTGTGTTTGTTGTTATACAAAACAAGGGCCCAATTCCTACGTATATTCTTCATTGACATTACACAGAGATAGAAAATGGCATTTAAATTGATTTTTTCCTATTACTTCTCATAAGAAAGATTGCAGCACTGCATCTAAAACTACTATCAAATAATTTCAAAGAAAAAATTCTACTCTGATAAATTAATAATATTCATAAAAATTCTATTTTAAAAAGCAATTTTTTTTCCACCTAGAAAAGACTTCTACATTTGAAAAATAATTATAAGACTTACTGATGTGAACAGAACTTTTTTCCATCCTAGTCATGAAGTAAATTTAGCCAGCAATCAAAAATATCCTCATTTTCATGCATACATTTTTAGGGAAGGAATTTCTTGATATCTCACGTAATTTTAAATGATTAATTTGTGGGAAACCGAAAAACTGCTGTTCATTTGGAAATCACTTTTTACAAAACCTTTCTACAAAATCAATTTCTACAGATTAAGACAGGACAATGGCAAATATTCCTCTAAGTAATTGAATAGGAAAAATTTTAGGACACAAAAAGTGTGACATTTTCTTTGATTTGGTTTAAAAGCTGTAGTCAGCTCACAAGGCCCACAGTGTTCACACATATAAAAACAGGAATTGGGCATCCAGCGCCTTTTTTTTTTTTTTTTTTTAATATCTTTGTATCTATTGAGAGAACAGCAATTCCTGGAAAACTTCAAATGTTCCAAAATCTCAACAAAAACTCTGAGAGAAGAAGACAAAATTATTTATCTCTTTCTTTTATGACAGACTCATGGCAAGGACGCTAAAGGTGTTTTGCCTTATCACATATCCTAGAAAAAAACAAAACTGAAATCACAAAAAACATATATAGCCATTTTAGAGAAAAAAAATCTTAGTATGTATTATTCCTGGATGTTTTATACCTAATAATTAAGTAAAGCAACAATTTCTTCATTCTTCTCTCGTACTGGATCATAATGATGTATCCATGTTGTGAGCACATGTGGATACAGAAGGATCTTGAAAACTTGGTTTATGCAGCTGAGCTATTTTGTGTTTATATAAAGAGAAAAAATCTTACTGCCTTTACTCTTGCAAAACCACAGTTTTGCTGCAGGATTCGAGTACATAAATGACATAACACCCCTAGAAACAATTAAGAGAATTCTTCCATCCAACTATACACATTGGGGAAAAAAAAACCCTAACCAGCCAAGACTAAAACATAAACATCTCTATTCCAAAAATGGAAAATATTTGACCTGAGCTATGCAACATTCTCCGTACCCAAGGCCTGACCAAGGCACAGTAGGTACCTGCTGCAAGCCCTCAGCCACTCTGCCCGCAAGCTCCAGAGTAGGGAACACAAAACTGATGCTGTGGGACACTGGGCATAGATTTTTGTGGGTTTGTAGCTTCTTTTTAAATACTATAAAAACACCATGATGAAGTTACTCTGTCCTTTACCAAATCAGGGTTATGTCAAGGCCTCCTTCTGACAGCATTCCACCCCCATGCACCCTCCTCAAGGGCTTGCATGGCACCAATCAGCCATTACCACATCAGCCTGTGGAGAAGGGCCCAGCCCTGGATACCCCTTGGCCACCCTGTGAGCTCATATTCTCCCAGCTGCTGCTTTTAGGTCACGCAGTCAAGAGCTGAAGTGGACTCGCGTGTGGAGGCAGTTTGGGATGCTGGGGGAGAGCAGGAAGAGGAGGCTGGAGGCATGGCATGAACGGCCTGCCCAGGAGTGGACGACTGCAGGCAGCCCAGGCTGCTCAACATCACCCCTGACATGGCCACAACTCCATATCAAAGCAAATAACAAGAACTGCAGTGTAAAACTGCCTGACTTTTATTTCTGCCTTTCCAAGCTATTGGCTCCTCCACTAATAATCGGGATTTATTACTGGACCCATCTGCTGCCTCTCTAAGGTCAAAAGGTAAACCGCAGCCATCGCTGATGTCACCATCAAGGTAGCTGGTAGCAAATGGACCCTGACAAGTGTACTTTTAAAAGAATATTGTGGCAAGAGCACTCTGAGCATGAAAGTCAAGCTGATAAAGAAAATAAAGTCCAAAATACTAAAAAGATGTCAGCTTTTAACCCATTAATCCAAGTGATGGAGTCCAGCTGTCAGTCTTCTATCTGAGCAGCAGTCAGAAAGAAGAATGAGCTACTATGCCCAGTGAAATGTAATCAGGTCAATCTCTCTGCAAGGAAATTCCTAGCACATCACATTTTACTGCATTCCTGGTGCAGACTCCTCAAAGGTACCAAGAAGTAAGAGTGGAAAGAGGAAAAGTCCTTGCCACAGTATTTGCTGTTTCTTCTTGATGTAAAGACGTTTCATGAAGAGCCATCACTCTGGTTTTGTTTCTCAGCTTTTCATTTTCACTCACCAAGACCTGGCTCTGAGGCATTCATTTCTGTAGCTAAAGCAACATTTTTCAAGTTCAAGGGATAACCTCTGTCCCTTGCAACTACAGCCCTCCTGATTTCTGACACTGCTGTAATAAGGATCACAGTTTTCCTCCTGCATTACTCTGTGTTTTTATTCAGGGTGATGTAAAGGGACCGCAGCTAAGGTTAAACTCTCCAGATAATTTTGTTGGTACATTTTATCAGTTTCCGGGCAGGAAACTCCTTTTTGACTGCATTTCCAGCTGAGAATAGAAAGCGAAAAGGGCAGAAAGACTGATGTGAGATAGAGCAGCCCTTTTTCCAGTGGAGATGGAGGATTTACCTCACAGTTTGAGAACAAATTAGAAACTGACAATGTGTCAACAAAGAATTACTTGCTTTGTCTCAGCTAATGTTTCAGAGAGGTTATCTATATCCATGCAGCAACACCGCAAACAAGCAGCAGGTTGCTGACAACTGATGTAAATAGCTACAATTCCTCTACTCTCAGGGTCATACATTACTAGCATCATTTTCTTCTTTCCATATCAAGCAGTTGGTGGAGATAGTGATTTGTAGCATATATATACAAATGAATTTCCAGTCAACAGAGACATAAAGCAGATCTTTTTTCTGATTCCAGGCGCCACACCATCAGTAAATGCTCATGGTCTGCAAATATTCCAGCAATTTATTTTTACCTTCTGAGGACAGGATGGGGAATGAAAATGGAAGACATGGGTAAGTAGAAACTTGTTTAGATTAAACTTTCAGATCTTTTGCTTTTCCACCTTGCATGTAAGGACTTCTGTTCTTCTCCAGGCAGAAAGCAACAAGTACAGAGGCATTGACTTTGCATGTGATTAAGGATGAGTCTTTCTCATTAAGATCTCTTTACTGTTTTAAGTGATGATGAATACAATGTCATAAAATCATGGAATGACAGAATGGTTTGGCTTGAAGGGGACTTTATATATCACCTAAATATCAGTGTTCCAAAAACACTGCCATGGGCAAGGACACCTTCCACTAGACCAGGTTGCTCAGGGCTCCTTCCAACCTGGCCTTGAGCACTTCCAGGGATGCAGCATCCACAACATCTCTGGACAGCTTGTGCCAGTGCCTCACCACCCTTCACCAGTTAAGAATTTCTTCCTAATGTCTAATCCAAATTGAGCTTCCTTCAGCTTAAAGCCATTATCGCTTGTCCTACCACTACTTGTGAAAAGTCCCTCTTCAGCTTCTTTGTAAGCCCCTTTCAGGCACAGAAAGTCTGTCATAAGGTCTCCCCAGAGCCTTCTGTTCTCCAGACCGAACAGCCCCAGCTCTCTCAGCCTGTCTTCAGACTCCCTCTACCATGGAAGCCACATGCTTTTCTTCAATGTTTATACTCCCTTGAGCCTTTGTTGCTAATGCTTCTGCTAAAAATCCAGAACTGATTGGTTACATCCAGATTCACCTCCAGACAAAATTCTCCTTATGCACTCTCTTACACCCCAATCCTAACACCCACAGACAAGTACATTCCATACCAGACTACCAGTTTGGTACCAGTTAGCCAGAGACACACATCACCTTAGTGCAGCTGGCAGCATTTGGGAAAGGAAATGACTGGAAGTCCTCAGAAGTCCACTGGAAATTCTGTGTCACCCTGAAATGGTTTATGACTGTAAGGCTCAAATCACAATATCCATTTGTATCTCAGGACGATTGTGCAGAAGTGGGCGTGATAAATGGGTTAAATATGGGTCAGTTGCTGGAGAGCGAAGTAGTGTAATCTTGGGGGATTTATGAAACACTTATGTGTTTGTACTGCCACAGTGTGTGGATCTTCTCCCATACAAGACATACATATATTACTGAGAATGAAACTGACTCATGAAAAAGAAGAGTTTTAAATGTGAAGTCTAATTTTAGTCATCAAAGTGGGAAAGATTAAATGTCCTGCTTTCAGTACCAATTTCAGTATAGCCTTACCTTTGAATCTGTCTGAACACCTGGATTATTTTCCAGTGTATTTGATTCTCTAGAATAAAGGGTGTCTGCAAAGAAGGTTTAAAAGCAAATAAACTGAATGAAAAGTTAGTCACAGTGGTCAGATTGTCAGTCATGGAGGTTACATCTGTGCAAGGAATGGGTATGGCGGGAGCAGAGGGCAAATTTACCCCCTAGTACCTCACCAATCTACCTGCACTCAGAGTAGTAGGAAGTGTCTCTAGAGATAATGGGGTATTTCAGTCTCTGTTTGTTTGTGCCTTGGCCTCTGCTGAGGTTAAAACTGTGCCAGCTGCTGATAACTCTAATGGTGTTTTTCTGATATGGAAACCTATTCACCAGAGATCATAATGGGAGTATCAGTGTTTAGTACAAGTCCTTTGCAGTTATCAGATATTAATGGCCTTTATTCTGTATTGACCTCACAGGCCAGACCAAAGCCAAGAATTCAGAGAGAAAAAAGGATGAAAATTACTTTGTTTTAATAATATGGAAAGAAGAGATGTGACATGTTTGAAAATAAATCATTTAAGGTTTACACCTTAACCTCTTTTAGGTCATTAAGGGAAAGCCATTAATTTGTTCTAAAATAGAGGAGAAAGATAAAACCACACAAAAAATGCTATGCAATAGATGAACACATGCGCCTTGAGAGGCAGACAATTTATACTTAGAAGCATCATTGTACTTCTCACAATTACATTTGTTCACCTGCTTCTTAAGTGTACGCTTGTGGCTTGTTAACAAAATGGAATTGTTTGCTATACAGAGGCTCCTAGGTGCAAAGTTAGAGCTAGCCTTGTATTTTTGCTGTCCTGTTGTACTGTGTGGCAGGGTTTTAAGTTTTTCTTCCAGTTTTAATGTCTCTTCTTTATGTTCTTTGTAATTATGGAAGTAGAATCTCCTAAGTCTATTTTGTCCTTCAAATCAACATGGCAAAAATATCAATTCAGGTAATGAGGCACAGGTGTACCTTGTAGGCACTCCATAAAGAGTTCTTTCCTGGGAATCAGCCCAAAGTTACTCAGCGCATTTCCGTAATTGTGCTACATTAGGCAAATTACTATATTAAATAGCCCACATGCTCACATTTCCACCTGAGTGGGGTGACACTAGGTTGTACACTTGGGTTGTAATAAATAACAGGCAAGAGAAAACGATTAGTTTAAGTAGACTTGCTAAACAGAACTTTTCTGTCTTTTCCACTCTTGTGTTTAATCATGACTTCTCATTTCTGCATTTTACTTCAAAGAAGAAAAAGAAAGCCATAGAAGTTCCCACTGTTGTCATTTAGGCTCTTTCTTCATTCTTTTGTCCTTCCTTCACCTTATCCCTTCTTTTTATAGCAACAATGCGAGTAAGACACTCTGCTCCATCTCTAGACAGTTATTTTTCAAACAGCCCCTGTGTGTATCAGATCCTTGATCTGTAATTTTTTGGATCAAATGTTCTGACTGCTCCTCTGTGTGTTTGTAACTTCATCTAAAATGTTGTGAGACACTGGCACCATTTCGGTCAAATCCTCAGAAGACATTACTGAACATTTATTTCCTAAAATAACTGGTAATTATTTTAATTTCTCCACGATTTTTTTTCTCCCTTTAAACTCTGTTTGTTTCTCTCACTGAATAAATGTTTCCATTCCTCATTTGTTAATTTTTTTGCTGCCCTGTGTCAATTTCTTTCTAGTTATTTAGAGGGGAGATTTTTTTTTTTCCTTTTAGCAAAAGGTTGATAAAATGTAAGCATTATGATACACTTCTCTTTCTTTATTTCCACAAAAAAAGCGTCATTGTGGACCTAAGCCTACCTGTCAAATGGCAAAAAAAGTTGTCATTCAAACTGGAGATTACTGTCCAGGGGGTTGGTTTAAAAAAAAAATAAGCGTACTATGTATCAAAGCTCTTCAAGATCAACAACCAACATCTTCTCACAGATCATTTCTTAAAAGACTAATAATTTTCAATGTCTGTCATAGAAAATTCAGCACTCAGTTGGCCTTCCTTGCGTGGAGACTGCAAGTGTCATTTGTAGAGGTATTTTATTAAAACTCTAGATCTGGAAATATCAGAAGAGACTGTTTATTTAAGTCTTCAGAATTTTTTGCTCCAAAATTATACAAGTATGAAGCCCTTGGGAAGCATAATTGTAAAGTCATGAAATATTGTACATAAAGGTGAAATGCAAATATGTAGAGAAATTAATAAGATAATTTTACCCCCTACGTCTTTCAATTCAGTCAGAGTGTGTTAGATACACTTCTTTTTTGCATGAAATCACTGACTCTTTCATGACAGTCCTCTTCCCACCACTCCTCCCACTTCTCTGAATCTGGTTAGCTAATCATAATGCTCATGAAAGCAACACCTTTGAAGAAAGCATATAAGTGCTGATTAACTACTTATTTTCTTTTAATGTGTCAATAAAAAGGTAATTACATTTCATTTGTTTTTAGAATTATAATTGTCTTGGAGGAAAAATTCTGCCTGCTGGAACCAAATCCCAGAGATTAAAGCAAAAGGAAAGACAATAACCTTGCTATTTTCTTCAAGATAAAAGACATTACTATTGAAAAAAATAAATTGACAGGTTCTTTGAAATACTTGTTCTGAGAGCAAAATGACCATAACTCCTTTTAAAGCATATTGTTCCAATAAATGATCACATACTGAAAAACTATATCCATGTCAGGATAATTATATCAGAAGGAATGGCAAGAATACATTTGAAAACCCTTTGTTATTGCTGCTAAATTTGAAGTAATTTTAAATTGTGGGGATCTAAACTGCTGTCCTCTCTCTTCTCTCAACTTTTCTAGCACTTTTGAAATGAAAATACAATGAAAAACATCAACCACAACATGAAAAAGTCCGGCACCTTTCTGAGAACAGCATCTGCTAATTTTATTTTTGGTTACTAGACTCCTTACAGCTGGTGAAAACATCATATATCAGTTGTAAAATTTGCCTTCATTGGTGTCAAATGTAAAGTCTTGTTAATTGAGGCTGGGATACATTGGGTGTTTTTTGTGTGCTTATCTTTTTTATCAATATGATATATTTTTTGTATAATAGCTCTTAACACCTGTATAACTTCATTAACTTCAATTGAGCCATGTGTTATTGATGCCAGTGCAAGTGCAGATAAGAGCATATTCTAAAAACACTGTTCCAGTGTCAAACAAATGTTACTGGCAATTTTTCTCTCCATTTTGTTGACAGCCTTTTTCTTCCAATAGCTCTTCATTTTTTTACCAGCATCTTAATAACAATATGTTAGCAGTCTTTGTGGTGCCACAAACTGTTCTGTGTATGTTTTTATCAGACTTGCTGTACTCTAGTCTACTCCATGTATAATGGAGTGATTTCTCAAACAGTTGGACCTGCTATAGAGACGACTTCTTGTGATGCCATTCATTGTGATATGCAAGCACTTTCTGCTCACACTTAAAAAGATTTGGGATTTGCAATTTTTGCATCTTGAAAGTATGTTGCCTATAGGCTCTTTTGTGCATTTTAATGCAGTGTCCAGTGACAGCCACTAAAGGCTGCTTGGTTCCTCACAAACAAGAATTCTCCCTGCAATCATTTGGTCTGAATAATTCAGGCTCTAGAAGATCCTCCAATTGCTACCTTTTACACTATTACTGAGTCATTTCTATGGACCAAGTTTTGAAGACATCTGTCGTTTTAACACAGACTAATCTTCTAGGAAAGGCATATTTATATCAATAGTAGTATATGAAACCAAGTGGCATTAATGACTTACATCAAGATATTAGTTTCATCAAGAAATCTGGCAGAACTTAACATCTGTGCTTTAATTCAAGTACAAAATCTGCAAAACTTCTTCCTCCAAAAGAAGTATTTCTGAAGTCAAGTGATTTAAAGCATGGAAACGTGGCATTTCACAAGAACAATTAAGAACTATAAATTAAGGGTGAAATACGCCTTCTGAATATTTCACAATTTTGTGTGTCTGTCTGTCCACTCAACATTGGTGTTGAAAACACAAACACATGAGTGAGTGAGCTTGAGTGTGGCATTTTTTGACAGAGTTACAAGCTATGAATGGAGTCAATCAAGTGAGGAGTGAAAAATTCATTTTCTGACAGGGGTGTCAGCAGAATCATCAGGCACTGATGACAACAAATCCATAGCTGGAGAAAAAACTGATGGTGGAAAACAGGAGACTCTAATACTGATACCTCCTTTTCAGCTGTCCAGAACATAATTTCACAGCAATTATTGCCCCAGCTGGTTTTATTAACTGCAGGTCTTAGATGTTTATCTAGTTACAGGTCAAGATGTACAAGAAATTAAACCAAATGAAGAAAAATGATATGTCATGCAAAAAAAAAAAAAAAAATCTCCTGATGTAAATTTTGAGGAGGATGAGGTCAGCAGAGGATGAGTTCTATATGTTTTCAAAAAATCTGCAGAGTGTTATTGACCTCCTCTGAGGTTAACTCAATAGGATATATAGGTGAGTAAATCCTCTTGTGTTTGATAGGAATGTTATTTCTGATTTACATGGTTGTTACGTTTTAGTTTATTAAACCAAGCCATAAAAGCAAGGCTAAGTTTCCAACAAAGGGATAAAGGGATGAAGAAGATGTTTTCAAGCAGCAACTTTTTGTTGTTTGTTGTTCACATGTTAAGTGCACTCTGTGGACTAGAGTGACGAGGGTCCCATTTCCAACACAGCATGGAGTGGGTGATCTCGTCAACTGTAAAATGAAGCCATAAGAGCACAGCATGAAAATGTATTAGCAACAGTTAGATAAGGGAGACCTCAGCAAGGCGTACACACTTCCAATTGGTGAAATAATGCTTTTACAAATTGTTTTTGGTACATTAAGTACCTTTCACAGCCAAAATTGAAAAAATAAAAAAAAAAAGAGAGAGAGAAAAAGTAGGCAAAATAAATAAATAAACAGAGCCACAGAATTGCGCATACAATAGACAGAACTGGGGCTGTTTTTTCCTATCGCAAAAGTAATTTCATGCAGATTTTTTTTTTTATTGAAATTGTTTCCCAAGTTGACAGATCTTGTGTACAATGATAAATGACAAAGTGCTATGCAGCTGTCAGCCTGTGCTCAGGGAAATTGCAGAAAAACTCCCTAATAATAATAATAAATATGCGTTTCTCCAAACAGAAGGTATTTTAAACTAGTAAGCACAGTGGTGTAGTAAAGTAGTATTAAACAGCAGTGAAGTGAAGCTGAGAAAAGATTTATATATTTGTACTAATCTAGCAGCTCTTTACTGGCTATGACATGCTGACAAGGAAACAAGGGTTATGAAAAATGATCTGACACTATGCTGTTAAATCTATGAATTTCAAAGTGCCGAATAGTCTGTGGCTTGCCAGGATTGAATGTCTGAGTTATTTCAGTGATTGTTACAGAAGAAACAGTACTGTGATAACAAACTGTAAATGCAATAGTACCATAAGGAAGCCAGTTAAGTAAAGTGACACAGATGACCATAGCTTTTTGGAAAGTCATAGAATTTCAGACAGAACATTAAAGGTGTTGACTCAATTCAAAACATCTTTTAAAAGCAGCTCTCTTTGTTGGAAAAACGGTCACATAAAATTGCTAGAGGATGCTGAAGAACACGTCGTACAATCTCTGTGCCAGATCCTAAAATAGATTGAACATTTGTAGTTAAGAGGACTTCTAGACTGTAACATACACTTGGAGTGTCTGAGTTAAGAAAGTACTGTCCATGTGTTTTCAAGTGGGCCTCAAAAATTTGGATCTCAATTCAGCACTGTACTGAATAAAACACAGAGCATGTTTTACTAAAATACAACACTTTTATCTCACACGTGTTGAAGAGGTGCTGAGAGTCTTTTCTGCTGAATGTCATTTATTCCATACAGAAACAAACTTCTGATATTTTTCATTTCCTTTTCTACTGACAGTTTTGAATACCTGAAAATACTATTGAGTTTCATTGTTCTTTGATTTCGGTCAGAATTATGAATATTTCTTGGCATTAGTTTACTTTATTTTTAAAGCTTTAGTTTATTTTTAAAGTAAAATTATAAAATTTTACTTTATTTTTAAAGTTTTACTTTATTTAATACTTACTATATTTTTTGAGACTGATATTAAGCTTGGACACTCATCAAGTTTGGCATAGTGGAAAATAAATCTTAAGATTCTTTTCAATTATGACTACAGCTTTCAAAGAGCAGGGGCAAAAAACCTCAGAAAAAGATGAATTAAATTTTGTAGTTGCATTAATTCTCCAGTGTTTTACTGCAAACTGGAACTTCCTTCTATTTCCTCAAGTTAGGAAAAAAAAATTCAGTCATATTTCTGACAAATTATCTCTTGCTAACAAACAAAACAATGCAAAAAAGTCTATCTTCATCATAAGATGTTGACTAAAATTGTTTACACCGATGACAGGCTCATGTTTTCTCCCAGTTGATGTGAAATGGCCATCATCTGCTTAGCCATATTTGCTTCAGCCATATATGGGGGAGTTATGCTTCAGTATATATACTAATTAAATAAAGATATAATCTTAGAAAAGAAAAAAAAAGAGAAGGAGAAGGAGAAGAAGAAGAAGAAGAAGAAGAAGAAAGATGGGAGAAATAAAAACAAAAAGGAAAGAGGTGAAATGAATAAAATAAAACTAGAAAATAAGTGTGTTTGTTATTGTAGATATTCCAGTTGTTCCAGACAGGAGTCATGATTGGCATTCTTATCACTAGAGAGTTAAAATAAATTACTAAATTAAATTTCTAGACTCAGTAATCATTGTTAACAATGTGTGAAACCACACGCTAATGCATGAATCTATATCCATCAAAATTACGCTTGAAAGTTTTACAAACATATTACTTCTCTTTTGCTTATTTCTTTGACTGCTGTCTTTAAATAAGCATGGAAAGGCCATATGCCTTCATATTTTAGGGCCTGCATGAACTTTAATTAACTGTGTGTTTCTATGTTTTTGGTTTTCTCATTAGCCTTGTGCATCTCCTAATATCCTCATGCAATGGAATATTGTAATGGGATACAAAGACAAACAAACTGAAAAAAAATCCTGTGTGTTGCTAATTTAATCTTCTGTGGAAACTAATAACTCATTAAATGGTTTAGATTAGTTATGTGCCTTTTTCACAGATTTGGGGATGTGGTTTAGGCCGGTCTGGTGGACCAATCAAAAGTTAGCTTTTTGATTGGCATGTCATTTGGCCACTTGGGTGGCGAAAGCGACTTCTGGGTGATATTCATAAGAAACCTCAGCTCAGAGTTCAAGCCCTTTTCACTTCCAGCCGGAGGAGGTAACATCGCCTTGAGGGGCGGCGTGGGCTGGCCAGGC
>VWYP01023432.1:946-23298 GCA_013400435.1 Pycnonotus jocosus
GGGGATGGAGCAGGACCTGATCCCAAAATCCCATCAGGGAAAGGGGAGCTGAGCTCGGGGATGGAGCAGGACCTGATCCCAACATCTCCTCCTCCTGCAGCTCGGGGATGGAGCAGGATCCCCTCCCGGCATCTCCTCCTCCCGCAGCAGGGCAGGACCCCGGCTCAGCCCTTGGAATTGCGGCTCCAAAAGCATCTGGCTCCCTCTTGTGTTGCCGAGCTCACGGCAGGAAAAGGCGGACGGGACAAGGTCCGGCTGGTGGCACCTGCTCGTGTCCCCTGTGAGAGCCCAGGGTGACCCCAAATGGACCAACTCTGCCCCTTGGGGCTGGCAGGGATCATCCTGCCCTTCCCACAGGGAATTGGGAATGGGATGAGCAGCTCCAGCACACGCAGCCTGCTCCAGCAGGGATGAGCAGGGAGAAAATCCCCCCGTGGAGAAATCCCACCCTGGAGAAATCCCTCCTTCCCTACACGATCCCAATTCGTGCATCCCACCCCTGGCATCCCTTCCCCACCGTGCCAGGGATTTCAGGAAGATTAAACCATTCCAGTTGTGCAAACACAACAGAACTTTGTTTTTTCCAGTATTTTATCCCCTTTTTGTTGTTTTGTTTGGTTGTGGGGTTTTTTTTTTCCTTTGGAATTTTGGGGGTTTTTTCCTTCTGGGTGACAGGTGCTGATCCCCACTGCTCCCATGACAGAGGCAGGAGCAGGAAGGACAGGGAAAATGCACCTGGAAAATCGCTTTTAATGCAGCACCCCAGCACTGGTGGCTGCTGCCTTCAGAGCCGCTGTTTTCCTTTAACTGAGTTCCTTCAGGAGATTTCTTCAAAGGTCATTAATGGGTGTCAGGAAACAAAGAAAAGCTGTGTTAGGAAAGTTTAAAAAACAAAAAAAGGGATTTGTTTTCCAGCAGATGTTCTACAACTCTTACAACTAAGGAAAATGTGAGTACAAGCAGGTGCTGTCAGGCCTGAATTGTGCAGTCTTACTCGATTTTTCTGGCTTGCTTTAAATCATAATTAAAATTAATGATTTTTTTTTTTTTTTAAATTCCCTTGGCCAGGTTGCCTGGTTATCTTCAGGGATAGACTCAGAAAATCAGAAATCAGGGAAGGCTCTCATCCTCTCATTCAGGTGAAGGTGGTGAAGGATCCACATGGGATTTCTCTGTGCTCCCCATTTCAAAGAGAGGGGTGGAAAAAGTCTTTCCACTGAAGCAGCAACCGAAGGGAAAGAGCCCAAAGGAGTCATTTGGAATTCAACTGGATCCTGGAACACTGACCACCCTGGATGTGAGGCAGAAGCCACCTCGGAAGGGTTGAGCAATGCTGGAAGCTTTTCCAAGCATTTCCCAGCCCCCCGGGCAAGGTCCCAGCTGCTTTTCTCTCACACAAGATGTGAACCAAAACAGGAACGAGCCCCGGAGCCAAGGGAGATCCCTGCTAAATCCATCTCCTCTCCCGGCTGGGATCCACCCCTGGATGGCTGCAGGGATTCACCAACCCCCCTCAGCTGCTGAAAATTCCCATTTTCATCGGGGTTTGATGCTTCCCAGCCTCCAGCGTGGGAGCTGACAAAGATGGAGCTGTGAAAGTGGCCTCAGATATTAATAATGAGTTAATTGTTACTGACTCTGTTTATTGTTGTTCTGAGGGTTATTTTTTTAAAATAAAACACAGGGTTCTCAAAAGCAGAATATTCCTTCAAAATATCCCTCTGGGATTGCAATTCTTCAGCTCTTCTGCAGTTGGAACAAAAGCACAAAGTTTGAGCGCAGCTCCGAGGTGGCAGGGGCAGCTTTGGGGATGAGGAATCTGCAGAAAGGGGGTTTTTATTTCCTCCTGGAAAAATCTCTTCCAGCAGGAATGGGGATCTGCAGAAAGGGCTTTTTTATTTCCTCCTGGAAAACCTTTTTCCAGCAGGAATGGGAATCCGTAGAAAGGGCTTTTTATTTCCTCCTGGAAAAACCCTCTTCCTGCAGGAATGGGGATCTACAGAAAGGGCTTTTTTTTTATTATTTCCTCCTGGAAAACCCTCTTCCTGCAGGAATGGCATCCATCCTTCCCTCTGCACGATGAGACACTCAGGTACAACAGGAAATAGGGGAGGCTTTGTCCTGCCAGCCCTTTGTGTCTGGGATGCTGAAGGATTCCAGTCAATCATTGCTGCTGCATCACCTCCCCCAGCCCCTCAGGACAACCAGGAGATTGCTTTGGCCTCCAAATCGGGTAATATTTTCCTGCTCAGAGATATCTCTCAAATCCTCGTGTTTTAAAGCAGATTTTTAGGTGTTTTTAAGCAATTTTTAAGGTGTTTTAAAGCAATTTTTAAGCCATTTTTAAGCAGTTTTTAAGGTGTTTTAAACCAGTTTTTAAGGTGTTTTAAAAGCATTTTTAAGCAGTTTTTTAAGGTGTTTTAAACCAGTTTTTAAGGTGTTTTTAAAGCATTTTTAAGCAGTTTTTAAAGGTGTTTCCCCCACTGGCTGTAGCGAGATGCTGCCAGAAACTGAGCTTCCATTCTGCTATTTCTGCCCATTATTATTATTATTATTATTATTTTAGGCTTTTCCAGTAGGAGCAGTGCCTCAAATCAAAATTAGCCTTCGTATTTTTACAACTCTTATTTATCCCCTTCTGGGCAAGGGCAGCGAGCGAGGGCACAAATATTTTGTTGAGGTCTCCTGAGCAAGGGTTTTTTTAAAATTCCAATTTTTTTAATGTGCAAACCTGAGTCAATCAAGAGATCCAGGAACAGCAGCTGTTTCCCAGGATATTTCCAACACACACAAATATTTTTCGAGTGGAATTTGCAGCGCTTTGCTTGCCATAAAAATAACTGTGGGAAGGAGAGCTTGGCAAATCTCTGAGCTGCCCTAAATCGGGTTGGTTTGGTTGGATTTATTGGAATATTCATGGTAATGATGGAATTGGAGGGGTTTGAGCTAAATATCCGTTGTTTTCCATGCTGGTGTTGTTCTGGTTGTGTTTTTCCAGCTTTGTTCTCATCCCAGAAACGCCTGGATCCATCCCAGGTGCCAAAGGTGAGGCATTCCCAGCCAAATCCACGCTGGAAGAGCAGCCCCAGAGCACAACAATCGTTCCCCTGCTCCTTTTTTTTCCCCCCACCCACCAGCTCCAGATGCCTCTTTCCAAAGCATTCCACAAACAAAACAGGCGAGGCAAAAAAAAAGAAAAAAAAAGAAAAAAAGAGAAAAAAAAAGAAAAAAAAAAGGCTCTTTTTGTCTCCAGAATCGACATCCTGGGAATGAGAGCAGCAGATGGGAGAGCCCTGGGAACAATGGGATAATGCTGAAGGGGTGCCAAGGACGTGGGGGCAAAGGGGCTGCACAGGGAAGGAGAAGAGGAGCTGTTCCAGCCCAGCCACGACTCAAAAACATTTTATTCAGCCCTGCTTTCAAGGTTTTGAAGGTTGGGAGTGCAAATGGTTGGGTAAGAGGGAGTTGTTTGGCAGGAAAACCAGACCTGAAGGACACCTGAAGTGCTGCTGCCAACTGGGCTGGTGCCAAAAGTGACCCAAAAACCACCAGGCAGGGTTCACACAGGCACCGGTGCCACTGGTTTGCCACTCGAGCAAATAGGAAATGCCAAAGCTCTGAATCATAAGAAAAACAAAAAAATAACAAAAATGAGGCTCTTCAGAAAAAAGATGAGCAGCTCAACGTGGACACTGGAAAACAGCACTAATTTCATGAAGGGATTATCCTTCATAGAGGATTTTCTCTTGCTTGAAAAAGTTCCCATCTCTGCTTGAGTTCTGTGGGGACGACCCCAAAGAGCTCCAGGGGGAGTTTTCCAGAGTTTTCCAGCCCTGAGCAGAACCTGCAGAGCACAGGGGAACTTGGAAAGGATGAAATCTCTAAATAATAATCAGCAAAAGCACTAAAGCTCCTCAGCTTGCTGCTTTGACAATCATTTTTAATACACTTTTAACACTTTCCATTGGCATCAATGGATAATCAGTCATGACAGGAAAATGCTTGGAGCATTTCTTGGGTTTCAGGTTTGGGCTTTCAACCAAAAACCCGGGATTTGGTTAAAATCACACAGACAGAGTGTTTTGGACAACTCCTTTTTTTTTAAAAAAAAAAACCTAAAACTCTCCCTGCCCATCAGGCAGAAGAGTTGGTGCTCTGGATGTTTTGACAAATTATTCTACACACACAGATAGCACGAAATAAAAGCTATTTCGTAAATTGGTTTTAAAAAAAAAAGAAAAACAGAAAAACCAAACAGAATCTAATTCCAAAGTCTGAATGCCCCCAAATTTTCCCATCAAATCTCTGGACGCACTTTCATGTTTAAATAATGTGCTGTCAAGAGATGCTGCAGAAGCCTTCACAGATGGAAAAAAAAAACCTCATTATTGCTCCTATGAAAACAAACTTGCCTGTTTGGGAAGGATTTTGAAGGCTTTCTCAAGCCTGTCCATTCCATGTGCATTTTGCTCTGCCAAGTGTCCCAGCTCTCTCCTCTGTGCACCTCAAGGGGGAGAAGAAAGGCTGCAGAAGATGTCCCCATTCCTGGCTGCTGTCCCCATTCCTGTGGTCACCTCCTCACAGAGCTCCTCACAGAACTCCCCTGCAGGGTTTCCTACCAGGTTGGCACACCCAGCTTAAAAAAGAAATCTCTTTTCTCATCATGACAGCAAGCTGGGATGAGAATGCACTGAGGTATCAAAAGGAAAATGTGGCTCTTTCTGGACAGAAGAGGCTTAAATTCCTTAAATTCTTCGCTCCCTAAGTGCAGAGTTCTTGTTCTGACCTTGGTTTGGTATTTGGGGGAGGCCAAGCTTGGTCATCTGAGCTGCCAGCCCGTGAGTGGGGCAAAGTGACACCCCAAAGTGACCAAGTGGGAGATGTGCAGGGCCACAGGCAGAGCCTGGGTGAGAAACACGAGCTCCAGGAGCCCCCACTCCTACCTGGAGTGCCTCTTCACGGCCTCTGTAAACTCCAAAACACGCACAGAAGTCCCTACGACGTCGATGTGGGTGTCATAGGGGAGGAGCAGCACCCCAGGGTGCTGGGGTTTTAACCTTTCACAGAGCTGTTTGTACCTTTGCTTCTCAGCTCTGCTGTGCTCCTTGAAGTGGATCCTTTCCTTCCTCAAAATCTTCTGCAGCTCCACGGAGCAGCTTTCGATCGTTCTCCTGGCCTTTAACGCGTGTGCAGCCTTCCCAGCGGCGCTCTCGATGCACACCGTGGTGATGTCACCATCAGTGACACCAGAAATGACAACATCACCTGCCTGGAATGTTCTGGGGTGAAAGGACTTCATGTAGAGGTAGATGTCCGTGTCCAGAACCACCACTTGTGTTTCCCTGGGTGCGTCCCGAATGGAATTCCTTGTCCCCGTGGCACCTCTGTGCTCCTGCAGCTTCCTCCTCAGTCTCTGATGGGATTTTCCCTCTCTTTTGTGCTCCTGTGAGAGGGATTTTGCCTTCAACAAGAGGAATTCTCTCAGCTCTCCGAGGGCTGGGAAGGAGCCTTGCACAGCAATTCGCCCGTCGGGCTGCAAAGGCCCGAAATCCAAAGCCGGGCTCTGCTTTTTCATCTCCTCCACCAAATCTTCCAGAACAAAGTGACCCCTGAAAACAGCCACGCTGAGGGTGGATGTGACACAGAGGAAGACCTGGAATTGGGAATTGGAGAAGTTAAGGAGCGGTTAATGAGGCACAGAGCATAATTAGCTGGACTGGGGAGGAGCTCACGTTGTTGTTGTGGCGGTAGCGGGTCACTGTCAGGGGGTAACGCCTGGGCAGCCTCTTGTCCTGCAGGAGATGCTGATCCTTCTTCAGAACCCTCTCCACAACTGAAAACAAACCCAGATTCACTCGCTGAGCAGTGAGAAAGTCACCTCCAGCCTGCTGCAAACCTTCATGTACCCACACACACACACAGGCCGCTCGGTGCTCTCACCTAATATTTTATGTATTGCTCCAAATTGCTCTGAGAGACACGAGCCTGTCTCCTTGGCACGTTAATTGGCAGAGATTTATCCCCCCAGAGCCTGGCTACAAAAATAATACTTTATTCATGGCATAAATTTGTTCCTGCAAAACAAACACAGCGCTCTGCATGACGAGTGAGTCATTAGCCCAACGAGCAGGAATAAAATCCTGAAACTTGGCCTGATTACCAGAGAGCCTTCAGGCTCCCAGCTCTGTAAAATCCCAATTTCAAATCATTTGGCTCAGGAATCAACATTCTGGGGGCTAATTCTTCGGGGGCTGGCTGTGCTTTAATACATTGTAATCCAAATACCTCCTTGATCCTCAAAGGTTATGTAGGCAACTCCTTTATTCCGTGTGGGGTACGTGACCTCTTCCACATCGCCGCCGTTGTTCCTGGACATTTGGAAGTGGATGGTGAGGATGTCAGCCATGACCTCATCCTGCAGGAGGCCAGCTGGGACACCAGCAATGACAATTGTCCTCGTGGCTCTGGCAGCTCGGCCCGTGGCCTGTGCAGAGATGGCACACGGTAAATTCAGATTCCCACCCCGGCAGAGACTCTCATTCCCTCTGCAATGTGCATTTAGGGGTTAATTAATCCTGCTCAATCAGCTCTCAGTGCCTGCCAGGCTGCCTCGGGCACCTGCATCACTGTGCACTAAAAAATGGTTTTAAATGCCACTTAAACCCTCTTAGTATCTTCTCAAAGCAGTAAAAATGAGCACTGAATTTAAGTTTCTCAGGTCCCACTGATAATGTGGTTCCCTCTGACTCTAATACTCAAAATCAGAAGGGAATGAAAAATTGTAATTCTAATATTCAACATTAGAAGAGAATGAAAAATTGTAACTGCACGTGGTGCTCAGCAAGGATTCCTGCAGAGTGGAAGGAGCAGATTCCTTGTTAAATTCAGGAGATCCAGGATCTCTCGGGCTGTGCTCTGACTCAACTCCCTCCATTTTTTTTTGGTTTAACCTTGTTAAATCAGGAGAACATAACCCCAGCCAGCCCAGACTCACAGAGCATGAAACAACCAACCCCACACACGATTTCCATCAGAGCCAAAGCCTCAGGAGCAAACACAAACCCCAGCCCAGACAGGATTTGCATCCCTATCTTGTCAGGAAAAGCAGATTTGCCTTCCATTCTTATTAGCCACACATAAACAGGGACATTTCACTGGGAATATCATGGCAAAATCACCGCAAATTGTGGAGCACTGACTAAATTTAGGACCAGTTCACTGACTTTTTGGAAGAAAGGAGGTAAACTTGGTTTGAATGAATGGCAGCATTTGTGGGAACGAGCTGTCAGTAACTGCACTTGAGGTCAGTCACTCCATCTGAATTCTTGAATCTCCTTAAACTCCTCTTAGGTTTGTTTTTTTTTTTGGTTTGTTGGGGGTTTTTGGGGGGTTGTTTTGTTGGTTTTTTTTTTTTTTCTGGGCCTGGGCTGCTTAAAACACGATCCCAGCTCCATCTCCAGAGCAGAAGGTGCTGCAGAGAGAGCGATGTCTGTCCAAAATCCTGAGCATCACCACGGCTCCAGGGACAAACCCAGCCGAGAGGGTTTCTCTCCTTTTATCCCCCCTCCAATCAAATTCCGAGAGCCGGGAGCTTTTAATTAACCCCAGTAGCCGATTGTGCTGGCGGTGAAGCTCGTGTGAGAGCAGGTCCCGGCTGGAAGGAGGCAGCACGCAGGGAATACAAACAGGGCGCTTCCAAAGCCGCAAGGAGGGATTTTCTCACGCCTGGCACAGCCGGAGCTCGGCTCAGCTGCCAGACAGCCCTCGCACCTTCCCAGCTGGTGTTTGGGAGCAACATTCGGGGCTGATAGTGGGGTTAGGGGGAAAAAAAAAAACAACCCAAGAACACGCGGTTTGTGCTGAATCGCTACCGAAACGCGTCTGTGCCGAGCAGCTGCTCCCGGGCAGGGATGGGCGAGCGGGAGGGGCCGGGAATGGGCCAGGAATGGGTCGGGAATGGGCCGGGAATGGGCCGGGAGGGAAGGAGGGAGGGAAGGGCTCTGGTGACAACGGGGTGCTGCTGTGGCTTCCCGGCAAATCCCACACTGGTGTGGCTTGGGAAGGACCTTAAAGCTGATCCTATCCCACCCCTGCCATGGGCAGGGTCAGCTTCCACCATCCCAGGGTGCTCCATCCAGGCTGGCCTTGGAAACTTCCAGGGATCCAGGAGCAGCCACAGCTTCTCCGGGAATTCTATCCCAGCCAGGAATTCCTTCCCAATATCCCACCCAAATCTCCCCTTTCTCAGTGGGAAGCTATTCCCTGTGTCCTGTCCCTCCATGCCTTGTCCCCAGTCCCTCTCCAGCTCCCTTCCCACCCTTTTCCAGCCCTTTCCCCCCAGCTCCTCCCGGCCCTGCCCCGCTCCCCCGACACTTGCCATGGCCGCCGCTCCAACGGGACGGGATGGGATCCCCCTGGGATGGAATCCTACCGGGATTGGGGTCCTACCGGGATGAGGATCCCAGCAGGACGGGGAATCCCACCGGGAGGAGCCCGGAGCGAACGGGCCCGATGAGGAAACGAAAGCGAAAGCGGCGGGGAAGCGGCGGGGCCGCCCCTGCGGCCGCCTCCAGCCCTGCCCGGGCACGGCGAGCCCGGCCCGCCCTTCCCGGCTGGAATTGCGGGCTGGGAATGGGCACTGGGATGGGCAGGGACACGGGGACAGAGGGACGTGTACGTGGATAGGGACAGACATGGAGAGGGACACAAGGGAGAAGGGCATGCATGGACAGGGACAGGGATACACATGGAGAGGGACACACACACAGGAAACACATCCAGGAGCAGCCACAGCTTCTCTGGGCACCCTGTGCCACCCTCCCAGCCAGGAATCCCTTCCCAAAATCCCACCTGGCCAGGGACACCCCCAAAGGCTGCTCTCACACAGCTCCCGTGTCCCCAGACAATCCCGTGTTTGGCTCCACACCGAGGTTTGGGTGAAAGCTGCAGCTGGGAAATGTCCCTGTGGGTAATCCGGGTATAAAAACCTCCCAGCCCGAGAGAAAGTTACCCCAGCGGGGAGGAAAAAGGAGTCTGACATTTATAGAAACATCACTGATGCTTTATTCTTATTTTTCAATCGTTAAAAACAGGCTCCAGCCTTTAAAGCACCACTGGCTGCTTTAAAATTTAACAGGGTAATCATCACAAGCCATAATTTATCAGGGACAAAAGCAAAACATTTACAGACATTGTCTTTAAAATGTAAAAAACCTGATTTATTTTCTGGGCTTTAAAACCTACTCCTTTTGAGTGACACCTCATGAGAATTTTAAGCCTTTTTAAGGATTTACTTCTCAATATTTATCAGCGAGATACGGTTGAAATTCATGACATTTTTTACTTTTCTCATGTTTTCTTGCCAAGTTTTTAAGAGTGCAAAAGTGCACAGTCTCCATAAATTCTCCAGCACTGCTTTGTTGGAAGTCATTTTAATTATTTTCCAATGGTCAGGTAATCAATCCCTGCCTTTGCATGCCCTAAACAGTGAGAGGTGCTACAGCCCCACGGATCTCACTCGACAGCAAATTCAAAATAAACTGCGGTGTTTGCAGCCCTTTAATTCTCCATCTTCAACTTTTATCCCTTGCCAATTAACAGTTTGTCTGGAGTCATAATCCCTGAGGTTTTGCAGTGCTCAGTGCACTCTCCTTTCCCTGCATGACAAGATGTCAAATACCTTGAAAAAGAAATTATTTTCAACATCAGGCTCATGTTAGTTTGGACTTAAGACTGGGTGGCAAAAGTGCAAAATCAGAGGAGGATTATTTTTCCACAGATGACAGCAGCAAAGGAAAAACAATCCTCCTTGGAAAATTACTCTCCAAGCCCTTCCAGATCCCTCAGGGCTGTTCCCTCAGCATGGTGACAAAACCAGGTACAGCATCAGCTCAATCCTTAACTGCAATAGTCTAAAATAACCAAAATCATGAACAAAAACAAGGGAAATTTTAATTGCAGGAATAAATATTAAAATCAAACAATAAAGCAGGCTATGAACAGGCAGAAGTTCAACAGTTAAAGGCAGCCAATGCCAGGGCATTTCTTAAGTGCAATTTTTTGGGTTTGCACCTCCCATTTTCTATTTAATTCTGTCACTAATTTGATAAGGTGGCCTTTATGAAATTACAGGATTCTTTCAGGTGTTTTGAGTTCTGGTGGCACTCAGCAAGCTCAGCAGGGCTGGAGCTGTGTCAGAGCCACCTTCTGAAGCTCTGGCACTTCAGCAAAGCAGGACTTTGTGAGGAGGCTTGCATTGGGATGAAATATAGCTTTTGTATCCACAAGGTAAGGAAAAATCCACTCTGGAGTATTTCAAAATCTGCAAGGTATAAAATATGTGAAATTGTAGAAAATCTGAGATTATGCTTCAGGGGCTGCTAAGGCTTGGTCTGTGCTTTAATCTGGACCTGTGGCAGGGAGTTTTGCTGACTTCCTATGCAAAGTCAGTGCCACGAGGCAAAACAGAAAGGCAGGGATTCCTCTTGTACAGAATCAGCTTCAGAACATTAAAGCACGATATCTACATAAATTCCTGTGCCTCTGAGGAACAAAACCTCAGAACTTCAGGAGTCCCTTGTGATTTCTGAGGTGGCACTCCCAGTATCTTCCTCAAAACAAACATAGGCTGCTCCTCTGGAGGTGTATTTGATTTTCTCTATCTCTCCCCCACCGTTGCTGGGCTTTTGGAAGTGAATTTCAATCATGTCCTGCACAGTTTCCTCGTCCTCTTCCACCTCTGGGATTCCTTTCAGCAGAATGGTCCTCTTGGAAACCCTGCAGTAAGGCTGGGGAGGCAAGGAAAAAAATGTGGATTATTTTTTATAAACCTGGGTTATACAGCAGCTGTGCATCCAGAGGAATGGGAGAGATGGGAATTAAACTCCTCACTCAGGTGTGGCTGGGATCTTTGGTGAGGTTAAGAGTTTAGATAGTGGGAATTCCTCTGGAAAGAGCAGGAATTCTGGATTCACATACAATGAAGGGGCCATGGAGGAGCAGCTGAGGGTGTTTGGTTTGTTGGAGCAGAGTGAGGGGAGACTCATCCCAGGCTGGAGCTTCCTCCTGAGGGCCAGGTCCTGTCTCTGCTCTCTGGGAGCAGAGGAAGAACAGCAGGAGCTGGGCCAGGGCTGATTTAAGTTGGATTTCAGGGCAAGGTTCTTCCCCCCAGAGGGTGCTGGGCACTGCCCAGGCTCCCCAGGGAATGGGCACATTCCCAAGAGCTCCAGGAGGGTTTGGACATCATTCCCAGAGATGCCAGGATGGGATTTTGTGGTGTCTGTGCATGGCCAGGAGCTGGATCCGTGATCCTGTGGGTCCCTTCCAGCTCAGGGGATTCCCTGATTCCATGATTCAGAGCCCACACCTCAACTGTGTGTCCTGCCCCCCTTAATGCACCCCCACTCTGCATCTGGGGATTTCCAGACAGCACCAGCCCATCAAATCCCTGCCAGGACATGCCCCACACCTGCAGAGAGCCCTGCTGGGTGTCCTGCCTTAATTACCATGGCCTAATTATATACACAACGCTGAGCTGATCACCATCTACCCATTAAGCAGCAGGCAGCTGGAGGGAGGAGGTGATGAGCCAGCTCTGTGTGACAGAGTCACTGTCTGGGCTGGATGAAGGAGGGAAATCAAGGATCTGCTGAGACTCTGGGATCCTGACAGAGCTTTGTGACTTGGAGAACTTTGTGCTTGACCTCCTTCCCAAGGAGCCCAGCACAGCCATGCTGAGATAATCCCATCAAGGAAAGACAAGCACACCCTTTAGAAATAAATGACAGCTCCCACACTGCAAGGCATGAGCTCAGCAGCCCATTTCACACTCACACCAGCTGTTAAATTCACACAGAAGGAATGAAAATCCTGCCCCTTCTCCTATCTCTCACTTATCTGTTCCATCAGCCTGGAGTTGATTCTTTTACCTGAAACTTCCTCAGGTGAAAATCAAAATTTGGGGAGACACAAAGGTTGAAGCACCTTCCCTCTGCACAGAAAGGGTATTTAGTGCATCCCACAAACTTGCTGCTTGCTGTAAGAGATTAAGAAAAAAACCCAGTTAATTATTTAATATAATTAAACCAATACTTTATAAACATTTCAAAGACCAGACTCATCTTTGTGGATGTAGAAACTAATGTATGATGGCATACTTGTAGTGCATCCTTCAAAAAGTTTGTTTGGCATTTCCAAAAAAAAGAAAAAAAATCATTAAATGCCCACAAAAGCTTTGAAATAAATTTAAAGCAGCTGCTCTAAGTGGATGTGGCTCCACTGATCATGGAATTCCATCCAGTTGGGCAACAGGAATGCCTGCCCAACTTCACTGTGGTGCAACAGGAGCTAAAATCAAACACATTTTCCTCATTTTCTGTTTGCAATACGAGTGTCTGGCAATGCAGAGGGGAAAAAACAAAAAAAGCAGGTTTTTTGGGAAAAGTTGTGCAAGAAAGCTCAAGAACTGGGGAGTAGGAAAATGTTCCAGACTCTACCTCCAGGTTTGAGGAAGGNGTTGTGAAAGAAAGCTCAAGAACTGGGGAGCAGGTTTATGTTTGCTCAAAAAGGATGCAATGAGAAACTGCTTTATTCACCCACATCTCTGAGGGATCCAGGAACTCCCTCAGTGTTCAACACTCAGTGGTTACCCCAGGATGGACAATTTGGCCTGAATTTGGGTAAGAAAATGTTCCAGACTCTACCTCCAGGTTTGAGGAAGGTGATGACAGCTGTCCCAGACCCTTTGTTGTAGGTCACATTTTTGATTTCTCCTCCTCCTGCTGCCTGCTCAGTTTTGTAGAAATGCAGCTCAAGTTTGTCTCTCATCCAATCCTTAGGAATGGGAAGCTCAGGGATTTCTGAAACGTTGATCTTCTTTCCAGAGACAGTGACGTGGAGCTAAAAACATCAAATTTTTGTGCACTTTGTGACTGAAAACACTGGAAAAACAGAACCTAAAGCTTTTAAAGAACTCAAGATTTTTAGAGCTGCGTATTTCAGTTGTTTACCTCGAACTGGAATCCCACGTCAAGTTCAAAAGGCTTCACGGTCACATTTGCTGTTCTGTTGTCCAGTTTCACACAGTGCTTGCCTATCTTTGCCAGTCTCTGGGCAACTGAGGGACATCAGATATGAAAAGCTTTGTTTAATCATTGCAAACCTCAAATTATTCCCCAATCTCTTAAAAAAAATCTCCTTTTGCATCAGTAAAGGAGAAATAAATAATAATTAGGCAGCCAGATCCATGCCTATTTCCATAAAATCTCTGTGGTTTTATGTAGGCCAGATAATATAATAGCAAAATAATCCATCAACTTTAATAATAACAAACAATAAACAATATTATTTAAGTAATATACAATAAATATAGCAAATATAATATTAATTATACATACAAAAATACATTTTGAGTGGGAATAGTAAAACTTTTAAGCTGTCAAAAGAAGCTCTACTTCTATAAAATATTAACACAAGGTTTTTTCCCATTCCATTCAAAACACCCCTGTGGGAAAAGCACACCACTACCAGGTGAAACACATCAGAGACATCCATTTTGCAATTAAAATACACATTTTAATTACCTTCTTCATCCTCAAAGGTCAGCAGTGCCTGGTTCTGATTGAGTCTGAAGGGGATTTCTGTGGCTGCCCCAAAAACACAGTGGGTGTCCATATCCAGATCTGCCCCACCATCCTTCACCTCTTCCAGGTGAGTGAACTTCAGCTTCGTTTCTGCCACCTTCTTTTTAATCTCCAATTTTAGAATTGACACAGGAAAAAAAAAAAAAGAGAACTTGGGAATTACCAATGCCATGGGTATTTTTTTTTAATTCCACTGCCTTCCATTTAATAAATGTCTGCTTGGTTTTGTTCCCCTCACGCCTTCAGTACCTCTTGGATTTATTTTCATGTCCTCTGCCTGCTTCAAACTGTCTTGCCAGGGAAAATAATTTCCATTTTATATTGAAATTAGAAGAGGTTCAAATGCTGAATAAGTGGCCCCAACACTCTTAGAGGGATAAATCCAGTGGGGAGGTTCAGGTTTCCCAAAAAAAAGCTGTGGCTGCCCTATGGAAGGTGTCCCTGGGCTTGGAATGAGGTGGGATTTAAGGTCACTTCCAACCCAAACCATTCTCAAAAATAAAAATCCCAAAATAAAAATCTGCCTCCTCTAAAAGACAAAGGAGAGAGAGATTCACCTCCCTTACCAGATTATCCTGGACATTGTATTTTTCCAGGTCTTCTTTGAGCTTTTCAATCTCTTTTTTCAGCTCAGTCTTCTCTTGGTTTAGCACAAAGAGTTCCTGCTACAGGCCAAAAAAATGAAATGCAAAATTAAACACTTAAATAAAGACAGAAATACATTTCAGCAAAATGTGGGCAGTTTCTGCCATGCTGCTGCTCCTCCCTCTTCATGTCCTTCTCCTTCCTCCTGTCTGCTCTGTAATTCCTCCAGAAGAATCAATCCTGCTTGGACACCCAGCTCCATAAACACAGGGAGTGGAATCAACCCACTGAGCTTTGTCCACTTCACCCAGAGCTGAAACTCATCTCTAGGGGAGAATCTTGGAACAGGAAGATTGGTTTTGTCAGGTTTCATCCCAAAATAGATTCAGTTTGTTGCACTCTTTCTTTGCCTGCCAGTGAAAAATTAAAGTGCAGCAAAAAAAATGTGTGGAATATTCAACCAGTACTGGTAAAGCCACAAAAATTGGGAATATTCCTGCCATTTTCCTAACCCACACCTCCTTCCCAACCCTCCAAAGAACTTCTCCATACCTCAAAGCTGATCATTCTGTCCTTCTGCTGTTCCTCTTGCTCCTTCAGCTCTGTCAGCTTCTTCTCTGCTCTGTCATACTCTTCATCAGCAGTTAATTTGGAGAGAAGCAGCTCAACTTTGATATTTTCAGCCTCTTCAAGTCTTTTCTGGATAGCAAAAAGAAAAAGATTTTTAAATTTTTAAAGATTTATTTCTACAGGAACAAACAAAACCTTGAGCCAGCCCTTTGTGTGTATTTATTTTTAACACTTTGGGTAAATATTAAACTTACAAGAGTGAGATCAACACAAAGCACTGAAGAACAGAACAAATTAAAGATGTTACAAATGGGGGGGATTTGATCTGATTTTAGAAGGATGCACTGAGCTTTGTCTTTTAGCAAATTTCCATGACTCCATGTCCTTTGCAGAACTTGCCTTCCACATCTTCAGCTCTTCCTGAAGTTTTTCCATCTCTTCCTTGGATGTCCCAAGTGGATCAGGGGGTACCAGACTCTGCAGAGAGAAGAGGAACATTTTCTCCTCTGTTGGGCAACAATTCCAAAATCGTTTTTAAAAAATTAAAATTTTAAAAACAAATATGTCAAACATTATTCACTTAGGTCAAATCATTGAATTATTTTAATGGCTGGACAGGACAAAAATCTAGAAAAATGTTAATTATTGGCCAGCCATTATTATTTGCTAATTATCCAGGTTAATATTTAGCTGAATAATAAATCAAGTTGTCTCCACGTTCTTCCACACAGAATTAAGCCCCTCAACCCCACAAAGGTTTAGCTCTGTGCTTTCTCAGCAGTTCCTCCAGGAGGAGGTGTCAATAAAGAAAAAATAAAAGTGAAAATGGGATTTTGATCTTCCAAGCTCGGGGAGATTGGATAATAAAAGGTAATATCAAGGAAGGTGATAAAAGAACCATCTCAGAATTGAAATTCAGGGCAGAAGTTCACAAGGGCAGGGAAACTACAAAGCCCAAGGAGAGAGAGAAAAAAAATCTCTGTTCTGTTTCAATTCTATGGCTGCAATATTCTGCAGGAAAAAAAAAACAAAACAAACCAAAGAAATCTGCTGAAATATTCCCTCCCTTTTTAGTCAAGATTACATAAAACTTGAATGAGAACCATGAAATTTAGGCATGGAAAAGGTCAAATTAGATAATCCAAGGAAAAGATCTGAATTAGATGAGCTTGTCAGTTCTCTGGGTAATGCTGGGTATTTCCTAAAACTAATAAAATATGAAGTATTTCTTCCAGTTTCAAATTAAGCAACAGGGAAATACCCATCTGTGTCTTAGTTAAAACAGGAAAAATATTCTTTCACTCCAGGGATTGAGTGCAGGGAATAAAAAGGATGCAGCTGGAAGATAATAAGAAAAAGGATGCCTGGTTTTTACTAAAAAAAAAGATTTCACACAACAGATTCCATCCTGAAAGAAGAAAAACAAAACCAAGAAAACACAAGAAACACCAGGGAAAGTCCCATCCAAACCACTTGTGCACTGCTGGAGCTGAATCCCAGGAAAAGGGAAATTCCCCTAAAATCCTCCACAGAGACAGATGAGCAAGAGAGGCAGGACAGAAAGTTCTCTAAGAGGATCTGTGATGCAGAATCTTGGGAATGGGATTCTCCCTATGGAAACAGGAAATGAGGAATGTCCCAAGTATTAAGAGGTGGAAGACAAGCAGAAGCAGTGGTAGCACCAACCTTCAGTCAGAGACACAAAAGTCAAATACAGATTTTACTCCTAGGCAGGACATCAGGAAATACTTACAAACCCATTGTCTTGTAGAGATAACGGGGGGCTTGTGACATCCATGGAAACCTGAGGGAACAGGAAAGAAATGACAACGTTGTGTGCATTGTTTGGGGATTTTTTTTTAATGTCAGGAACACCAGAAGCTGTGCTGAGCTGAAAGAATTGTTATAAATGTGTCATTTCATAGGCAAAAGTGACAGATTTTGGCTATCTGAAGCCTCCTTCCTTACTAGGAAATAAAAGCCAGAGACAGATGTGAGGATTCCACAGTGCACTACTCAACTGTGCTGTTTTGGGAGTTCTGTTTTTTACCTTTGTGCTGCTTTTGTGCTGTTACACACGTGGGAACAGCCTGTGCTGTTCTGTGCTTGAGAGCCTGGAGAAAAGGAGAGCTCAGAGCCCCTGGCAGGGCCTGAAGGGGCTCCAGGAGAGCTGGAGAGGGACTGGGGACAAGGGATGGAGGGATAAGACACAAGGAGTGGCTTCCCACTGGGAAAGAGGAGGTTTGAGTAGGATATTGGGAAGGAATTTCTGTTTGGGAGAGTGGGGAGGAGCTGGAATGGAATTCCCAGAGAAGCTGTGGCTGCCCCTGGATCCCTGGAAATGTCCAAGGCCAGGTTGGACAGGGCTTGGAGCAGCCTGGGATAGTGGAAGGTGTCCCTGCCCATGGGATGAGCTTGAAGGTCTCTTCCACCCTAAACCATTCTGGGATTCTACAAGACCTGCTTAACACAAATGGAAACATTTTTCACACAGCAAATAATTTAACGTTTGGAATGCGTTGCCACGACCTTTTGTGGACGGAGATAAAAAGGAAACTGGGGAAGCTGGGCAGGAGGAGATGCCAAGGTCTCAAGCCAATCTATGGCTGCCAGGGCAAGGTTTGATCCTTTGGGATTTAGGCTGGATACTCCGCAGGTCAGACACTCTCTGACCATGAAGTTCCAGCAGGAACTTCAAATTCCCAAAGGCCAAATTCCCGACCCATCCGGGCAGTTCTGACCCTTTCACGTTGGGAATCCTCACCTTGATGCTGAGCCCACACCGCCGAACCTGTTTCACTCAGCGGCTTGAAAGGGAGATTATGGATCCCGGAATCCCCTTCTGGTTTGGATCGAGCAGCCAAAATCCAGAGACTTCTGTGCAGTTTCCTGTGAAGGAAAAAAAAAAAAAAAAAGGAAACTGAAGGAATAAAAAACAATAGCTCCCCTTGTTTTATCCGCGACTCCTCCTCCGCCGCGGGGGACCCGAGGGGCTCCCTCACCGCTCACCTCCCCACGGACACTGCCGGGGACGGGCTGGGGGCGAGACCCGGGGTTCCTGCAGCCCCCGGCGGTTCCTCAGACACCTCCAGAGCCCTCCCGGGATCGCCTTTCGCTTTCGCTTCCCGGCCGCGGAGGAAGGAGGAGCCGCAGCCCGGCCGGCCCCTCACACGACCGGGGAACAGCGGGGGGACCCGCTGGGATAACCGGGTTGCTCTCGCTGTGTCCGTGTGGGGTGACGAAGGAGGTGCTGCCACCTCAGCCCAGCCCTGATGAGGCTGACGGGCACAAATGTGGAGAAAACGGGAAAATCGCGGGGAGAGACGGGGAGCGGAGGGCTGGGAAAGGGCGCTGGAGCAGCGCCCTCAGGGCAGGCGTGAGGGGCGGCCATCGCCTCACGGCGGAGCCGCTGCTCGCCCGTCCCGCCTGGGCTTGGCCGTGAAATCGAGTGACGCAAACTTAGCGGATTCCGCTGAACTTGTTTGGGTAGTTTTTTTTTATTTGTTTGTGTATTTGTTTTATAATTCTCTGGGGTTACGTGTTGTGTTGTAAGGAATATGGTTTCCTTCTGTGGCAAAAAGCAATCCCGGACAGAAGGAGCCCTTGCGGATGGAGATGCTGCATTCTGAGAAATTAATGTATCGAAGAATTCTGGAGAACCCAGTGTCAGCTTGTCACTGAAATGTGACCTCTGAAGAGGTTTATGGGAAAAATAAATCCACTTTGATTTCAGTGGTGATCATTTTGAGGAAGAGAAATGCACTGGTTCTCATCCAGAGGAGGGTAAAAGGCTGGAGAGGCACTGGGGACAAGGGCTGGAGGGACAGGAAGCAGGGAATGGCTTCCACTGGGAAAGGGGAGATTTGGGTGGGAGATTGGGAAGGAATTCCTGCTGAGAGGGTGAGGAGGAGCTGGAATGGAATTCCCAGAGAAGCCGGGGCTGTCCCTGGATCCCTGGAAGTGTCCCAGGTTGAACGGGGCTTGCAGCAGCCTGGGATAGCGGAGGTGTCCCTGCCCATGGTAGGGTTGGAATGGGATCTTTAAGCCCCTTCCAATCCAAACCATTCCATGATTCCACATTGATCACTAAAGGAAAGAGTCCGTATCCTAGACTAAGAAGAGAAATGAAGTATATTACTTTCAGGTTTCCTTTCAAACTAAGCTGAATGGATCTTTTCGTGTTCCCCTCAAAATTGCAAACAGACTTGTGCTCATTGGCCAAAGGATTTTGTATGGGTTGCAGTCAAACAGCGCTGACTGTTCAAGAAATTAATCCTCAAAAATTCAAAATATGCCAAATAGTTGGGAAAGCGTAAACGCTGACTTTGTCACTTAGCAGATGTGGACTCTGCTTTTGGAGAAAAAGCAGACAGAGCTGAATAACAGCAAAGCTCTGTGGTGGAACCTGTTGGGTCTGTGAGCACTCTCAAGGTCTGTGCTGGAGCAGCCAGATTAAGGGATTCAGGATTTTGTTTTCACTGGCTTCACAAAGGTAATCTTGGATAGTGATCACCTCATGCCACTGAATTCACTGGGAGTTTTACCCACAGCATGATTGTTACAGCAGCTTCAAAAGTCCTTATCTGTTTCTCCAGACAAGTGGATGAAACTCTGACCCCGAGTTTGAGGGTTTGTTATTGTTATTTTTATTATTATTTTCTGCCTTGACAATAGCTAACAATATTTACTATTGCTTTATAAACACAAAGCTGGTTACTAATGAGTAAAAGGGAGGGGTTTGCTGGAGTAGCCAGGGAGGAGGAGGTGGTTCTGTTATGACCTAAGCCCCGCAGATTTTCACATTGAAATGTCAGGGGTGGTGGGCTGCTCTCCAGTGACCGTGGTCATGTTGGGATCTGAAGGAGCTTTGTTTCCCCGAACTCCAGGGAACGAGCAACGTCAGTCTGGTTACACGGCCAGCTTTGGGATTTGAGCTGAACAATGTGTTTGTGCTTGTTTGGTCGAGGGAATTTATTGGAGATGCTGACCTGGGCCAAGTTCCTTCACTTGAAATGGGGTTGCCTTGGAGTTGAGAGCTTAGTGGATTTCTGGATGTTGTGGATTTATGGTGTCAACCACATGTGAAGCAGAGGAAAGGATAAAGCATGCATTTCATAACTCTGAGGAGTTTAGCTGAAAGGGAAAAATCAAGGAGAAAAATATAGCATGGAGTACAAGAAGCTTTACAGCTCTCTGAGCTGCCTGCATTGATTCCAAACTTGCTCTTCAGGAGCCTGGAAAACTCTGGCCAAGCCCAGGAAGCTGAACTGGAAACTTGAAAAGAAAATCATGATTAGGATTCCTCTACAGCAAGAAATATTCTGATTAAGCTGGAGGAAGTTTCACAGCCATAGGTGTTGGTACCAAAACTGACCATAGCTCAGTTAAAAATCTCGTGGCATTACCTTCAGAGGGAGAAAATTCGGGTTTTTTAAAATTTGTAGATTCAAAGAGAGAAGGAAATAGAAATTTGATGCCTGGGAATTAGTGGTGTCTTCCCTGCTCATCTCCAGGATTTCCAGAGTTTGGAAAATGGGCTGTGCTTTTGTAGTTTATTAGTACCTGGGAAAAACGAAATAAATTTCCAGATTCTTCTTTAGGGTGCTGCACGTTGTCGCACAAGCAGGACACAATCATGGTGACTGCTGCACCACCTCCCATCCTCAGGAATTAAATTACTACATCCTACTAAATTACTGAGAAAAAAAACCCTACAGACCTCAGGCAAACAAAGAACTCTTTCTGCCCTTGATGCTGTGCCAGTGTTGAGGAGTGGATTGGGATCTTACATTTATTGTGTTCTCTGGATCTGTAGGTGATAATTTAGGCTTCAAAAAGCAGCAGCAAAATCCATCAGGATAAGAGTTGTGGATCTCAGTGCTGAGGCACCAAAACCTGCAGTTATCAGACCCTGATATCAACGAGACTCCAAGAACACGTGGATCCCTCAAGACGTTTCCTATCCTTCAATTCCTTGTTTTTCCTGAGTGTTCGTGCAGCCAGTCCAGGCTGGGAAATGAACCAGCCTCAAAATGAACTCAGAATAAAGCTGGGTTTAGCTCTGGTTTCTCCACTCCAGGGTGGTGATGTGCAGCAGGGTCAGCTCAGTGAGGATGAAGGATAACTTAATTCAGGGTGACAAGGCTTCAGTGTCCTCTGATGAGGCACAGGGGACCCCAGCACAATCCAAACAGTTTTGGTGCCAACAAAATGTACCTTATGGCTGTGAAACTTCCTCCAGCTTAATCAGAATATTTCTTGCTGTAGAGGAATCCTAATCATGATTTTCTTTTCAAGTTTCCAGTTCAGCTCCCTGGGCTTGGCCAGAGTTTTTCAGTCTCCTGAAGAGCAAGTTTGGAATCAATGCAGGCAGCTCAGAGAGCTGTAAAGCTTCTTGTACTCCACGCTATATTTTACTCCTCAATTTTCCCCTTTAGCTAAACTCCTCAGAGTTGTGAAATGCATGCTTTATCCTTTCCTCTGCTTCACGTGGTTAGCACCAAAAATCCACAACACCCAGAAATCCAGATTTTCAGGGGCCAGCATTGATGGTAGCACAAACCCAGTCCTGCTCTCAGGAGGAAAACAGACCTGACAAGGAACATCCTAAGTTTAGGTGTGAAATACCTGCCTCCCATAAAGGTGCAATTCCCTTCAACACAAGCAGAAGAGTGAAATGAAAGCTCTCTACCAATCTCCATCCTTCCCAGGATGGATTCTGAAACTCATCCAGCAGGAGCTGGGGATGTTCCAGCTTCCCTGGGCTGTGTGTCCCGGGAAGCAGCGCTATGAGGCAATGCCCTGGGCTGGGAATTAATCCCAGCACGGCTGCTGAAAGCAAACAATGCCGAAGGAATCGTCTGAGCTGCGCATTGGCAGGCCTGAATGCCACTCCTGTTCTTCGGAAAATCCCTGTGTGTTAATGAAATAATGAATTTAAACTCGAGGCAAATGCACCAGTGGTGTTGCAGGGAGGATTAGTGGTTTATTGAGGCAGAGTAAATTCCAATTTTTTTGCTGAGAAAATGTAAATGAGAGGGCAGGGAAAGCAGGAGAGCAGGTGTGGAGATGTGCCTGACAAAAGTATGATTCTGTGGGACACAGGGAATGGCTTCCCACTGCCAGAGGGCAGGGATGGATGGGATATTGGGAAGGATTTCCTGGCTGGGAAGGTGGGGAGGCTCTGGCACAGGGTGCCCAGAGAAGCTGTGGCTGCCCCTGGATCCCTGGCAGTGTCCAAGGCCAGGCTGGAGCACCCTGGGGTAGTGGAAGGTGTCACTGCCCATGATCTTTAATGCCCCTTCTAACCCAAACCACTCTGGAATTCCATGATCCTGTTTAAAAAAACCCCAACCACCTTTTCTGTTTCTTCCCAAACTCTGTAGTCAGCAGGATTTCTGAAAGAATATAACTCTGAATGAAAATTACTAAGATAATCATTTTGGTAACACTTGAATAAATGCCTCAGTCTCTAGAAATTATTTTTTTGAAAGCAACTGTGACATTTCCCTTTTTTTTTTTTTTTTTTTTTTTGTTTCCCCAAAATTTTTTCATAAA
>VWYP01023433.1:0-53300 GCA_013400435.1 Pycnonotus jocosus
GTAAAGCCCTGGTGTCCTTCTAAGCTAACCAGCAACTGCAATCCAGTTTCCTTCCATCTAAAAAGATGTGGTAAAACTGGACAAGGTGACAAGAACAGGCAGCAGCAGCCACAGTTCTGGGTATGGAGTGACAGCAGAGAAATGAATAAAGAGAATATGAGGTTTTCACTTGTAGTAAAGAGACAGATGAGCAGATTTATAATAGATGTTAAGGAAACTTCCCAGTCTGACCATTCAGGAGGCTCTCTGGCAGTCACACTCCCAATGCCAGAGGCCTCCACTGCTGGCACCTCCTTCACAGCAGCTCCAGTGAGCTGACAGGTGCCTGGGCTGACTTCCCACACACTGCACTGACATGCAGCCAGACCAGCTTTCTTTAAAGTTTTGACCTTGGGTGTCCTATGGCAAAATCACAGATGTCTCATTCCATAAAGACATTTATTCTTGATGCAATAACATAGAAGGAACCTGAGCTGATGCCTTCTAGGGGGACCCCATGGCTTTTATCTCCTCGCAGTCCAAGCGTGAGCAAGTTTCACAAGCCTTGCTCTTCCTCCTGAGTCCTCCACTCCTGCTGTGTCTCCCAGCATCCATCCACTTGGCTGTCACCATCTGTCTTTGTGCCCTTTGTTCACCAAAGGGTTGGCAGTTCTTGACCCCACCCAGCTCAATCTGCATCTCAATCTACAGTTGGCAAATTGAGCATCAAATCTTTGTCTCAGCATAGAGACCTCTAAAAGTACTGTGGAGAAAGTCATGGAGGAATGAGTTCACTTTCTTTTCATAGAAGAGTGAAAGGACATAAAAGAAAAGACGCAATAACTATCACTTGGTTTGAGGTTCATTCTAAGTAGACCTTGAGAGTTTTCACTGCATAGAAATTAAACTTGGAATATCTTTCTTCAGTGAGTCAGTGATAATAATAATAATAACAATAATAATTAACAATAATTGTATGAAGAGGAACCAGAATAGTCTGTGGAGGAAAACTCTCTCAAGGTTTTTTAAATAAAACACCATTTTATCTCAGGAAATCTCTAATCCTCCTTGGGGCTGGGCAAGACCTAGGGAAAAACAATTCTTTGTTCTTAAACTGGTTTTGAGACACTTATTGATCTCTGAAACAAAATACAACATTGTAAGAGCTCCTGACCTGCCCAATAAGGTCATCCTTACAGGCTTAATGCCAAGGTCTGGTAGAGTTTTTCCAAGACTATGGCACACCCAGTGTTTTCATTAATTAGAAAAGAGAGATCAACTCATGGTTTTACTGATATCACACAGTCACATTAAATGTTGTCTTGAGTTTTTGAGGTGATACAATAACTCTCTCTGACTTTTCTCAAACTGCTGTTAGCTAGTCACATAGTATACTTTGTTCTGGAGATGCCTGTATTCAATGTGGGGTGAGTATATACTCCACTGCATTAAATTTGTAAAAGGTTTTGAGATTCTTTGAGATGAAATGAGCTATATAAATGCAAGCTGGTATTATGTTTGCAAAATCTGTGTGACTGAGAAGATCAATCTTCCAGAAAAATGTCAGCAGATACAACCAGTTTATTATTTCTGAAGGCCGAGAATAAGAAAGTGGTAGAAAATAAAATCAGCAGACTGGGTAAAAGTGATTTGTTTTGGTTTCTTCTCCTTCAAGAAAAAAACAATGCATTCTAGCAAATATCAAGTAACACTTTAGACTTGACCTTTTGTAGTTCATATAGCCTATCATCCTTATGTATCACAGCTGCTGTCTTTCCTACATGAAAAATTATGGCAGCTAATAATGCACATAGATATGAGACATAGTCAAATATGAGTAAATATGTGAGTAAATATGTGAGTAAATATGTGAGTAAACAATTAAAATCATTGTGTTCAAGTTACTGTTGTAGAAATCTGTCCTGGTGCTAATGTGGTATAAGTTGGTTTTATGCACAGGATAGTTCCTTCCTACATATTTCACAAGGACACGTTTTAGACATTCAGCATGACATACTCTTTATCACAGTCTTGGATACTGAAATTCAAAGAGGAGGGCTAAATGATAAAGCCAAACTCAAGAAGACTACAAATGGTAAAACAGCAGGAAGAGACAAGGTCCTATCTTACAACCTCTGAGTTGCCAGGCCTGTAATTTCTTTTAGCACAGGATATCTACCCAGTTTCTTTAGAGAAAGAAAAAAGTGCCCTCTCTTGAGGCACTTGTGCAACTTGCAGTGGCTGGCAGGTTCAGTAGCTGCTTGTCTGCAACAGGTCTTTATGCCTTTCTGTCACTGTCACCCTGGACACTTCAGAGACAGAAACTGGTTGTGCCTCATTTGTCCCTGAGTGAATGTGATCTGTGAAAAGCCATGTTTAAGCTGTCTGGTCAAAGACTTGAGAAAATGTGGCAGATGTAAGCTGAGAAAAAAATGCAAGCAGTTCACTGTCATGTTCAATGGTGCTCTGTCTCAGTTGTCTCCACTTCAGAAGAAACAGAAATTAAGGTCTGATGTTTTCTATCACATGCAGTGATATGGAAAGTCATGTACAGTAAAGGCAAAATTGTTGCTGTTTATAAGCACCCAACATGCTGTGAAGCTATGGCTGGGCTCAAAAGAGTGAATGCAATGAATGATATATGTGGGGCCAGCAACCTGCACAGCACTGGATCTCCTGTAACATAGTTAACAATTTATTCTGCTCTTTTTAACTTGCAAAGTTGAAAGAAATTTAGTTTTAACAGTCATCAGTGAAAATAGACATTAAAATATATTTGCAAGCAAAACTGAAAACAGCTCTCTCTTCCAATACCAGCTATTTGTAAAATGTCCCTGTTTTGGAAAGAATTTCAAATGTAAGTTCAAAGACTGGTTTTGCTCTGTAGAAAGCACAGACTTCCTTTTAAACTCTTTTCCATTAGATGTTTGACAACAATTATTCTTCAGGACAAAAGAGCTTCATCCAACTGAGAAACAGCAAAAGCAGGCTCTCACTTTTTAAATTCCTCCACATTAAATTGTATGGAAATATTAATTGTCTATTAAGGAACCATGGGCTGAAAATTTATTTCTCAGAGTGGCTGGTAGAAAGAAACAAATACCACAAAAACAGCTTCTGTGGAAATTGGGATAGTCTGAGAACAACTGCAAAACTGAATAAAACCACATAATATTCTCAAAGAAGTCATGCAAGGTTTAATTACCTGAAATGTGATGTACCAGAAGTCTTTATTGATTTCAGATAAAGCTTTTGGTGCTTGACACTCTGCAAATCAACTACTTGGTAGAAATTTTCCATTAACATCCTACTGCATACAAATTACAGTTTTTGCAAGGCTTCAATTACATGAATTTTTTTTTGAAAGCTCATAAAGGAAAAAAAAGCCCTTAGATATTACATTTCTCAAATGATCTACTTTCAGCTTGCTGCCAGGTTCCCTTATTAGATAGGCTCAGTGAAGAAAAACAGATTGTTTTGTTTCACTCGGATCCACAAGCCAGAAAGGATGTTCCGCTCAAAGGATTTGGCAAAGGGAGCTTGAGATCCTGGCTCCAAAACCTAAAAGCCCCAAACATGCCTGAAAGGGGAGGCCATCAGTGCTCATCTTAGAAACATCTCACTGCACATTTTGTCTATTTTTTTAGACTGTCTGGTCTTAGCTGTTTTAGACAGTTCTCAGCTAACCCAAGACCCAGCAGGAAGAGATGCTTCTGCATGTTTTCCATTTCTCTGTCAAAGCAGCCACCAGCTACAAAGCTTTTCCACTGGTGCTAAGGGGAGCAAACAAGAAGGGGACCCTCAAAACCTCCTGGCTCAGATGTAGTAGGAATCCTCAGCATACGTTTTGCTTTTCAGGAGAAGAATCTATGCTATCATCTTGTGGAAGAGTTTTTGTTGAAATAACAGTAATTTCACATTTTTTCTTGTGATTCTGTGTGCAAGATCCCCAAACCTCTTTCTGTGATTGAGAACTCTTATTGATTAGGAGATAATAAAAATAGGAAAGCTCAAAGCAGTTTATGCATTTTTGGTATGCTATTTTGTTGCTGTTATCAACTCCAGGGCCCCATCCTAAAGTTATCTGAACTGTCAGAGTCATGGTTCTCTATTCTATTGCTTAAGAAGGACCAGTAGATTTTGCCTTTTTTACTTCTATTAATCTTGCATGGAAACTTGAAATGCAAAGTGAAGGCTTTTCAAACCATGTTTGCCAGTGGGTATTTACTTTGTCATCTAGACTATTTCTAGTGCTTTGTGATTAATACCTGAACAATCTTTACCCGCTGTGCTCAGTTCGCATGTGTCAGTCCCGTGGTTATTCCTTCAGGCTTCAACTTGAGATATTAAAATATTAGTCAAATTCTTTTTCTTTTTTCTTTTTTTTTCCTTTAATTTCTTTTTTGTTTTGTTTTTAAGAAGGAAAACATGCCCAGAGGTTATATATTTTTTCTCTCTTTTTTCTTTTAAGGAGGAAAATACAGGTTTTTTATATTCCTAAGATCTTAAGTATAAAGCATTAACTTAGTTTTAAAAATAGGGATCTGAAAATTGACACAAATCTAGAACCTCAAAATATCATTTGGATGTCTGAACTACTTACATTTTTACCCTAAGAATTCATCCTAAATTTCATCTATACATTAACTTTGCTTTTTCATCTATGAACTTACATGTTTATACTGAAATGAAAGAAAATTGAACCTCATCCATGACTCAAAGTACACCTTTTTCTGGCCAGCATTGACCAAAAACCATTGTTGTACTTCAACAAACATCAGTCACTAGCCGTCTGTTGTTTGACAGGAATGCTTTTTATCCTGTAGAGCTAAGCTGATGTAAACAGTTTGCTGCCACTCCGAAGTGTGGTCCTTTTGAATGGAACCTAGGATTTCTGTCCTTGCCTGGAGTTTCCCATTCTTTATTTTTTTGGTTAAGATTGGCATTCATTTGCCTGCCACTCACTCCTTCTGCCCCATGAAGTTCTTGATATAACCCTGCAGAAATCTTTTACTGTTCAGTGGAGGTTGGGTCTTGTGCTGGACAAAAAGTGTACATATATATATATGTGTATATGTATACATATATATATATTACTGAAGGGTGCTTTAGGAGTCTGTTTTCTGTAGTAACTCATTTACTTTTACTTTGTAAGAACCTCAGTGAAAAATTCCTGTCCCAGCTGTGGTTCCCCATAACACTGGAGGGAATGGGGCAGGTGGAGCCCACACAGGTAACACCAAACTCCTACCTGCACTCTGGATTCTGTGGACAAATGATGTGGTGCTTACCACTGAGAAGCTTTAAGTGTTCTCTAAACTCTATTATCATCCATTGTCAAAAGGTTTGTTTTGGTTTGTTTTTTTTTTTTTTTTAAATTTTAACTGGCATAAGGCACCTTTGCATAAGCCTACTGCTTTAGATGGAATTATTTTCACTAAGAAATATAATTTTTTTTTTAAAATAGAAATAATATTGTCTGAATATAGAGGGAAGGACAGCTTATCTTAACTTTGAGCAATATTAATTCTGTTAGAACTGAGTACATTTCAATGAAGGTCAATGTTTGGGCACTTTTAGAGTCACAAATGCAAGTTTTTCTGTTTCCTGCATCATAACTATCTCTACACAGGTGTCATTAGATAATAGAAGTAAATAACACTTCTTTTTACAAGTTGGCTGTACTTGCCAAAATAAAGTAGGATATTGTGGTCATGATAATATAAAGATATAACAGAATTCACTCAGGTGGGTAATATCTTTTATTTTACTTAGTGATGCAGCTGGAAAAAACATTAGCTTTCATTTATGTGATGCCTTTATGAGGTCACAAATAAGAGGGAGGAGGGAGTCGCATGCAATGAATTTAAATTCTTGAGATGGAAGTAGAATATAAAGAGCAGTAGACTGGCAAATTTCATATTTCAGTCTGTACTACTCTGTAAAGAGATTATAAAATAATGAGATATATATTGTAGTGGCTCAAGAAAGCAGCTCTTTACTCGTTTGAGTGAACACTTAATGCATTTTGCTCATAAAATGCCTACAGATTTCATGCAGGTAAGGGCATAAAATTTTGCTAATGTTTAAGCATTTCAAAGAAGTTATTCAGTTATTCTGATTGCAAATGTTTCTCATATAAGCTTGGAAGAATAGTCAGACTTGTTTACAGAAAACATAACCTGAAAATATTGACAGATTTATGAGAGATGTATTTGATTTACTGAATTTAAAAAATCTATACTGAAGTTCAGTTCTCAGAAAATTGTATTTAACTAAACATCAAAAAATATGACTGTTAATCTTCCTCTGTTTCACATGATAACCTTTAGGCTGTGATTTTAGGAAAAGAGTACCCCACACAAAGCTGCATCTAATGGTACTTTCAAGTTAGTCAGATGATTTCAAGAAAACAAATCAGTTTTCTTCCTTTGATTGCAAATTTGATCCACTATAGGAACCCTTTCCTCCTTCTAGTAGGCAGTGTCCAAAAAGATGAAAATCCTTGTATAAGGAGTCAGATGTGATGTTTCCAAAGTCTGAAGGCAGAATATCTCTGCTGGCAGGCAGTAGTACTCTGTGGGATTGGAAATAAACCAGAGTGCAGGTAGACACTGATAAGTCTAAATGGTAAATAGCTTTTTGTTTATTTGACTGTGGGGGTTACTTTCTCAGTGTATTAAAAAGATAAAAATTTCTATCAAAGGAAAATAACTGCTATCTATCGACTGCAGGAGTATTGCTACTCCCAGGCTCTTGCACATGTGTAAAAGTACACTGTCTTGTCAGGAATATCTCATCTCTTAAAGTAGCAAATTAAAAGTGTTCACAGCAGGGATTTCAGGATCTATTTTCTGTCTACTTTTCTGATTTTACTGCCAGTAAGCCTTGTTTTTCCACTCCTATGCTGAAAAGACTGGTTATCAAATGAAATCAGCTTCATATCCTGAAGCAGTCCGTGCAAATGCAAGGTCACACTTCAGGTGGTGTCTGCAAAGAACTTTGATTTACTGTTCTTGCACTTTTGTGGGGAAGCATGTGGAAATTCTCTCTGATGCACATGCTTATGTGAGTCAATCATATGTATTTTTAACCCCAGAAAAGTGCTGGTTTTTCGCTGTTGATGTGATACATGCAAATCTGTATAGTCCTCATATTTGCTAAAAGCTCTAATCTAATCAGTTACTGCCCAGAATAGTACTTGAGATGGAGTCATGTCCACACATGCAGATTTAGTGGAGTCCATCAAATAATGGTTTTCTTGATCTCAATCACACATTAAAACAAATAAAAGGAAAAGGAAAAGGCCTATAAATGTGATGAGAAAAACCCTTTTAGCTCCCATACTCCCATACTTCTCCACCTTCATCCACCACATCTCTGAATTCTGCATCNCAAGAAAAACCCTTTTAGTTCCCATACTGACTCTTTTTATAATCAGACATAATTCTCCACCTTCATCCACCACATCTCTGAATTCTGCATCAAATGAGGTTGTCTGCAGTAGACAAATTCAAATTAAGACTTAAAAAAAAATTAGAGCGATACCCTCCCTCTACCCTCAATCAAAAATAAGATTTATTTTTCTATCTGTTTTTCACTACCTAGCAATTAAGGGGAAAATAATCAAAATGTTAACACTTCTACCTCCTTTTTGTCAAGAGGAAGAAGAGAATTCAGAAATATACAGGTGTTTCACTCTTTATTTTACATTTTAAAATCAGACTGAGAGAACATACTTGTGAAAAATAAATATATAGAAATACAGATAGATAAATATGCATATATATTTGCAATAATATCTTCAGTCCTCGTGTTTTCAGCTTTGTCCATTAGTAAAACTGGTTATTACGGCATTGAAAAGATACTGTTGCAAATATTCCTTCGAATATTTGAGGACTTTTGATTCAGCCACTTCACACAGTTCTTTATGACATCAGAAGTAGCTACCTATTGAAAAAAAAGAGACTGCATGTACCAAAATCAATCTTCCTTTAAGTCAGAAATCATTCTCTATCCAGAGCAGACCCCACATGAAATGAAAAGTGAAAAAGGCAAAATTGTATTAGAAGAAAATAGATGATTTGTCTCATTCAATTAAGATTTAGAATAACAAATTGCCAGAAACTAGAATCAATTTTCACGTGATCTACAAACAGTTGGATTGGTCTGACCTTCAGATAAGATTAATTTGCAACAAATAATTCACTGTGTTCTAAGTCTCATTGCATTTACTGCTTTCATAAATCTTCTATACTTGGTTTTTTTCCCCCACTCTTCTCTGCTCTGTTGCTGCTGTTTAAGTGCTCTGAGGATAAAGAGTCTTGGGATGGTGCCAGATGTTCTGGGCTAGTTCCAAAACAGAGGAATGACTCTTCAGCTGTCCCTATTCCTCACTCATCATGGACTAAACAGGAAAGAAAATACTAACAACAGAAATGTTTGGGTTTTGTTTTGCTTTGTTTATATGTTGGCTTGGTTGTTTTTTTTTTTTGAGGGGGGGAGTTTTTTGGTTTTTTTTTGTGGGTTGTGGTTTGTTTGGTTTTTTAAGGATTTAGAAAGATTTTTAGAGTGGAGTAAATAAAAAAATGCTTTTCATCCCAGTCTATGCAAAACTGGCCACCTGCCAGACCAGGCTAATTAAGACATCCAGAACCAAGAGATGGATTGAACAGTAACATGTTGATAACCTCATGTCTGTTTTACAGATTTGAGAATTGAAACCGGTGATGGCTTGCAGAATATTATACATGCTGAGAGAGTAAATTGTTTAATCTTTGCTTTACAGTGTTCCTGCTAATTCTTCCCAAAGCTCTTCATAATAGCCTACCTCAGTTTGGCTTAGTTCTCCCTGTGTCAGCCATTTCATTTCTTTAGGGAACTGGTACATTTCGGGGTTCAGCTTTAATTTTGATTGTTATCAGGGATTCTCTATTCTCTTCCTGTATGGAAAACCAGTCTATGAATTAAAAAAGAACATTAAACAAACCTGGGGAAAATAAATGTAAAAGCTAAGGGGTTTCTTTCATTTCATAGGACTTTTTAAAGCTACTTATATATGTTGTGTGTATAAATCTCACATTCTATATAAGGACATATAACAAGAATTTTGTAAGAAGGAATCGTGAAGAGTTACAAGTAATAATAATGAGTTTTACATGCTATGAGTTCTGTGAATTTAATACTGTTTTAACACACTCAGAAACTACACTGTCTGTGTAGTCTGTGGTAACTTCTGCAAGCCCCTCTGATAAAAATTGGACATGGTAATAGAAAAGCAAGTGTAAAAAATATAAAACAACACAGTCTGACTGGATCCCATGATCTTCAGCCTTCCATCTCAGCTATGTGTGCCTTCATAAATGCTGATGCAAAGGAAGGTTCTTACAGAGCTAAAAAGCAAATGGTTTCGAGGATACAGCATCTCTTCTCTGCACTGCAAGACCCTCACACAGAAGATGATGTGAGTCAGATTAACAGAATGACCAAGCTATCCTGCTTATGATGTGTCCCTCCACTGCTTTGAGTCATGTCATCTGCAACTTCTGTAACAATATTTGACATATTTTTTATGTTTTTTGGCATAAGACTTCCTACTGTGTCATTGGTAGTTCTGCTGTCATCCGCCGGAGCCTTTTGACACCATAACATTTACACACTTCTACATTAGCTTTTTGCTCAGAACTGCTTATTACAAGTTCATTTCAGGTCTCTATATTTCTTCCTGCCAGAAGTTCATTCTCTTCTTATTCTTTTTAATCTTGAAGTTTATAAAAGAATTATATATTTTAGGGGGTTGGGGGTATTTTTTTTGTACCTACTGTCAAGTGCTGTATCATTTTAATTCAATTTCCTCATTGGCTCTGCTTATGTCCTGTAGTGTGATGCTTTGTAGTTCATCTTATAATTTTATTTTCATTGTAAGAAATTACATGTGAGAGGACAATATTTGTAGCTAGTAAAATGAAGGCTATTTTGTAAAAATTACTACTTTCAATGTATCACAGAAATTTTTATGTTCAAGGACCTATCTATTTTTGATGATAGGATCTTGTTCCATTGTCAAATGAGCTTTAGACCTTCAGCATTTTGGAGCAGAGGCCTCCTTTGTTCATAACTGTCAAGCATTATGTAAGTGATTTTCATGATTTCCAAAAGCAAAATTTCTTGTTGTCAGACAGTATTTTTACTCCAGCCTTCATTTCTTCCAAATATTTCTTTCAATAGGAGACTTTACAAATTTAAGGAGAGATTTATAGGTAAAGATGCTTTGATCTCTTGACATGATAAGGATCTAAGCATTCCTGCCAGCAATCTGGTTGACACCAAAATTATAGAATTGGTTTAGGAACAGAAAATGTACTCTGCACTTGAGAGGCCACACCTTGAATCCTGTGTTCAGCTTTAGGCCTCTCACTACAATAAAGGTATTGAGGTGCTGGAGCATGTCCTGGGAAGGGCAATGGAACCGAAGAATTGTCTTTAACTCAAATCTGATGAGGAGCAGCTGAGGGAGCTGAAAGTTTTTAGCTTGCAGAAAAGGATGTTCAGGAGAGACCTTCTTGCTTTCTAGAACGATCTGAAAGGAGGTTGTAGCAAGATGGGGGTTAGTCTCTTCTCCCAGGTAACAAACCTGGAGAGGCGCAAAGGAAATCACAGAATTACAGAATATGCTGCTTTGGAAGGGACTCACAAAGTCATGGAGTCCAGATCTTAAGTGGAAGGCCCACACAGAGGTTAAACTCATGACCATGACATTGTTAGCACCAATTGAGCTAATCTCAGGGTATCACCTCAAGTTTTACCAAGGAAGGTTTAGGCTGGATATTAGGAAAAGTTTCTTCATGGCAAGGGTGGACAGCATTGAAACAAGCTGGCCAGGGAAGTGGTAAAATCACCATCCTTGGAAGTGTTCAAAAAACCTGTAGATGTGGCTCTTGGGCAGTTCAGTGATGAACACGTCAGTGTTGGGGTAATGGTTGGACTTGATGATCTCAGATGTCTTTTCCAACCTTAACGATTCTATGATTCTGTCTGGACTTTGCTTGGATCTTGTCCAATAAATACCCTGTTTCTTCAGTACTTTTATGAAAAGCTGAAAGTTGATCCAAATTAATTTCTAAATGAACTGCCAAATACATTAGCAGAAATGATAAAATGCACAAATGAAGTACATTATTTTAATTGAATTTTGTTGCCTGAGGAAAAGAGAGTGAACAAAAACTAGAATGACCTTTTAGTTGATGGCGATTTTGTCACTTTGCCTTTTTTATTTCTTTTCTTTTTTACTCCAGAAAAATGAGTATATTACTCTGTAATCTCGTGAATCTGATTGCAGTTGTTTTCTTAACGTGTTGTTATTGGCAGTATATAACATAGCCTGATTTTGAACTGTAATTTTTTTTCATATGTCTGAATGAAAGCCAAAATGAGGATATGCAAACATAGGAATTTACCATATGCAATTATTTTTCAAAGCAGCAACAGAAAACAGATCATGCCTGGGTCTGGAAGAATAGAAAATTTCCTTCCTGCCAATTTAAAAAAGATTTTATCAATGTAGAAATCAACAAAATAATTTCCCCGTTGCCATATGTTCAGCAAGTCCACGAAAAAGGTACAAATTATCGCTTGCTGTATTTTACACATTCTTGCTGTCCTACTGCAAAGCAGTATTAGTTGCATAAGCAATAATTTTGTCTAAAGGAGAAGACTATGCAGTAGTAAAAGGGTTTTACACCTTGAGCTCTGAGGGGCACTGGTGGGAGCCAGTTGAGATCACTCATTGTATATCAGTGATTTAAAATTTTACCCAAACAGAATGAGCAATCTGAATTCCATTTTTGCACATGATGAGACAGTGTGGGTACTTCTCAGAATTGTAATGTCTTATTAGGGTACAATGTCTTCTTTTTCTCCTTGGATTTTGAAAACATTACCATTTCATATAGATCCTTTTAACCAAAGTGTTTCACCTGGTGGTTTTCATTCTTACTTTGGCACACTTTAGCTGTTAACAAGACCCACAAATGTTATGAGAGAACAACCCCTTTAAGAATGCAATTTAAATAATCTACCAATTCTTAGTTTCTTTTCCACTGGGTAAACCCAGTGTTTACCTATTTACCTATATAGTTGTAGTGCTTGTAATCTCACTTTAAGGAAGTTGAGATAAACTAACAGACCATCCAAAGTGGCTGTAGTTTCTAGATTCAATTATAGACTGAATCTAAGCTTGGTGTTATGGAGGAAAACTTACTTTGTATTTCAAAACAGCACAAGAAAAGTGTGTCATTAAAGTCAACACTGAGCATAGAATATTTTCTGCATTAAAGCTGAAATAACATGTATCATTTTTCTCTAGTGATTTTTTCATGCTAAGAGATTAAAAATATGAGAAGTAAAAAAATCTTTCTTATATAATCAGTGAATTTTTTTATTGTTATCACTTATAAATGATTATTGAGATAATTTAATAAACAAAGAGGTCTCTTTGTTTTAGATTTCCTTTTCTAGGTACAGCTGATGGTTCAACTGGCAGAACAAGCACACCTTTAATACTTTCTCTTTTGCAAAGGTTCTTGTGTAATTCTTTGAACCTAAGCCATTTTTCCTCTATGGAATCTCCTTTGAACTTTTGCTTTGATTTGGAAACTCTTTTCTTTTTACGTCTCTACCCGCAGCTGAGGAAAATCTTGTTTGTATCAGATTTGATTCAACCCTTGTTTGGACTATAGTCATTGAAGTTAATTGTTCCCTGTCCATTGTTTGCCTTCTTTTTACAGCATGATGATTGCATATATCAAAGCAGTTCTCATTACAGACTGTTTTCAGGGATCAAATATTAAGCACAAAACTTGCAAAGCACAGCTCCTTCGTGAAGTTATTCCCACATTTGATGACAACTCTAGAAGTGATTGTATTGATACTGAGCAAAACAATCTCAGTTTTATTGTGAATTCTGCCTATCGGACTGAAATCTGACTGTCTTGTTTACAAAACAATGAGGCTGGGGACATGTCAGGACACTCATCTACTTCTAAGAGCACTCTTTTGTGCTTTTTAATCCTTTCTCTTTCAATTACTAGAGGTCTGATTGAAGAAGCAAGCCAAATACTCACTTGTTTCATTAGCAGTGAAAATTGAAGCTTCTCTCCTTAATAGTGTATTAGATTGAGGAACACAACTCTCTTTTTGGAGGCAAAAGATACATCTATTTTCTGAGTCTTTAAAAACCAGAACAAAACGCAGAACACATCCTGTCTTAGCCAGGGGCAGAGTAAAGTGAGAAGCGAATAGGCACGAAATGTTTTTACTAGAAAAGCAACCCAGACTTCTCTGAATCTTAGCCTGCCTTTGCCACCTGCTGATGGACTTTGGGAGGCACTTAGCCATCACCAGCTATAGGGGGGTGGACACAAAGGCTACAGAACAGGTTATGCCTTAATTTTGTCTGGCACCCATCTGTCTTGTGGCAAGAACAGGGAAATCAATCACAAATTCTCTTCCTGCAGGCTGACTTTGGCAAGGGAAGAGGGTTCAGCAGCTCCCCAGAAGTGCTCTGCACCAGTGGGTGCCTGAGGTTGAACACAAACTCCCATCGGGTGTGAAAAACAGGGCATTTCTCCAGGGAAATGCTCAGGCTCAGGGCAGTCCAAGCATGTGTTTAATCACCTGGATTAACTCCAAGCTCTTTAAACTGTAATTAACAGTGGCAGTTCTCAGCTTCTCTAATTCACAGAGACCGGTGCAATTTCAGGTGTACCTGTCCTTTTGTTGGCCTGTTCACTGATCCCAGCAATGAAATACATTGCAGTTTTGCAGTCCTTTTGTCACCCCCACAGAACTTCATTTGAGTTTAAAACTAGCACCATGTGGTATTTGAGTTCCCACCGTGTACCTGAAGAAGGTGAATGGATATTTTCTGAAAGATTATAAAATTATAAAGCCTCTGATAATTTTTAGGAGCAATGTCATCATCTTTCTACAAAGTAAACAAATAAACAACTTCACCTTCCCAAAACCCAAACCCCTGAACTGAGAGTAAATGAGGGTGGAACTGTTATTAAACTGTTTTATTTTGACATCAAAAATATTTTTGTATAAGCAGACAATGTGTGTTCGTTCTTAATTCTGATATTAGTTTTCCTGTTAGGTAATCACAAAATACAAAACTGAGGTTGATTTCTCTAAACATCAGTATGTATGATGATGAATATAAGATAAACGTGGATACCATCTTACAGTTTCAAAACTTTTAACTATTGGGCTGCTCTTTTTGTCTCTCTTGCCTTCCTGCAGATTCCCATCTTCTATCTTGCTGTAACCTATCTTTTCATAATGAAAAGAAGTTATGATCTCCAGAGTGGAACAGAATAAAGGACAGGTTGAAGGTGGACATATTTGATGAGTTTCAGTAGCCAGTAAATTTAAGTATAAAAATGAAATCTTCTGTTTAAACAGCCATCAACCCAATGTAAAATATAAGAACTGCATATAGGCTGTGGGCAAACACTGATATGTTGCACAATTTGTTTACATATGCTCATTTAAAATAATGTTAGCCCCTATGGTTTTATTTGGGAAATCTGCTTTTTTGGTTCCTGATGTCACAGGTGACTATTTTGTGCCTGTGCTTGCGTTTTTCTATGCATTTACTATGACAAAAACGGGCAGAAATGAAAACTGTGACACATGGTTATTTGAATACACATGATGTATAAAAGAAAACAATTGTTTTGCTCACTTAGTTTAAGAAGAAAGAAGTGTAAAAAAATAATTACAGAATTAATGAGCTGAAGGTAAAATGCAGTAACTTGTTTTGTCTCAAGCATTTCTAATACTTTAATGCTGGTGGATTAATGCATAAAAACTGTTGGGATTTTCGTTGTGCTACCAGAGGATTTTTAGAGGTTTATTGTATCTGTAGACTTCAATAGTATCTTATAAATTGTAATTATTTTCTGTTGTTCACTATTAATATTTTACATTTTTACATGTCCGTATACTCCTGTACTTACAATTACTTTGCTAAAATTTGAAGAGTTAGAATAAACACAATTATAGGAGAAAATGAGGAATTACTGGCTAGGGTATTTGTAAAATAACTTTTTTTCGGTTCTATTCTGCTTGAATCAGTAAAAAATTGTAATCAAAAGAAAAAAAAAAATTCCTGTGATGTTATTTCAATATATCCCTGATTTGCCTCAATGGAGGAATTTAATTTTAATATTGTACATCTTCTTTTTTCCCCACTAGGACTTCTGCTACTATTGATAAGGAGTTTTCCTGTAATTTTTACTTTGCAATTCTTGTTGAAGCACAGCCCAGACAAACAAAAAATAATCAGTTGGAGCTGAATATTCTAACATAAATTAAAGTTCTATTTTAAGTGTTCTGAATGACAAACCAGCTTAAATATTCTTGTGCATTATAATTATGAAGCTATGACCCAAAATTGTATTATTGTCTTTTTCGCAGATTTCCTAATCCTTCTAATTGTTGATTTTTCTGAACACCACTGTCAACGGGTACAGTTGGAAACAGATTTCTTTCCTCCAGCTCCTATTAAACAGTAGAATTCACATTGCTCTGTTCTCACTCAAGGATATTCAGACACAGGGTGCATGGCTGCTGTTCTGCTGCAACAGAGCTTTGATTTGGTGGGCAGTCATTTTGAAGTTAAGGCAAATTAGCTCCCCAGGTTCAAGAGCATTCTTTGTACATGCATTATAGATATTCTTTTATTTATATACATATGCATAGATATATAGTGGGTATGAGAGGCCTCTTTGTTGCTGAAATGGTGTCTTGCCTGCTGCCAATCAGCTGGAGCACAGTGGATTCAGTTATTCTGAGGAATAATCCCAGTGATTCCTTCAGGAGGAAAACACAGTGAATGAATGCATAGCAGGAGTGTGCTGACCTTCCAGTAGACTTGACTGCCAAATTTAGAGTTGTCCACTGTGCTGCCACAGCACTGCAAAGCTGTAAAGCTGTGAGCAGTGGTTTCACTCAGAGACATTCTGTGGTTTTAAAGGCTGACCTCCTCCTGCTTGATTTCTTGTGGGGCAGGGAGCTGGCAGGGAGCTGGCTTGCACTGTCCAGCTCTCACAACAGGCAAGCGCATTAAAGGTGACACCGGGGGAGTTGTGATGGCTGCTAGATAGAAATACACAGAGCACAGCACAGTGAAATTGAGGGCAAAAGAGGAAGTGAGGAGGATGGGATAGAGCCATGTACAATGGAATAAATTACTTCCTTCAGTGTGAAATGAAAAGAGGACGTGAATGCTCTGAAATGATCAGCACACGAAGCACTGCTGCAGGAAAGTGGATTGCCTGGGAAAACTATTTTTCTATACAGATACCGCTACGCATTGCTTCTTAAAAAAAAAACAAATTGATGTGGGAGATATCATCAAACAACTGTGCAAAAGGAATTATCCAGGACTACTTTTTTTCCTTAACTTCTTTTGCAGAGAGACTAAAAAACAAGAAAGTTGTCAGAGTTAATTCTTGAATATGTTTCTTTTGTATTTTCATTTGCTGTTTTGTAGTATGTGAGTACCACCCCTTTGGTCCCTGAGGGATACACTCCACATGAACAGGTCATGTACAATAGCTCATTCCTTTTGTTCCTCTTTTTGATTATTCACTCTGCAAAGATGGCTGAGCCATGGTAACCAGCAATGCCCTTTACATGCATCATGATGCCTTCAAATATCCACGAAAGTAACCAAGATCCTTGTTTAACACAAACTGTCATTCTTATTACGTGTACCATTGCTTTTATATTTTTATTTTTTAACCAAGTCTGTTCATTAGATTAACCAGCTGTACTTGGTAATAAAAGTTGAGTCATTAATTCCAAAATTACTAAGAGATGAATGTTATTAGTGTTTGAGATATGAACTAAAACTTTTAATCTAAACAGATCCAGGACTACATGAGTCAAAAATACCTGCTGAGATGGAGTCATGTGCATAGACACGTTGCCAGCAGGCAGGTGTTAATGGCTGTCAGTATCAGTGCATATAAATTCTGAAAGGAGTTGATGCCTTCCAACATCTTCAACACGATGCCTGTTGTTGCCATCAGGTACCGAGGGTGTCTTAATCCCAGGCCATGTTGTGAACATTGAATGAGCAATCAAGCTGTTTGTTTTTTGGTTTTTTACCAGAACACCCAAAGTTTACAGGGAAACGAATATTAAACCAATAATTTGGTGATTGCTCCTATGGTTTAAGATCCTGTAGAGGTGAAATGGGTGCAAAGGAAGAGCTCTGAGTTTACATTGTTGACTATATGAAGGCACCATGCAGAAACATGTGGGTTTGGATGCTTCTTGCCAACAACAATAGTGGAAACCATCTAGACTCGTTTTAAGAAATGCCTGTCTTGGTCTCTTGATACAGCCTGTTGTTGTAGAATCATAGGGGGAATGATCTGAAGCCTTTTTCCTATTTCTGATAGCAAAGATCAGTTTTACAACCATAAAAATCTAGGCAAGCTTAATCCTATCCTTATTATCTTCCCACCATGTAAAGTGGGATGCCCCCAAGCCCCTTTGATTTGGCTCAGTGCCTTGCTGGGTGTTTCCTGGCTTTTACACAGTTATTTGGTATCAGCAGCTGGAATGATGCAGGGGATTCAACAGCCTGGGTCCATCAGGCAGCACAGAGTTGATGCAGGCAAATGAATGTTGTCAGACCTGGAGCTGAGGCCATGTCTGTACTGGGAAGGCTTCATATGGGTTCAGCATCAGGAAGGCTGTGCAGAGGCACCTCAACTGCTTTTGCGGTGTGCAAGTTTAGGGTTATGGTGACATAACTTGATGTAAGCACAAGAGGTTAATGGATACAGCAGTGTCTCGAAAAAGAGACAGTGTTTTTTTTTAAAAAAGAGACTACTATCTAGAGATTTTTTGTGCAGCTACATTACTACAGTTGTAGTAAGGGATGTATTTTGGCTGTAACATGCTCCAGAAATGATCAAATGCTAGAACTCATTTAGTGTAGCTTTCTGTAGCTAAAAACATGGGTGTGAGAACGTGATAAAAACCAGTTGATGTGTAGCTACACCACCTCTATATCTGATTTTGCAGGTAACAACTCTACTCAGTTTTTTCTTTTCCCAAACAAAGTGATCATTATTTCCCTTCATATTCCCATGAATTTGTCGATTTGTGACCAAGTAGGGAATATAAATTAAAAGTACACATTTCTATTAGATAATTCAGGAATGGAGCCATGAAGAATCTGATGCAAGGAAGTACTGCTTACAGTTTCAGTGGTATCAGTTCTGGACAACATTTTAACCTTAGGGGGGAAAAAAAAGCCTCTACTACAGAAATAGCATTACTTTCATTTGCCATATAGGAAGTGCACAGTATTTTCTGTGGTGGATTAACAATTTCAAAATGAAACGTTTATCGCTTAAATCCAACTTATTCCTCCCAGAATCGATTTTGCCAGCTGACATGAAACTTGTAATTATATGAGTCTAATGGTCAGGAAATGGGTTTCATTAGGAGAAAATAAATAAACACCCCTTTCCCCCCCCACTTGATTAAAACTTGTTTCTAAAATTTCCAGTGGTTTTAGAAGAATAAATTATGTTAACTGGAAAGATAGATAAAAATATTTTTGCATAGGGCTCTACCATGCATTAATAGACTATCTGTATTATTAATTTTCTGGGTTTTATTTCAGACTAAATATATTTATTTTTCTGTTTCACAGGCTTTTGAATAATAAACAAATTTGAAATATTTCACAAAATTTCTTTGAAAGGCTTAAAAATCTGCAAAATGTGTAACTCAAAATAGAAACCTCTCCTGGATGACCCTCAATAGCTAAGCTGGGATTTGCTTTTGAATAGTAACCAAATTTGAAATATTTCACAAAATTTCTTTGAAAGGCTTAAAAATCTGCAAAATGTGTAACTCAAAATAGAAACCTCTCCTGGATGACCCTCAATAGCTAAGCTGGGATTTTTAGTTATTAAAAAACAATTTAAAACATTTAAGTACAAGACAGCTTATTAATTGCCTGGCATATTTAGTTTATACTTACTGAAAATTGTGCAGTTCAATAAAAGGTGATTGGTCTAATGAACCAATGAGAAATAATTTGTTCTATGTGTTTTATGTCTACTGGCCTAAGAACTGCAAAAACTGATCCTTTCTACTGATGTCTTCATTGGCTTCCCTTAAGATTTTAATCACTAACTGTAACTACTCTTGCTTATGTTTATATTTTGAGGAAATTTGTGACATTGCATTCCATATCATGAACAAAAGACAAAATATTATTCAACATAATTTTGATGTTGAACAGTTTCTGTGTAAAAACCCAGCATATTAATTGACTCTGATCAACCTATGCATATAAACTTTGAGCATTTAAGGTTCTGCTTTAACATTCTGCCTAAAATCTGCTTTAATATTAATGTAATTAACTCATTGAATGTGAAAATCATGAACATGTGGAAGAGAAATTAGATCAATCTTTTTATGACAGAAAGCTTAATACACTTAATAGTGACAACATGTGCACATAGACCAGATAAGAGATTGAAATGATCAAAGATAATTAACAGAAATTTTGATGGTGTTCTCTTGAACAGGGACAGAGTAAAATGTATACCAGAGTTCTTCAATAATTTAAGTCAAAATATAATGCTAAACAATTTACTACAATTTCTAAGAATGTAAGCAGACCATGAAAGATATAAAGGTTTACACGTCCAAAATTCTATTTGGGGGAGAAGAAAAGCATACTTTTAGATCTATATACTAATAGGACTAATTGCAACATTTCAGAAAGCAAAATTCCTGAAGCAAGGGTTTTAATTGTTGATCTATGGGCACCTAGGAGACGAGAATAGATTTTTCTACCCATAGAATTCAGCTATCATCTTTCTTGTGACTTTTGTCTGAAGCAGGAGTATTGGATGATGCTTTAACTTCACACACTTTCACACACTTTCATTGGATGTTCTTACAAGCAGCCTATGGAAATAAAATCCAAATTAAGGAACTGAACAATGAGTGATCGACACATTGGAAAACTTAGTGTTGGTAGCTCCTTGTGGTCAGGAGTTAAACTGGAAGGGTAATGTGAGTGAAATTTATTCTCAGTTCAGCCCTTAGTCAAAGTCAAAGTGTTAGTCAGAAACCAGTAAAAGTTGTTCCCAAGGCAAGGTATTTATAGATGAAAGTGCTGTGGGAAAAGAAAGAACGGATTGTGAATGCAGTTTGTTGGAATGCTCCTTTGCCTGCTTTACCATCACAGAACTAAGAAAGCAAAAGATTTACCAATGGTATCCAGAGATTACTCAGCAACCTGAGTAAAACAGCAGACCTGTTTTATCTTACCTCAGCTTCACTGTGGTTCGAATTTGTTGCAGCTACTATAGCTCTGCTTTCTCCTGATAATATACAAAACCTGGCTGTTTAATGCAGGAAAAATTTTGTCCTTTTCGGCTCAGTATGGCAGAGAACATGCAAATCTTCTCTTATATAGTGTTTGGCAAATGAAACTAATCCAAGCAGCGGAAGAGTAAGACACATGGCCGTCCCTGTAAGTTATAAAGCTATTTCAATTTCTGTGTATCTGCAGCACACCGTGGCAGGCAGAATGGAAAAGTGTTTTCTGTTATATATTTTCCTGTCATAGCATTGTCTAGACAGAAAGCTTATGGTTAATTTGTTTATTTGCAAGGCTCTGAGGAAAACATAGAGCAAACCTGCCCACCAGCCTATCACCAGATACAGTGCTATCAATTAAAAAAAAATAACATTAATGCTGTCACCTTCTCCCTGGGTAATCTTCTTCGCTTGATGTACTTCTTCTTCAGCAGAAAGGTTAGAAATTGACTTCATTCATACAAGCGCTAATCACTGCACTGAAGTTTTCTACTTAGTTGTTTTTTATTATATTTTAACTTCTGACAGCTCTCACTATATTTTTTACAACTTCCAACAAATAATATGAAAGCCTGTGTTTTATTTTTTTTAATGCTTTAATATTTGTCTTTGTGTGTATTAAAGTATTCATCTAAACCATTAGAGCTTTCAAGATCCATGACAATTAGGCTGTTTTCTGCCTGTTAAGGGTTTGGATGGATCAATATTTAATTCAGATTTGTCTCCAATTTATATGGTAATCATCTATTTTATACTCAATATGTATCATACAGATGGTTGATTTAATAAAATCTATACTTGTTCTCATAAATACAAGTTTTACAGAATGAAGACATTGCTCAAACTCCCACTATAATTAAAGGAATCTTAAATGAGATGGGTTGACTAGTGACTTTATTTTGATAACACCTATAAACACATAGCAAGCACATCTCAGTTAGAAGACCCTAAAGATTTTTCAAGGTGTTATCCCTTGTGTTTCTCTGTTTTTTTGTTGTTTTTTTTTTAATTATTTTTAAATTTGTTTTTTTCCTTCCTTCCTTCCTTCCTGCCTTCCTGCCTTCCTGCCTTCCTGCCTTCCTCCCTCCCTCCCTCCCTCCCTTCCCTTAAAGTTAGTAATTTTACTGAGTTACAATCCCTGTTTTTATACCAGTCCACATGATTGCTTCTTTGTGATGTTCTAGTTCAATTCTTTGGGCTGGCTGGGAGATATTTATGTTTTTCAGTTGGCCAGTCTCAAAGTCGGACTCCGTTCCTATTATAAGCATCCTCTCTAAATTCTCTTTTTGAAATGAAGAGCTCCAGCCACAATCATTCCTTTTCTTCCTGATGCTGTATGAAAAAAATAAAATTAAAGATTTATTACGGTTTTAGAGCACACAGAAAGTCCCAGATGATTGTGCATACCTTGCCACATATGCATAAATAGGGTCTGGATGATGGCATGACAGCATTGATGGATGTAAGGAAAACTGCCTTATCTACTAGGAGAACAGCAGAGGTTCTCTGGTATAAAGTGTTCTGGTACACGGCAAATCGGCCACAGTACTTTCAATTAAAATGGGGCTGTCTGTCACACTGTTTTGGAAATGGCTCTTCCCTTACAGAACTTAGGACCATTCATTAAGGCATGAAGGAATATGGCCTGGAGCTTTTCATCCCACTGGGGCTGTTCCTGAGGCAGGTCTGCTCACTGGTTCACAGAAGAGATGCAGTACTCTAGAACTGGATGCCCTTTCTTGGGAGTGCTGGGGTAATTGTAATTGGCTTTGTAATGAGGTGCCTGAAGCTCACCACTGCTGCAATTTCACAGCTCAGCAGCAGTTAAAAGACAGGACTTGAGTCATGTTTTCTTCAGGTCAGGATATGTTATTGTTATAGCAGAGAGTGGAATCTCTCATTTCTACAGGTGGGCACCAGAGCACATGCACATGAGGGGGTGCATAGCTAGCCTGTGAGTACAAACTGTCTCAACATGTGGGGGTCCTGTAACACAGTGCTCTTTGTAGACAATCAACCAGAGGTTCCAGAGTGATAGTCTGGTCGTGGTGCCTCATCAGAAGGCAAGATATCAGTATAAAAACTCTACCTCTGATGACTACAAAGGCTGATGCTAAATTAGGATATCTCCATTGGTCAATGGTAACATGGTACAGACAATTGCTGGATCTACTCCTCCCACATGATGTCTCATGCACAGATTAGAGATGACTCTGAGCCTGTCCTCCTCCACAGATTTTTAACAATAAGGTGCACATGGTGAACTGAGCATTATGGACTGCTTCACAGGGAGAACAGTCATGTGAGATCCCTTCTGGGTGTGAGTTTAATTCACTGTTTCACAGCTTAATTCTGAGCAGAAGCCAAAGGGCCAGCCAAGTCAACATAGACAAAGCCAGGTCAGAATGAGAGCAACCATTCATATCAAAACAGTAGTTCATTAGAATCTGCTTTATTTAAAAGCTTCTAAGGATAAGGGTTCCTTATCCTTAAGTTATCTAACCTAGTACTTCTAAGACTACTTTCTGTTTTAGCCACGTGAATTAGGAACACTTTTTTTTCCNAAAGTTATCTAATCTAGTACTTCTTGAATTAGGAACACTTTTTTTTCCTTTTGGTGACATTTTGCATTTTGTAGGGTAGTGAAGTATCTTTTTTTTTGTTTATTTATTTCCCTTTTTCTCTTGGATTATAACCCCCATATTTTCTAAAATAATGCATTTTCTAGGCCATGTCTCCTTTGATATTCTTCCCTTGACTTTTAAAAATTTATTTATGTAATACCCTAATTAGAGTTCAATCATGCTGACTAACGAAGAAGGGTTTCTTTGTGTCTTGTATAGAGTAGTCCCACTGATATTTCTTCTCAGCACTTCATGCATACACTTTATGTCTACTACTAAAAAACTATTCCCATCCAGTTGCATCTTTTTATTTCAGTACATTTCTAGAACATACCAAGACCATTTTAAATTATAGACTTACATTCCCTCCCAATTTTTAAATTAAAAAGCATACTCACAGCAATGCTGGACAAGGAATAATTCCCGTACAATCCAGTGAATCCCTTTGTTAATGACCAGACCATTGCAAGCCAGTACAGTATTACATCCTTCTTACAGTATTTTTTTTTTTCCAGAGCACAGGTCACCCTCACTGTTTTCCTGGAGGAAGGGAGCACCTGGATGTAAGAGATGGCCCAAAGATCTCTCATCTGCCTCACGACCGTTGCCAAGGATAGAGGCTGAAATCCTAAAAAGACAGACACTGAAACCCTAAAACCCCAACACAGGAGTTCTAGCCTGGCTGAGGTGGGATGTCTGCCAAGTGTTGCCTGCAGGTTGTATTTGCTGGACCAATGCATTCCCATGGGAACCGTGCAGGAACAATAGGCAGGTCACAGTGGACTGGACTGAACCAGCTTGTCCTGCCCTTTTCTTGTTCCTGTACCTTGTTCTCTCAATCCGACAATGCATACGTCTCCCCACCTTTTTGGCCAACTGCCTGTTGCTTTTGGAAAAGACTATAAAGATGCTCTCCAGGTTAACCAAAACTTGAGATCTCCCCACAGAAGATGACAGATCTATTGGCTGACAGCCACGAGGATTTAGTCTCATCTGTTGGTAGATATTCCCCTATCTTTCTCTCTCTCTCTCTCTCTATTTCTCTCTCTCTCTCTCTCTCTCTCTCCCCTCTATAGCATTGTTGTGTTTTGGGCACTCAATAAAGATGCATTGTTTTGATTAAAACTACCATTTCTTGTACCTTTTTGCACTCTGAGATCAACAAACAAACCCTCACAACCCCCACTTTTATTAGCAGATCGTGACAGTGGGTGGCAAACAAAACTGAAACACACATTACTGGATTTGTGTTTGTCTCCAAGCTGCTTTTGCATATCCACATGCATGGAGGAGTGTCTCCCCTTTGAAGTCCCTGCAGCCCAAGGTGAGAGGAAGAGAAGAGCTGTGGCTGCCCCTTTTATTGGAGCCTTGTGTGCACTATTTACCAGGAAAACCAGAACTTGTGTTTTTTTCTCTTGGATACTTGCAAAGTACTTTGGTAAAATTACCTATAAATGAAGGGAGTTGTACAGTACAAAAGGTCAACTTTTTATCTCTTTCCTCTGCCCTGGTATAACCCTCTAGAAGTCCTGGAGCTACTTTTGTTTTGACCCCTTGATAAGCCAAAGTTGTATAGGTGACTCAAAGGTTTTAGAGGTGAAAATCCAAGGCAGGATCACTTGCTTTTGACCTATCATGGAAGTTGAAATCACTGAGAGTAAACTAAATTTAGGAACAGGAAACCCCTGATTGTATTTAACCTTGACAAGTTAATGTTGGACATCAAATATTGATGTGCATAGCTGAGTGAATCTCTGATGGAACTTGGACTTCAATTAATCTTTAACCTGGCTAAAACAGTGAAAAAAGGTTAAATTTCCATTTAAATACATTTTTCACAGTATAATAAATTAACTTGGGAAAAAACCATGACTATTTCATTCCTACTCATAATCAGGATGAATCATATGAAATCTTGTTTGAAACAATTCAGATAAAGAACTGCTTATATACAGAGAAGTTTGGACACATCTAGGCCTTGACTGTTTTTAGACAATCACTGTAAAAGAGACTTTTTATTTGAAAAAGTTTTTCCATTAATCAGGTGAAATTCTGAACTCCGATCACCTAAATAATCTTCATATTTGTGAAAGATAGCTGCACCTGATTTTTTTAAGCTTTATCTGCTTGCTTGACTCTTACTCTGTTTATGGTAATGAAGAGTTAATATTTGCTCACCGTACATAAGAAATAGAAAAAAAAAAAAAAAATAAAAAAAGGAGGAATAGGAATGTGTTTACCAGCACTTAACACATGTTATTCCCTTTAGAGTTCACTTTTCAGCATAGTGAATTCTTTACTCCCACCTTAGCACAAAAGAGGAGGGAACCTGGGTGAGAAAGCAGAGCAAAGCCCTTTGATGTAGATAAAAATGCAACCACTGAAGCACAAAGACAGAAAGCAGCAGAATACAGATGGACTCACTCCCCTCTCATTCACCTTTCCTCCCCCTGAAAAAGTGGATTCCTGAGGTGTACTGCTTCCCAATACACAAAATGGGAGGGAAGAACGCAGTGGCAGGTTAGGGATGCAGCTCTCATGATATCTGACACAAAGCTAAGCCTGTGAGAATAGCTTTTGGGCTGCAAAAATGAGAGATTTGAGCACACTGCCAGATTTCAGGAATTGTGATACAAGGTTTGCTATTAATGCTCAGAAGTCACAGTGGTTGCCCACGGTATAAAATGTTATTTTATGGTAGGGATTTATGAGTTATTTCATGTTAGTTTTTTGTTAGGTTTTTTGTGGGGGGTTTTTTGTTTGTTTGTTTGTGGTTTTTGTTTTGTTTTGTTTTTTGTGTAAGGTGAGTGGATGAAGTTCTTTCATGCTTTTAACTGGAATACTTCCCCAAGAAATGGTAGATCAGGTTTTCAAAGATGATTATGAATTGAGATTTTTTTTTTAAGTAGCACATACAGTTCTGGGTGCTGTCAGGATGGAACTGGCATGTTGTTAGGAATACATCCAGCTACATTAATTAGCAAATTTTATTGCATTTTATTCTTGCTGGCAAGAGACTTTCTACAAGGGGTTTAGGAACATGTCTCTGTTCAAATTAAAGGTAGAGGAGTTACAGAAAGGCAGCTCCTACTGGTGCTGAGTGTTCATTTCCCTTGAACAGCAACAGCTAACATCTGAACTAGTAGTGCCAGGAACTCTTCACAGGCAATGGACAAAACCTGGTTTAGAGAAGGTATTAAGGAAATTCCCCTGTCCCATCATGCAGGAGCCACTCTGGCAGTCCCACTCACCTCCTGAGCTGGGATGGAGGTCCCTTCACAGCTACACCTGCCACACTCTCACAATCAGACCAATGAGCACTGGAAGAGGAGAAGGCACTAAAACCAAAATTATGAGCAGGTGCTCTTGATGTTTTGTTTGTTTGCTTGGGGGGGGTTGTTTTTGGGGTTTTTTTTCCCCAAGAAACTATTTTGAATAATGAGTTGCATTAAACAACCAATTTGTTTTGAAAAATTTTACAAATGATTGAGTGAATAAAATAAACTGTTAATGTCATGCCATCTATATTTCATCACTGGAAAGAATGTAATTCTCCATAAATACAAATTTATTTGATTACAGGAAAGATGACTATTTGAATAAAAGATAATTGTGTCTGACATTAATGGCTTTTATTTTTTGCTGATGCAATTTATCTTTTCAGTTATCTGTACAAGAATAAATTTCTCACAGTCGATCAACAGGCATTTCCAGAATATCTGTAGCAGATTCAAAACTATTTACTGAAATCTCTGCTACAAATTTTATAGAAACATTTATTATTATTATCATTATTATCATTATTATCTGATGCCCTGAAATATGGAAATCTGTATTTTAGAACTGGATAAATTAATTCTGTAAGTATGGGCAGAGTATAAATAAAAATTAATTAATTAATTAATCAATCAGGTAATTTTAATTCCATAATTAAAATTTGTCACTGTTATCTTGTTTTAGAATGATAATAGTCTAACTAGGGTTCCTTCAGAAGGACTCTTCTGCCCAATCTTCCTTACCAGTCTAAAACTACCAACAACCACTGCAGAAAACTGCAATGTAATTTGGTACACGGTGTCCAAATAAACTAAGAAATCCCATTCTGTGTGTATTCCTCTCCAAAAAACCCCCAGGAAACATGTACAGAACTGAATAATAAAAAGAAAGGAAACTGAAATTAAGAAATTTCATATTCAGTAGTACAAACACCACTGAAATACAACTTGAGATGTTATTCTGTAATAGTAGCAGTTAATAATTTCATGTTTACCTTTGAAAAGCATTTTGAAGATTAATGATGTCTTTGGGGTTGCAGTCAAAGTAAAATTTTCATTTTCTGTTGTAAAACGACAATAAAACCAATTATGACTTCCCATTACAAACAAATGTATGTGTTAGCAAAACAAAGTTAACCGCTGAGAATAAAATTCTAAGGTCGTATAATTACCAAAAGAATTGTTAATTATTTCTCAAATGTTTCTGTGTCATAACTTAATAGTGCTACCATAAAAGTCCTCATAACAAGATATGTTATAGAGACAATACCATGTTTTTGATGCAATATCCTTAGGATTCTTTTCAGCTTTACCTTCTAGCAGTTGCAATGCAAACATTTGCTCAGCTCTGTGTGTCTGAGCGTGCATCTTAAACACGGATGCAGACATGGTGACAGTAAAATATAGAAATGGTAAAATGGTGACAGTGAAAATATAGAAATAACACTTAAAAACTGATTTAAGGCTCATTCTGATGTGTTTCACTCTTTTGTGTCACTCGTAATGCACTGAGTTCTGCCACAAGCAGCTGAGAGAGTCTGTGGAGTCTCCATGCTCTGAGATACTCAAGATCCATTTACACATAGTCCTGAGAAACTGATTTTAAGTGGCCCAGATGGAACAGAGCAAGGCTGGACCAGATGTCTTACAGAGGTCTCTTCCAACCTCAATTATTCTATGATTCTGTAAAAAACACTTATTTTCTGTTGGAAAAAAATTCAATTACAATTTTAATAATAGCTCTAAGAAGGGAAGATAAAAGAGAAAATAAGGGGCACTTGATCTCAGCTTCATATCAGTTCACTCTTTCCTCAGTTTGGCAAGTCCTGCCAAATATCATCATGGAAAAAATAAAATGTTGATGGTTTGGATGTAACAACCTAAGTTTTTACTTGTAAATAGAAGGCTTTTTTTATTAGATGGCTGGTAATGTTAGAAAGAAGGACAAAATTTTGTGCAAGAAAGCATTTATTTTGAATTTAAAAAGCAGCTTCATCTTGCAAAGCTGAGTACACGTGAGAATAGTGTTTTAAAATTAAATTAAGTACATAGCAGGTCATCTCTCAGAGAAAAATTGGACCAGAAAAAGATATTAAACAAGGGAATGGAAGAAGAAAGAATTGAGTCATAATTTCTCTGAGAGGTACTAAAACAGCATATAACATGGAAATATGACTTTAATATGTCCTAAAACCGTTATCATACAGTAGTCATTTAGTCTTTGGTATTTAACTGGGTAAGGAATTCTTTTTCTTGGATTTGTTTTACTCTTGTAGATTTTTGGGGTTTTTTGTGTTTTTTTTTTTTTTGATATGTCTCTTTCCTATTCTTTTACCACCATCTCTGATATTCATAAATACTTGACAAGTGCCATTTCCAGGGTACAAGATACTACAGCTGTAAAAGAATATTTCTGTAATATGAAAATGCACCCCTTTTTAAAATTTTTTGCAAAGATATTTTGCACCTTCTGTAAATCCAGATCAAAATTAAATGTTGTAATTAGCATTGGAACACCATTCATGTGTTACTTAAAAGGTGGAGATAGGTAACATAAATTCTTTTACATAGTGAAGTTATCGTAATCAGTTATTCATCAGAATTTTTGTTCCATTGGCAATAAATAGAAAATGCATATACCCCTTATTCTCATCAAGCTGTTGGAGTCACAATCAGAGTATACACATTTCCTATTCTTTTATTTCATATGGCACACTCAGCTTCATACAGATTATGCCGTTGATGCAATTTCTTTTCTTTCTCCAAGAATTCTAGCATTTTAGCTTTTTCTTTAATCTGATTTTTTTCCAAGTCATTGTGATATTAGTCTTTCTCTTGTCTCTTATCTGATGCACCCTTTATCCCAGAAAATGTTTCTTTTCAGATTTTTAATGTTGAAACTTCTACTGTAGGTCTTTCGGGTTTTTTGGTTTGGGGTTTTTATTTTCGTTTTGTTCCAGTCACATAGTAGGTGATGAATAAAATTTTTATGGTATATGAATTTCTCAGAAGCATAAGTGACTCTAGAGCTTAGGAGAAAACCTTTCCCTGGTACAGAAGTGCATGTGTGGGCAGAGGGCAAGGCTGCTTTGCACTTCACCTCTTCCTGCATGAGGAAGAAGCAAAGCTGCTCAGAGGTGTCAGGCTCGATGAACTCAACACTGCTATGAAAGCTGTATCCCTCTTCCCAGTAAGCCAGCTGGTTGGTTCTGAAAGTTGCAATCCTTGGTTTCAGGCTGTCTCATTAACTCAGTCCTCTTCTAATGACATTGCCTCATCCTTCTGCACACAGCACAGTTATTCATAAATCACTCTTTGCCAGCTATCAGTGGAAACTGCTGCCTCTGCTGCTGAATCTTTCTGTGCAAGATTGCATTTGCTTTGCATCCTCCTGGGGTGAAGAGTGCACTTGGAAATGTGTCCTCCAGGGCCCTTCTGGAGGACCCAGATTGATTTCAATGTTCCTGTAAGCTCCACACAAGCATTATGACTGGATATCACTCATCACAGAGTGCCTGCTATACTTTTAAAACACTCAAGAACATTAAAAATATGTTTTGAATCATAGGGATTGTATCTAGAGTAAGTTTTCATGTCCTCGGGGTATTATTCCTTCACTGTTTCTATATACTCTCTCATTTTTTTGTCTTGACTGAATCCTTGGGATGTGTTTCCCTGTGTGCTTATGCATCAAGGACAAAGTGGAAATTAGTGGCTGCTTCTCAAAACACTGTTGTTTTCCACCATTATTTTGTTCCAGTGATAAAAAGCAGGGCTGGATAAGCCCCTGGTGTGTTTCTACAGTAATTAATCTGGATGAAAAGATGAAAGAATGGTAGTTAAATAGATTTCATTCAAATTCATAGCTTTTTTGGGAAAATAAAATAAAAATATAAAATAAAATAAAGTTGTGACCAAGCCTTTTTTGAAAGTTGCTAAGATATCCATGTGCATTTTGGAAAATTCCCCAAAGGAATTTTGCCATCTTAAAAATCAAGCCTGTTTCAGGAAGGAAAACATGATTATTTTATTTGTTTCAAGCTCTTGCTTGGTTTCTAACTAATTAAACTTCACTTTTCTGTACCATAAACTTTTTCCACTTCATTGTACCTTTTATCAGGATTTCACTGAAATTTTGGGTCATGCTGTTTCATCCTTTCATGTACCATCCTCAGAAGAGCATCTTACTTCATTGCACCACGCTAAAATGAGTCTCATTAACCTTTTTATATGATGGCTGACATTCAGAGGGAGTATCAGCTTCCAGTTTTGAAACTCTGCCAAAATATTCAAGCTTAGATGTTTAAAGTTTGGTTTCTCAATCTGTAGCTGAAATTTCCAGATCAAAGCAGCCTCATTTGTAGTGACTGGAGTCTTTAGATACCAAGGTAAAAATATTCTTGTCCTGCCCTTATAGTTAGGGGGTAATTTGTATGTTCTGTCAAAGTCAGAAGAGTAACAGTATTGAATTATTTATGAGAAGACTTCTTGACTATTCCTAATTTTTAAAAATTAAAAAAACTGCTAGTGTCAAAACTCATGTAAAATATTCAACTCACCATTGATAAATTTCTCTTGGAGTTTTGATGTTGGTAATCAATAGTAGTCATGGAAGGATGGTTTATTGACTTGTGCGTTGTTTTGCATTCTTATACAAGGCATTTCAGCTGTTCACAGCTATCTAAAACCTGCCAATACAACAAATAGTCTGATAAGATTATGACTTTTCTCTACAGCCTCTCAAAATTAAAATTTTCAACCCATGAAACCACCTTCTGAAAAATGTTTTCTGTTCTCCCACAAGATTGTATCATAGGAGATTTCAGCTGGACCATGACTTTTACCTATTTTATTCCTTTTCACTCAGAGAAGTTTTCCTTAGGCAAAACATACATTTAATGTACAATTCAAAACCAGACTAAAAATTGGAGCTGATTTTTTTTTTTTCTGCCTTCATGAAAGAAAAATGGCAAATTACTTGGGCACTCATGCTGCTGCTCCAATGTCATCCCACACATGTTTTTGCTAAGCTAGTCCAGGACTCAAAGCAGAGAGGAGAGCTCTATGTCTTCAGGAGCATCTGAATAAGGATGGAAAGTAAATTTGAACATTAGGCATCAGAGTTGCTGGGATATAATGAGAGGGAATAAAAACAGCTTAAATTGATTTAATGTCACTAGGAAAGCTGTGTCGTTTTCCCCTTTTTTATCCCTGGCAATGGGGAGTAGGCTGTGGGCATGAATGCTTCATTTCTAATAAGAGGATGAAAAGTAAGCCAATATTTAAAAGAATTATTAGGGAATTAGGCTCCAAATGACATCTGGAGGGAGAAGTGATTGTAATGCAAATGTTCCGCTTTACAAGAGATAGATTTAAAAGAACTTATGCCATGTTACTCTAGAAAGCAAATGTCCTCTTTATTCCAGAAAGTAATACACATTAAACAGAAGTTCCCACCAATGGCTGAGTTTGGAAATCAGCTGCATTTTTGAAAAGCTCATGCCAGGTTTTCTCCTCCAATGCATTCCATCTGCAGCTGTCTATCATCATTGCCACAAGGATTATTCCATGGATATTGTACCATTCTCTTGCTTAATGCAACTGAAAAAAGGTCACCATATATTTTACTGGGCTATTAGAGTATGGTGCTTAGCCAAATTAGTACAGTCCTTTAGAAAACCTATACAGTATACACATGTGCTGTTATCATTTATGAAGTGTTTTGGAACTGCTTGAAATTTTTAATACATTTTTCTTAAAGTATTATAAACAAAACAGAAAACAGTTCCTATTTCCTTTCCCCATCCAGTCTTTATAAAACAGAAATAAATTTTTTTTGCACAGCTCATTAATGCCTATCCCTGAACGACATTTATCTTTTAGAATAAATGAATAGATCGAAAATATCTTGTAAAAGTGTATTGCGAGTGCTGTTGGAGGGAAAATTATACCAGGATTGCTTTTTCTCACCAGTCTGAATGTCAGTGTTGTTAATAATAATCTCTGGACAAACAAATTCAGAAAGCTTTTGACAAGAGCCTTTTTTCTTTTGTTTTGCTAGAAAGTGTCTTCATTTGCAATTCTAACAGTACAGAACATTAACAACAGACTGTGAATGTATTTCTATCCTGCTGCAGCAATAGCTTTAGAGCCAAAAAATTGCTTAAAAGTGTTTCAAGGTAAATGCTATTTTCTTAGTGTCTGGAGTAAAAAGAGCCCTCACATATTATACCTCTTCTTTACTTTGTAGGGCAATTTTGATTTCCTCACATTTCAAATTTCCTCTTTTTAAAAAATAATTTGTATTGAGAAAAGTATTCTGTAAAAGCCTTTTTCTTGGATTATTTTATGACTGCAGATTGTAAAAGTAAAAAAAAAAGCTGATTCATTTTTCATCCAAAGATTATTCTTCACATACTAACAACCAAAATTATGTCTTCTTGATTTTTAAAATTTTCTTTTTAAATCACATGTTTTGCAGCTTGGCACTACAAAGGAAGAAGAAAGTTTGACAGCTCTAGAGCAGAACAGGGATGAAGCCAAGTTGGAATATTGTATTTAGTGAATTTGCCATCCTTGCAGATATTTAAAATCCATTTGGACATGACCTGGGCAGTTGGCTCTAGGTGGCCCTGCTGGAGCAGGGACATTCCACCAGACAACCTCCAGAGGTTTCCTTCAATGTCAACCATCCTGTGACACCAAATTCCTCTGAGAGACAATCTACATTCTAAAAATCAAAGCATGTCCATTATTATTATCATAGCTATTGCATAAAAAACTTCATTTTTTCCAAGCATAATGTTCTGATTACTCTGATTTTAATTGGCAAGAGCCTAGACAGGATTTATGTGGATTTCAGGCTCAGCTCTGTATATGCCGTGCTAACATCAGAAGCTCTGTTCTGAAAAGCTGGCAGTGAAAGGCAGGTGTCAGAGAGGAGACAGGTGCAGTTAGATATTGCAGGAATGCACACATACATAAAGTTATTTGCTTTTAAAGTTGGTTTGGGGTTTGTTTTTTGGTTTTTTTGTTTGTTTGTTTTGTTTTTTTTTGTTGGGGGTTTTTTGTTTGTTTGTTTGGGTTGTTTTTTTTTTCATTTTGAAGACAATATTTTAAGGGAAAAGTATTTTTTCCTAAAACTAGAACATAAGTAAAATAAGAAGGGCAGCAAGATTACTGCTTTTCCAGTGATCAGAGCAGGAGATTGGAAAATAGATATTATGCATTTTAAAGTATAGCGTCTGTGCATGCATGGCACACAAGTGTTAGAAGAGGAGACTTCTGCAAATTCCTGAAATTCAGTTTTCTATCTATGAAATGGTTATGACCTACCACCCAAGAGATTGATAATGATTTCATTATTCTCCTTTTGATGTTCAACAAAATATGAGTCATGTAGGTGCTATGTAATAACTATGATTTCTTCTCCCTACACCAAACAGAATGTAGCAGTATTCATAAAAGAAATCCACAGGGAATAAGTACAGCAGCTATCAGCAGTTCTCTGATCAAAAATAGCTACATCTTGTTATGCAGAGATAAATTGAGACAGCAAGCAGAGTCACCAGAAACAATTCAGAGCCAACATAATGAAAAACAATCTGAAGTTTCCTCTAAATTTTATCCAGCTGTGCTCAATTTTAAGGCAGAGAAAAAGAGCAAAATAATAATACAGTACCAAACAAACCAACTCACAACATTATCTGTTCCTACTTTCAACAGATGAGACAAACACTAATTTAAAGTCTAACTGGCAAAATTTTGGGTACTCTTGTTTCCAAGAGTTGAAAGAAATACTCATTTAAAGTCTAACTTTCAAGCTTTTGACCTACACGATCTGGAGTTAAAGAATAGATACAGCAGTTGTAAGGGACCTACAATGACCACCTAGTCCAGCTGGATCAGTCTAGTCCCGACCAGGGCTGCCCAAAAGTTAAAGTATATTATTAAGGCCTTGCCTGAATGCCTCTTAAACACTGACAGACTTGGAGCATCAACCACCTCTCTAGGAAGCTTGTTCCAGTGTTTGAACAGCCTTTCAGTAAAGAAATGTTTCCTGATGTCCAGTCTAAGCCTTTCCTGGTGATGTTTTGAATCATGTCCTATCCCCAGACAGCAGGGAGGAGAGAGCAGCAACTCCTTCTTCACCTCTCCTCCTTGGAAAGCTGTGGGGAGCAATGAAGTCTCACTGCCTTCTTTCCCTCATCCTTCTTTTCTCCAAGACAGACAAATGCTGTCTTCAGCTGCTCCTCACAGGATGTTTCTTCCAGCCCTTGCGCCATCTTTGTTGCCATTCTCTGGATGTAACTGGGTACCTTCACATCCTTGTTAAACTGTGGGGCCCAGAACTGCACATGACACTCCAGATAAGGCTGCCCCCACGCTGAGTAAAGCAGAATAATCGTATCTTTTGATCTGCTGGTGGTGCTGTGCTTGAAACACCCTAGGATAGGTTTTGCGCTCTGGGCTAGCAGGGCACATATTGGTGACTCACACTGAGCCTGACATCCACCAGCAGCCCCAGGTCCCTTTCTGCACTCCTTTCCCACTCTAATCTTGTCTCCAGTATTGCTCCATCCTAGGTTCAGAATCTGTATCTAATTTTGAAATACTGTTTTAGAGATGTGAGTTTTCTCATTATTGATCATGAAGGCAAACTAATATCAGATGCAACTGTCTTCTCTACCATGTGAGCTGTGTGTTCCTGTGTTCATGACAAGGGACAGCACAGCAGGTGCCACCTGCCAGCACTGTGCCTCAGCATCCTTCTGCAGTCCTCCTACAACAGCCCTGTGCATATACAGCATGCACCATGACCAATACTCTATTCAGGATTAGTGCCTTGTGTCCATCTTTGCAGGGACTGTTTTCATGTAAACCATATACTCAGGTTACTGAAGGAGAAATCAAACCCAAAAAGTTTAACCTTCTCCATTAGTTTTCTGTTGCTAGCACTTCATTGCTTGCTTCATCTGTTTCTATTATGGGGATTTCAGGGTCTCTTTCTCTTGTCTTCACTGAGATCTGCTTTATTTTGCTAGTTGGTGTTGTAGTAAAGAAAATGCATAATATTAGCTGCGGGTGAGTGCTCTTCTGATGGGGAAAAAATTACACTGGATTGTGTAAAAATCTGGCAAGATTGATGTATAATTTAGGATTTCTGAAGGAAGGGCAAATATCTGTCTCACACAAACATAACCATTGCAACATCTCTGTAAGCTTGACTATCTTCAGTTATATAAACTCACTTTTCTAATATTGATTATTCCTGTGTTTATGTCTAAGTGTTTTCTGCCCTTGTTGAAAACAGTGTCTTGGGACACTGCTGATTTTAAACAGGAGGTTTCTTGCTGAGTGAGAGAAGACACCGATTCTCTCTCAGTTCCTGTGAGCCAACCTATTAGCTGCTGACAGCCTTTATTGAATCAGTGTGTGGCTTAAATCCAGAAATTAATTACAATACGAGATTAGAGTTATGGTCTCAAACTAAAAACAATATTACTGCACTGACAGCTGTGATCAAAGCTGTTTCAAGTTCTCTCAGAGGTAGAAATCCCTAGGTGGCAATCAAAGGTTTCATGGTTAGGAGTTAAAGACAGAATTCATAATACGCTCCAGTCAAAATAAAAGAAGTCAAAAGCTACTATAAACAGAATATTCTCTTGGTTAAAAACTGAGCCTCTGCAGGCTAATTTACATTCATCTCTTACCCCAAACAACTTAGTCTCATCCCCTAAGTCCAGAAAAATATGATATTAAAAAGTAAAATCTACCTAAACCAGATCAAGCACACACAATTCTTATTTCTTTAATGGCCAAAGTAAAAGCAGCACAGAGTTAGTGTTGGTTTACAAAGGAGTAAATCTGTAGGCCAGGCAAAAATGCTCAATAAAATTTCTGACAAAACCAGATAATTCTTTCTGATGTATAGAAGAAACATGATTCTTACTGCCTAAAATTTGTAGCAATACCTACTGAATCACTGCAGTAAGATGACCCAATAGGGCAGCTGTGACTACATTTATGCATAAGAACAACTCCCTCATATGCTGCAAAAGAATACTAAGATTAAGAGTCTTGTTTCATTTATGTGCAAATTTAGGTAGATTTATTACAGGAACCTGACTGGAGTACAGTATCATACACTATACTCAGCCTTCTTTGGCCTGAAACAGAGTATTTACTCCTGTGAAGGAGCACATGCACTTCCTGCTGGGATCTGTCTAGGGATATGATGATGGTGTTTTGCAGGTCAAAGCACTGGGACCCCTCGGAGAGAATATTCTTGGGCAGTTTTAAAATACTTGACATACTGACAGGTATTTTTGATCTGCTCTGACCAGTCTGGAATGGATCCAGCAGGCAGATTAAATTGATGGATGATATTCTTCCCATTTCTGTCTCTCCCCTGAGTGATGTTTCTTCCCTGAGGTAAAATTCTGGGGCAGAGCTAAAGTGCTATGCACACAGGTTCAGTGCACATTGAGCTGAATGGGGTTAAAAAAGGAAGAGAGTATTTGTGCTGTTTCCACTGCTTCATGGCCACTCTGTTGAAATCCTACCTTGATAAATTTGGTCCCACACTGAACAGCATTCTCTGCTGGAGAATGGGAGGGCACAAGGCAAGGGAGAGACCCCATTTCTATTTGTTATTCATGAAAACATTCTAATGCCTTGCCTCGAGGTTATGAAATTATGTGATGTTTGGTGCCATTGTGGGGGTTTTTTTTGTAAGTTTGTATCTTATGTGCCTTGAACGGGTTTTGATAATCTCTGTTCCAGATGGAAAATTGACAGGATGAAAGAAATACTGAGTTGCTTTCTAATTTTCTGTCTTGATATTGCCCACTGATGGTTCAGTCACTCAGAGGTTCATCTGCCTTGTGATAACTTGGAGCTGCTGCAGGCTTATAGAGAAAATTTCTATAATCAGAAATCATTTTATGCTATTCTGAAAACCTATTGTTATAGGTGTTAAAAGTTTTTAAAAGAATGGAAAAATTATACTAAAATTAATCTTAGTAAATATTTTCATTATGTGTGGGTTATGGCCACAGATAGTGATGCTGAATTGTCACATTAAAGTATTTTACACCACAATTGTACATATACCTACAGTTTAAAAGAAGGTAATGAAGTAAAACAAGGAAAAAAAGAAAGATTCAGGTTCCTAAAATCTCATGGTAAAATTGTGCTTTTAGTATTATTTACATCTGGGGTAATTCATACTTTGGTGAAAGAACCATGTAAACATTCTGTTTTGTCAGTCTACCAGTTGCTGTCACAGTAGTAATGAGACTAAGAAGTCAGAGCCTTCAGATTCTCCTTTCTCAAGCTGCCATGGAGAGTGAGACTCCTCCTCCTGAATTCATACAAGTACCTGTAGTATCTTTTTCACCTGTAAATGGATGAGGTTTGCCCTCTGGGCTGTCAGGGCACACACTGCTGACTCACATGGAGATTGATGCCCATCAGCATTCCCAGATCCCCTCCTGCAGGGCTGCCCTTTTCTACCAATTTATAATTGTGCCTGGAATCACTCCATCCCATGTACAGAATCCAACAAAGAGCAGGATTAGTTCTTGCAGATGTAAGATCTAAACGTCATGTTGCACTTTGCATTATTTTAAATTTCTGTGTTTAAAGAGTCAGAACATAATTTTTGATCTTTCTTTTTCACTTCTGACATTGTTTAACTGTGTCAGTATTTTTTCATGGGAAAGAAAAAGGTACACTTTATCTCACAGAAGTGTTTTTCTATTGATGGCGTATTTATGAAAAGAAGTAATTTTCAGGTTGTATCTTTTCCTTTCTTCACACTTGGAAATAATTCATAGCCCAAATTTTTTGTAGTTGTTCCTTTGGCTTCATAATTACCAAAACTAATATTCTTAAAGTCCTGTGGTAAATCCTGCCCAGGCAGTTCCCAAATTTAGCCATCTTTGGAGCATTTATTTCTACAGAGCTAGGATTGCGCTCATTACTATCAAGAAATCTTCATAACCAGGAGGATTGTCTCAATGTAATAAGGCATCCAAGTGTTACTGTTCTGGAAAACATAAAGAAAACTGATCACATGTATAAAAATCTGAACATTTCTAAGAAATCTGCAGGTGAGCAAAATTAGAACATTTATCTGTTATAAACTTGGTTGTATTACATTTTAAAACTCTTAAAGCTCACTGCAATGTAAGTGAATGCTTACATCCTCTGCTAGATCCTTACAAAGTGCTAGATTAAGAGTTGAACGCTGCAGAAAACAGAGCATCACATTGTTGGAATTCTGGAAGCTGAGAATTTTAAGCTTTCTGTGCTAAAAGGCACTGACCCTCAAGCAAGCGCTACATTTAATCTGAGGCAGTGGAACAGGCTACCGAAATTGAGTGACAGAACCGGGATTGTGGGCGTGTAGTTTGAATAGAATTCTGTGATCTCACAGGGTGAAAAACTTAGAATTTAAGGTTTTAGTATATAGTAATATATATATGGGGTAATATGGAGGATTTAAGGTGTTGTCTAAGTCCTTCACCTTCTTCTTCATGGTTTTGTGTGGTCTTTTCTTATTGGGTGAAAAAGACCCTCATTGCGTACCTTGGGTGATCAGTTATTGGGTTGAAAATATAAACAATATAGGTGCCATCTCATTCTTGGATAATTAGTGCTTAAAGGACCATGGAAAGAGTTAGAGATAACTCCATTTTCTATCTTGTTAGTTAGAACTCACAACTTGTGAGACTGTACTACAGATAAGAGTTAATAAACACTGAGTCCAAACAACAAAACTGCAACTCCCATGCATTAATCCTGGGTCTAACATGAAGAAGAGAAGATGAAAATCTCACATCACATGGTACATCAAAGAATGCTGGATGAGTAGTGCTGCTATCCTGGCAAAATTGACATTATGGACTGACACGTCTTAGAATTGCTAATGTCTCCATAGGATTCTGCTCCTGTCAATATGTACATGTAATTCTTGTTAATATTAGTGTAAACTATGAAACTGTAATGAGATTAGGTTTTGAAAAAACATTTTAAATCCAGTGGAAACCTAAATTATTCAAAGAATGACAACCCTAAATTTCTGCTATTATGTATTTCCTTTCACCTTTTTTTCCCTTTAGTGTTACAAAACTCAAAACTGAGTTACTCTATGAGAAGGAAGCATTATTCTTCCAATATCCCAGTGGGAATAGATTTACTGAAGAATTTACAAAAGTTATACATACATGATAATATTCCTTAAAGACAAATGCTTAGTAAACTAGACACTGTTGGGATTGAGGAGGCTGCCAAGACATTGCTGTTCTGCTACATAATCATTTCTCAACTCAAGGGAAGTCAAGGTTCAAATGGAAAATTTATTTATTTATCAGAATTTAGTCATAAACATCATAGCAAGATAATATTCATCAACTCATATGTGATAAGTAAAAATGCAAATTTCTGCAGTGCATCATAATCTTTTTCTTTTGCATGTCAAACTACTTCAACACAATATGAGAGCAGACAAATGGGCAGTTATCATGGTATAACAGATCCAAGGAAACTTGTGATGCAGAAGTGAAATTTTAATGCATCTTTACCCACACTACCTTAGTTTTGTGTCTGCTTGAGTGGTGATAACACTTCCAAATTCTCAGAATAGATGTATTAAAACTTGTGAATTTCTAAAATTATCTACTTGGAACTTCAAATCAAGAAATCAGATTGACCTTATTATCTCGACACATTTCTTTCAGATGCTTTCAGATTTCTCTCCAGAAGGCATCGTATCAGGCTTTAATAACATCACAAACTCCCCCAAATCTGGAAAGTTCGTCTGTTTAGTCAAATGGTTTTTGATGTTGATAAACCTGAAGAATGAAGTTTTCAATCTCAAGATCAGCCTTATTACAGTGAAACAAAACAAGACATAAATAACCATAATTTATAGGACATTTTTCTTGCATGACATTTGTAAAAAAAATTCTATCATATGAGTGGAAGAGTTGTATAGAAAAGAAGTGTTCTTAAAGCTAAATGGTAGCTCTCAGAAAAACAAGATACAACAGGCTTGGTTAAGCCTCTGCCTAAGTGAAGCTCTTCTGTAGAGTGGAAGTGGACTTTGCCAAGAGCTGCCATTCATCTGAACTTTAGGCATATTTAGCATTATACATTTCTTCAATGGGATTGGATTCTTTCCTTAATATTTTCAATTTGGAATCTCAAGGACACATGAGGAATTTTCCCGTCACACGGGAGGATCTATATTTTTCTGCCTAAAAAGAATGGTACTTGCAGAATGAGTTACACAGGCACACAATGTAAAGAACTCTTCATGCCTCCTGACTGTCAGTGTCGCGGTGCACACTCTGATGTATGCGTTAATGAGGGGCAACACTCCCCTGGGGCCCAGGAATCCCCAACCAATTACCCCAGATCAACATAGATGACAGAGGAGACAGGCTTGGCTTGGAAATCTCAGCATTTATCCGTTCAAATACTGACCAAAAGCAAGGATCCAGAACACAGACTGGGTAGTGGGTTTAAGAGACAGAATCAGGGTGGAGTTTAGGGTTGGGGACCAATAACAAGAGAACTGGGGAGGAACACTAGGTGGGGTTTACAATTCACAGACCAATGAGTGAAACAAGGGGAGGAGAGCAGGTCACATGGACCAATGGGTTATGGAGCATTAGGGCATTTCCAAAGGGGATTTCCGGGCAGGGGGTTAGGACAGGAGAGTATTGACAAGCAACCTTTGGGAGCAAGGGACAGGATCAGAGGGAGACTGACAACTAAGTGGGAGGATACAATCCTGGGATGAACTAACGCAGTGTGGGGGGAAAGGAACAAACCATTGGGGACAAAACCACAAAGTCTCTGCCAAGAAGAGACTGTGTCTGCCAAGTCTCTGCCAAGTTCATCTGAACTTTAGGCATATTTAGCATTTATACACTTTTTCAGTGGGATTGGATGCTTTCCTTAATATTTTTGATTTGGAATCTTGAGGATGCATTAGGAATTGCCCCGTCATACGGGACAATCTATATTTGCCTGCCTAGGAAAAATGGTACTTGGAGAATGAGTTACACAGGCACCCAATGTACAGAACTCTTCATGCCTCCTGACTGTAAGGACACAGGTGTATCTAGCAGCTCTGCAGTGGTGGAGCGAAAATATGGCTTCCCTGCATCTCTTTCCTCTCCAGAGTACAGAACAGTTGGCCTCAATTGAACTTGCTTAAATGAGCAACACAGTTACGGCTACTATTTCAGCTAATTTCATCCATTGGCCTGGAATAAAATATCCTTCATCTTACCTGGAGGAAACACAAAGCACAAAGTGAAATTGTTCCTTTGTTGTGTTGTCTGCGCAGACCCCTGAGGAAGCAACAGCAGTAAGAACAGCTTTTCCGTGTGTACCCTGATCCAACAAGGCAAAGTGTAGAAGGCAATGAAAGATGTCCTTTCCCATGGTTGGGGTGCTGGAACTAGAAGATCTTTTAATGTCCCAACATAATCCATGTGTTTCTGTGAATGTCCTCGTTTAATATTTGTACCCTGAGACTAACACACATTGCTCAAATGGAGGCTACAGCGAGCTTGCCACCGAAGTTGTTACTTTAAAATACTTTTTTTGTGTTTGGTCCATTTCAAATAAGATTTATATAAGGAATTATCTATGAGCTCAATCCATGATAAAGGTCATGTCTTGGAATTACTGTAAACACATTTGTACATATGTGTAGTCAACCAGATGTTCTAGAGGGAATTCAACAGTGGCTGATAATTAAATTAAATGCACCAGGTTTTAATATGAACTGCAGACTTCATTTNATTATTTTATATGTGTAGATGTTTTGTGAATATGCCTTAATATGCCTAGCCAGCCTAAGAAAGAAATCAATCAGGAAGGAGCTTACCTAGGCTGCTGCAAACTGGGGTTACTCAAATAAATTTTAGGGCAGAACTATTGCCTCATTAAAAACTCACCACAGTTAAATCCTTCTAGTAAGCTCGCTCCACATATCTTTGGACTTTGTGACTGAAAAAAGTATCAGAATTCTGAATACAACTTCATTGCTTTGGAATCTTGTGCATTCCAAAACTTTACAGGTAAGCATTTAAAAAACCAGATATTTGATATTAGCAATTTCAAAGAGGAAGGATTTTTGAGGTTTGTTTTTTTTTTTTTTTGGATTATGATTCTTTCTTTTTCAGTGGGTGCCCTTTAAATTTTAGTAATTTCCACTGGATATCTTGAAGTAGCTCAATTTCGTTCCTTGTGTTAGGTGGTAGATTTTACTGTTTTATAGTTACCTGTGACATGGAGTATATGTAGACATGTTCTAGCTGCTTGTTACTTGAAATTAATGCTAATATCTTTGTGTTAATATTGCACATTCAGTAAATCCTAGATCCTGCAGAGGCAATTATGCCCCCACTTGCATTTAGAGTGAAATAACTCCATTAATGCTTTTGGATCTGTTCAGATTGTGGAGTTAATGATTCTGAAAGTACTTTCCTTTTGTTTGTTCTTTGGGGTTTTTTTCTAAAAGTTTTCAGGAGCTGTTTAGTCAAGCTTGTGCTATAAAAACTGTGCTAATAACAGAACTGGAGAAATATGCATGCTAAACTGTGTTTTCCAATAAAAGAATATCAAAGCAATGACTCAAACATGATTTTGTGTTTTAACTTCATGTACACAGATATATGGATACAGATAAATAAGTGAGAGATACAGATGGGCAAAAGGCTAGATTATATGAATAATGATTTAATTTTCTCTCTGATGTGTATGTATTTGAGAAGTGGCTTCTGTCTTTGAAAGCGAAAGAGCCTGAGTGCTCCATAGCTGCTGCTAAGTATCTTAATTTTGTCCTACCCTCAATTTCTCCTTCACTATGGTACCATCTCAAAAGTAATTCTTGTGGAAAGAAGAATTTATGCAGAGCATAACTATGCAGCAACTGAGCTGCACAAAAAAATGAACATGAATGTGAAATAAGCACTTGCCTGTTTAGTAATTTCCAATTAAAAAATGTGAAAATACCCAAAGATATTAACAAATGATTTGATTTAGTGTGGGTGAAGGGAATATATTCTTTTAAATATATGAAAACTAAATACATAATGTTTGCAATCCAACATCAGTGTAACTCAGTGTATGTTTCCATGGCATTTTTCATCCAAAAATAGTCCCTTTTTTCATTCTCTAAGCCAGCCAGAAGATATGTAGCTGTAGTTAACAGCATGCCTTATTGCATTTTTATGAGGTAGAGAGAAAAAGAAGGAAAGTAAGTGTCAATATTCAGAAAATGTCAGATACCAGCTGTATGAGATTAGGAAGTTGCTTCCCTTCTGAATTTTTTTTTTTTTTTTCACTACTACTTATTACAGAGTTTTTCCTTCCCAAGGTCTGGCACCAGCTGCTTTCTTGGACATGACACATCAGTGGTGAATTATTGTTGTGATCATATGGGATGACTTTGAGGCAGGATCTGATCAGCCTACTTTGGTCCTGGAGGTGACTCATCAAGAACATTGTCTTGAGCAGAATGAGCAGAATTTTATCCTATAATTTCCAAATTTTCCAGATTTCCTGGATTCGGATTAAGCATGACCTATCCAAACTAAGAGACTGCAAAAACATTTGCTGATGGTATGGTATTGGTAGTCTGCCTGAAGAGTATGATTTTTTGCAATTTTAATAAGATCTTAAAATACCTTAATATGTATTGTCCATAGCAAAAAGTAGGAAAAAAGCCATTTATTTTGAAAGTTTTGAAACCCACTAGAATTATGCAAACCTTCTAAATTTTAATTGAAAAAAATTGAAGATTTCTAAAGCTTTTAATCATAAATTCAATTACGTTCAAATTAATTTATCTTAAGGTGAGAGATGATTAGTAGAGATATTTAATTTAATGGCAGCCTATTTCTGTGAATTTTTATGACAGATTAAGGTGACAAGACTACATTTTTATCAACAGAGTTTTAAAGCACTTACTCCTTTGAGGGTTTATTAGAACATAAAAATGTTAATTAAAAGTTCTTCTTGAAAGCTTCCTCCTCAAGCAACCCTTACTATTCCCACTTTCGTTTCAGTTGAAACATGACCTAAAATAGGGACAGCAATTTTTCTGGCATTTTAAACTGCCATAGACCAAGACAGGCATAAATATGACAATCTCATCTTAAAAAGGTTTTTTAAAAAATGAACTAGACATTCAGTAATTAAAAATACAGTACAGCATCTCTGTGGCTCTGAACAATTTTCTGTCTTTCTAGTCCATGAACAATCACTCAAATATAATAAAATTATTTTTGAACTAATTAATGTTTTGTTCAGCCTGTCTAAGGAAGGATATAATCCTAATCCATAATTGACATTATAGGTAAAAATTACATGGATGATGATCACTGAAGTTAACAAAAAATCATGTTATTGAAAATTGTATACTAGTTAGGAGTATTATAAATATTCTATTGTTTTATAGAAAATAATTTCCATTTCTATGGAAATGGAATTTTTATTTTATATTGCTCAAAATGCCATCAACATTGTTACTAAAACCAATTATAAGCTATAAGATATTTTCAAATGTAACTGTTGGAAACATTACTTTGGAGGAAAAAAGTCTGTACTTTGGCATGAAGAAATTTAATGATAGGAGCAAATGAACAGACATGCTTTATGTCAAAAGGTTGACTTATTTGCTTTTCCCATTTTGATATCCAAAATCTTATATTTAAAAGCTATAGAAATCACACATGTTTTACTATAACAATGAAAAATGAACACTACATGAAATCAGTAGCAGACAGCAAATGTGAATTCACTTTAGTGCAATTTCTTGACCAGCTTTCTTTGTTCTTCAGAGTGTGTGTGCACATCAGTGCACACTGATGCACTGGTGTCTGTTACAAAATATGTAAGCAGGAACTCATGAAAATAGGAAACGTATCTTTTAGACTAGAACACTGAATAATACACAGAAGCAGAAGGTAAAAACATGCTTTTGCCATTTTCATGCATCCAAGTTACAGGTTATTTTGAGCATATTCAACAGTTTTTGCACTGCAATCTGTATGATTTATCTGGACAAATGAAACACATCCAATATGCGAAATCAATAATGTTTTGTTAGCCTAATTAATGGTTTAATTGAAGGTTTATTATTAATCCAATTAAAATGACATTAAGACACATCATTCCAATTACCCCTTTCTTAGAATTTGGCTCTGTAATGAGTCAGTTTTAGGATTAGATCTAAGAGTTTGTCTCCTCATTTTTTCCTTAATCTACTCTTTGGTTATGTTTTAATAACCAGTAACAATAACAAAACCCCACTAACATACCTTTTCTGAGGTATGTTTTAATAGCTTCTCTATGCTTACCTTTTCCTCCTTCTGCAAAGAACATTTTATTACCTCAGAACTGCAAGATGCATATGTAACCCCAGAGAATACTGTTTATTTCATGTGCTCAGCAGGAGGAAGTTCTTTGACCGTGATGCACACACTTGTATACAGATCAATTAAAGGAGAAGGAGATGGTTTCTATGAATGCTATTCCTTTATGAACAGGATTCTCTCTTCATTAACTCAATGGCCACTATATTTCACCTGTTCATATGCTTAAGAAGGACAATTGATGCATATAGATGGTTGGGGTTTTTTTCTGATTTAATTAATTCTAAAGGAAATTACACATGAAAACACCTAAGAATAAATAATGCTGTTGAAAAAAACCACATTTTCTTTAGGGTCTTCAACTTATTTTTAAAATAATGTAAATTTCAAACTTAAGTGAAAGCTTTCCATCTCTGAAATGTCCTGGTGTCATAAGGAAATTTTTAACAGGTTTTTTTTCCTCAGACAACACTGAAGAAGAAGTAGGGTTTTAAAAAGTTTGCCAAAGAAAACCTCACATTTCCAAGCTGCACTCCCTAAACCAAAATATCTCTAAATTAGGAAACCAAATAATCATGAAGATTGTTTCACATTGAATTTATGAATATCAGGTAGAAATTATGGAAAATTTGAAAGTTTGCAATAAAGTTCCAGCATAAAAGTTATATATTATTTAGTGAAAACAATTCATTTGTTTGTTGAATTTTTTAAATCTGGCATAAAAATATTTTTGAAAGAAAAACAATTATTAGATTAAGGAAAACTACAACTCAAGATTAAGACATTAACTGGAGTATTAACTTTGACACACCACATTCTTTTTTAACTAGTAATCACCAATATATGAAAATAGTATAGAGCTCTCTGAAAGAAAAGTGATGTTCTTGAACATAAGCATATGTGAATGAACAGCCATCATCAGAGGCCAAAATACAGAAACTAAAAGAAAGAGTTTAGAGAAGACATAAAGGCTAAAGACTGCCACCTTGTTCTTGAAACTCAATATAAAGTGCATTATAAAAAAATATAAGCTTTTCAGTCTCTTTGGAAAGGACCAAACCACTCGCCCTGAAAAAGAGACTATGTTCTCCCTTCAGGTTGTGCATTCAATATCCTTCTCAAGAATATTTATTACTAATTTACCAAAATATGCAAAGCTATTTGATCAGCTGACATGTCCCATTAAAAAATGTCTTTTAAAGTATATGGATATTATACACAAAGTTTTTAAATTTAACTAGCAAAAATTACTTGTTATCATTAAATATTAATCTTTTATAACCAAGCAAAAGATGAGTACGTCTGTAATGCCAAATGTGCAAGGTAAGTCTTGTACTTAGTCTTGGATTTGAATTCTTATCAAGTATACATTCAAAGGTGAGGTTCTAGTAGCGTTTTTGTTCCACGCATATTGCTGTTACTTCACAAATCCATTTTTGAAATATAGTTAGCAAGTTTTTGTATTTTTTTTCTAAATATATATCCACCAAAAAAGAAAAATAAAACATCCTTGTGTTTTCAGCCTCCATGGGGCTTACTCAGACAATTTACACTGCTGTATTACAGTTAGACCACACATTCTAACAGAGATGTAATTTCTGAAAAAAAAAAAAAAAAACAAACCCAAAACCAAACCAAACAGAAATCTATTCTCTCATGGTTAGATATCCCATATTACTCTTCTTCAAAGTGGCATAGCAAGTACAAAGAGAATTGTTAAAAACCCATTGAAACCCTATTGTACTGTAAGTAAATTTTAATTTAGCCTCCCAGATAATGTTGCTTAGTAGGAATGTTTAAAAGCTTTTTTTTTCAGTAGCTGTCACACTTAGTCAACAAAGATACAAAGCTATTTTGCCCTGAGCTAAACAAACAAAGCTCTTAACAAGTAAACAAATCTTCCTCTTGTTTATAATCCCAAACCAAGTGTAATGAGCATAAAATAATACATGGGGTGATGACATAAACCAGTCACAGTGGCTTGTTTGACATATGGATTTTCAGTCACAGCTATGTGTGCACGGTATCATACAGGCATACAATAGTGACACCTGTGTATTATTGTGGTTTTTGTTAAGTAATTCTCATACTCTCCATTTATCCTTGTAGTTGATACTGGCAGGGCAATGTTCTGGTGCAGTATCTTTGGCACTTTGGAAGGGGAGGATATGTGACTAATGCATGAATCAAGACCAACATGTACGTATTGTGAAGCTGGAGCTCTTATTCATCCTCTTGCGGTTCGAATGGAGTTAGCCACCCCCATCTTAACCATCAAATGAGCATTACAAACATCTAAGAAAAACAGGAAAATAAATTGGTCCTTCCTTGATGTCTCTGAAAGAGGCTAGGAATATTGGGTTACCTGAGGTCAGTTAGCCTGAACATTTGTCCAGCCCTGAGTCCTCTCTGACAGTGACAGATAGGGGAAGCTGTACTGAGGCTGGTTGAGATGGGTCAGCACCATTTCTTGATATTTCCCCACACCGAGGAGCTAGGAGTGGGCAAGGTGCCAGCAGGGGACACAACTAGTCCAGCTGGCCCAAATTAACCAAAGAGATATCCCATACCACATGACATCAGCTCAGATACAAAAGTTAAGAGAGAAAGGAAGAATGGGGAGCATTTTTTGCTTGCAATGTTTGCCTTCTGGAGCAGTGCTGAAGCCCTGCTTCCTGGGAAGTGGCAGAACTAGCTTGCTGGTGGGAAATAGAGAATAAACTTATTTTTCCTCTTTGCTTGTAAATGCACCAAATTTTGCTTTTGCATTAGCAAACTGCTTTATCTCACCGTGCAAATTGTTTTTCCCTCCCTTTATTTTCCTCTCTTATTTCCCTCCCCTGGCCAGCTGGGAAGGGGAATGGTAGAGTGGTTTGGTGGTGACCTGGTTTCCAGCAAGGTCAACCCATCACAGAAGCCTATGGACCAGGTTGGGTACAGATGACATGGCTCCATCTCCTCTGCTCCATCCCCCTTTAATATTTATGCACATTTAATAAAATTCCCTGAATTTTCTTCCAGCTCTCCCGGGCACTCCTCACATGATGGCTGCTCCACTGCCCTAATCACTTGTGTGTTCATTTTCTGGGTTTAGCTCAGTAAGTCCATGTCTTGTAGTGGGAAGCCTAGAATTGGAAAGAGTACTTCAGATGTGGGCTTAGTGCCAAGGAGAGGGGAAGGATTATTTCCTCAGACTGCCTGGCAACAATCTTCCTAATGCAGCACAGAATCTTGTTACTCTTATTTGGTTTGAAATCACACTGCTTACTCATGTTCAACTTGGTGTCCATGAAGATCCCCAGAGCCTTTCTATAAAGTTGCTTTTCAGCTATTGGGCTGCCAGCCTGGAATGGTCTATGGGATTATTCCTCCCTAGGTGCAGGACTCTACACTTGCCTTTGCTAAACTTCATAACGTTCTTTCTTTATAAGGCTCATTTCTCCAGCCATCTAAGGTCCCTCTGGATGGTGGGATGGCCATCTGCTCTCCTGACCACTCCTCACAGTTTTTTTATCATCTTCAAATTTGGTAAGGGGGCACTCTATCCTATCATCTAGGTCATAAATGAAGAGGTTAAATTGTATTGAATCAAATTTTCATTCCTGGGATGCCAAACCAGTGTCTGACCTCCAGCTGGACTTCATGACTTTGACCATAATCCTTTGAATCCAGACATTCGGCTGGTATTAAGCCCACATCACTGATCTCTCATCTGTTTTACACATCCATCAGTGTTTCAATGAAGATATGAAAGCATTTGAAAGCCTTGCTAAAATCAGGATGTACAAAATCAACTTCTCTTCTCTCACCAACAAACAAATAATGTTTTTGTTGATGGCTGTCAGGTTTGTCAGGCATAATAATTCCATTATCTATGTTAAATACACCAAATCAACTTCTTGTTGATATGCATAGGAACAGTTTCCAGGATAATTTACTTCATCACCTTCTGAAGGCAAATGTAAGTCTGATTAGCCTGTAGATCCTTGGATCCTCCATCTTGCCCTTCTTGAAGATAGGAGGGACACTGGCTTTTTCCAGTCCTCAGGAAACTCTTCTGAACATCCTGGGCTTTCAAAGAGAGTTGTATGGACCTGCAGAGACATCAGCACTTACGGATGCTTCCCCTGACTTGTATGTGTTTTGTTTGTTTAAATGTTGCCTAGTCTGATATTTTTCCAATTCATTTATCTGGATGGTCTAACAGATGTCTCCAACACATGATTTCTTAAGGAACCATCTGAAATAGATGCCTCTTCTGTAAAGACTAACTTAGGTGTAACCATCTCTGACCCTCATCCAATATTATGTCATTTTAAGTTGTTATTTTTGAGACAAAAATTTATCTCAGATTGTTTAACTTAGTATTTCCACCTCTTAACCAGTACCCAAATTTTGACTCCTTTGCCTTAAGGTATTAAGGATTAAAGGTAATTATAGTATGCATAGCATTGACATCATTAGAATCCACAGCCTAGTTTCCCACTTTTAAAACAATATGATAGAAGTCACCATCTGCTTGTCCTTCAACTTCTTTTATGGTTTCTTTGTTACTTGTTAAATAGTGTGGTTTTTAATCTTTTTGAGCTGTATCATTAATCAACCAACTAGTGTGAAAAAACAGCTTTTATTTCCTTCTAAAGCAGATTGCATCTTTTAAAATATTATGGTTTGGGTGTTTTTTGTCATTTTAGCAGATTCTTTGCCTTGTGTCCATGATTCTGCTCTATTTTGCTTCTGCAACTGAAGGAAAAGCCTGAAAAATCCCCAGTGAGGGTTATCACTTAGGCTGAGAAGTGATAAATAAAAAGGAAAAGATTTCTTATTGAAAATTCCATATCAGTGTGTGAGGCAGAGACACTATTTTTTATGATCTAGAATAATTAATATTGTAAATCAGAATTTATTCTCATTATGCACTTTACATAGAATGGCAAGGAGGATGTTGCTGTGCCTGATTTTAATCAGACTATAAATCTTTATTTATGTGATGAATATAAAAGTTATGTTAATTCTTAACAAGAATTACCAGTGGATGCTGTTTTTTTTCAAGTGATGCTATAAATCTTTTCAGACTGAGATGTACTTGTGGGATTTTATACTGAAGAAGGTATGAAAAAGGCAAGTTATCACCAGGGTACAAATGCCAAACTCTCTCTAATTCAAAGATCATTTCAATTTCCAGTATTTTCCTAGTTAACACAGGGTTTCCTAGGAATACTAACTAGCTAGTGACAAGAGAGATATTTTTGTCTGCTTTTCTCTTTCAATAGACAATACTAGGTTTTTATACATGTTTTATGTAGTTCAAATTAATTTTCTAGATCATGTACTGCCTTAATATTCAATGACAGGATTGCTACTTAGAACCTTAGAGAAGACTCTCATTACACTTGATATGTTGCTGATAAGGAACTGTTCCTGCACAAAATTGGGGTCTTCTGTTTGTGATACCATAATTAACAGTAATTCATTTTATAGGATAGCTTTTATAGGGGAAGAAATATAAATAGCTATTATTCTCCAGTGAGTTAAGTCTTTCCATACTATCTGAATATTTCTGTACTCTTTTTTGCTCACAGACATATGAAACCTCCATTAAAGTATATAAATCCAATCTTGTAGCCATTAAGTCTGTAAAGGTTTTACTACAGATTCCTAAGGCATTGAATGTGATTACTAGATGGTGTCCGTTGCACATTGGCAGAGAAAAAACCCAAATATGAAAATAATTGTACATTGCTACCCCGGGTAAAAAATGCATAAGATTTCTCTGCTGTTCTTGAAATCAAATACCAGGAAATTCAGGTTAAAAGGACTCAACATTTAAAACTGCATGTTAGGAACAGCCATTAACTCTAGCATCAAAGATCATTGTAAGGGAAAACTGATAGAAACCTAAAGTAGTTAAAAAAAAAATCACATTAAAGTATTCCAGCTGGAATATTCATATACTGGATATTAATATCCAGTAAAGTGTTTTATTTCTTTTTTGTGAAACCATATTTAGCAGACAGGTACTTACATATGCTGGTTACCTGTCTGTGCAGTCAATAAGCATAACTTTGAGTTGTTAGAATGAATCTTTCAATACACATTGAAGACACCAAGAAGTTGGATGCACTGTTTGTTTGCAGAAAAATGATCTTTTAAAAATACTTAGAAGAAATGTCTTTGAAAAATGTTTACTTACACACGGTGGATTCAATCAGCTCCCATATTTTCTGAAAGTAATTTTGCTAATATAAGCATTTTAAGAACAATGAGATGAAAGGAATATTCAGTTTCACATACTTAGACAAAATGTTGCAGTGTTTTGAAATGAACATCTAGCCCCAAATAAGCACCCAGTACATGGAGGCAAAAAGGAAAAAAAAACTCAGTAGTAAATTTAATGTAGATATTATGACATACATTATATGCATGACAGGGAAGATTAACAGCACAGATTCTATTTCAGTCATTCTGTCTGTCTTCTGAGAATTATAGAGGAGACTAATTTTTCAGCCCTATAAATCATGGTGGGTCATTTTGTTCAACACCATTAAGACTTGGAGAAGTAGGTTTAGAGCTTTTTCGCTTTTAATTCATTATTATAGCTGTAAACATGTGCACTTATTTCTGTGCATATTTACTTCTTAATATTAGCATATAGATGAGGGTGAATGTTCTATTCAATGAGGTAATTTATAACTCATTGTTTGCTGAGGGGGAATGAAGCTTGTGGCTATGAGGAGAAAGCATGTAGGATGGGAGAGCTGTGGTCTTCTTATTTGCTGTTTTCCACCATGATTATTTATTCCTTCTTTAATCTGCTCGTTCATCTTGCACTCTTTAAAAAGCCTCTTCTTGCAGAATGAGCTTTTTTATGACACGCCAGACTTGGTTTGCTACAAAAGGGAAAACATTTTCCAAAGCTTCCAATCTGCAAACTGTTAAGGCCAGCTGCAGCCAGCCATATTGCCTTTATCCTTGTACTTCCCCATTTTCTGCGACCTTCTTCTTAGACAAGCAGGATTAGCCATCAGATCCAAGATGTGCTGAGAGTCTTTATTATGTTTGAGGAGGGCTGGCTTCAACCCTTTTGGTCCTTCATATTCCTTCCCTCATCATTATGCATCAAAGTCTTGACATCTGAATGTTTCTTTTGTTGATTTTTGGACAAGTTAATATAGAAAATAGATTGTTTTCTTAAAATGTAGGAGAAAGAACACTTTTGTGTTCGTGGCTGATACAAATACACGATTCCTACATTCTGACAAAGAGTCAGAGTTCTGTTATCTAGTAAAGCAGAAACAAAGCATCATTCTGCTCATATTTTTCCTTTTCCAAAAGGCCTTAACACTGTTGCAAAAAGCTTCTTTTGGTTTTAGCAACTTTAAGATGCCTAATACCTTAGAGTTTATATATGTATATACACTTTCTAATTATAGCTGCTACAAAACTGTGATAGGAAGTTCACTTGAAAGCAAAGCAGGGGAATTAAAACCAGATGTTTTAATTTTCATTCTATTAAAGGTTTTTTTCCCCACATATTATAGTGCAGCCCAAGGGCCAGTTTGTGAATGCCTGTACAAAAAAAAAAAAAA